>CM075806.1:82089518-82638518 GCA_037975025.1 Excoecaria agallocha
AGGATGGCACTCTGAGAATGTGTATCGATTACAGACAGCTTAACAAGGTGACTGTGAAGAACAAGTATCCTTTACCTCGGATTGATGATCTTTTCGATCAGTTACGAGGTGCAGGAATGTTTTCTAAAATTGATCTGAGATCGGGGTATTATCAACTTCAAGTTAAAGACATGGATGTCCAGAAGACTGCATTTAGGACTCGATATGGACATTACGAATTTTTAGTAATGCCTTTCGGGTTGACTAATGCACCGGCTGCTTTCATGGATCTGATGAATAGGGTGTTCAGACCCTATTTAGATCAGTTTGTTGTGGTATTCATAGATGATATTTTGGTTTATTCTCGTGATGAAACGAAGCATGCAGAACATCTGAGAATAGTACTACAGACCTTGAGGGAGCAACAGTTGTATGCAAAGCTAAGTAAGTGTGAATTCTGGCTTAAAGAAGTTGCTTTCCTTGGGCACGTGGTGTCTTCCGAAGGCATCAGAGTGGATCCTAAAAAGGTTGAGGCAATAGTAAATTGGAAACTGCCTAGAAATGTACCAGAAGTCCGAAGTTTCTTGGGCTTAGCCGGTTATTATAGACGGTTTGTGAAAGGATTTTCAATTATTGCCTCTCCACTCACTAGATTACTACGAAAAGAAGCTAAATTTGAGTGGACAGATCGTTGTCAAGCCAGTTTTGATCAGTTAAAAGAAATGTTAACTCAAGCTCCAGTTCTTACTCAACCAGTAGCTGATAAGGAATATGCCATGTACAGTGATGCATCGAGAAATGGACTGGGTTGTGTTCTGATGCAAGAGGGTAAGGTAGTGGCCTATGCTTCAAGACAGTTAAAACCTCATGAACAGAATTATCCGACTCATGATCTAGAGCTAGCCGCAATTGTGTTTGCTTTAAAGATATGGCGGCATTATCTTTATGGTGAGAAATGCAGGATCTTTACTGATCACAAAAGTCTTAAATACTTGCTTACTCAGCGAGATCTTAATTTAAGACAACGCAGGTGGCTAGAATTATTCAAGGACTATGATTGTATAGTCGATTATCATCCAGGAAAAGCAAATGTGGTAGCGGATGCTTTAAGTCGGAAAATGATAGCGACCTTATTCTTACAAGATTGTAAATGGAAGTTTTCTTTTGATGGAGCTTTGTTAGCTCAGTTGCAAGCTCGCCCCTGCCTAAGACAGACAGTGATAGATGCACAGGCAAATGATGTAAAGTTGCAACAGTTGATTCACTCAGTTGGTTCAGGAGGTCCGCTAGAATATTCTGTGGAAAATGATGGTGGCTTTTACTATCGGAATCGTCTGTGTGTACCAGATGTTAAAGAGTTAAAGGAGGCTTTATTGCACGAAGCCCATAGTACAGTATTCACCATGCATCCAGGTAGCAACAAGATGTATAGGGACTTGAAGCAATTCTATTGGTGGCCAGGAATGAAAAGAGATGTAACTGATTATGTCTCCAAGTGCCTAACCTGTCAACAAGTAAAAGCAGAGCATCAACTTCCTTCGGGATTGTTGAATCCTCTTCCCATTCCTCAATGGAAATGGGACAATGTCACGATGGACTTCATTACAGGTTTGCCCACGACCCAAAGAAAACATGATGCAGTGTGGGTCATCGTAGACAGACTGACAAAGGTGGCTCACTTTATACCAGTTCGAACCAACTATTCCATGGATAGATTGGCTGAGTTGTACATAGATCAAATTATTAGATTGCATGGGGTGCCTATTTCAATTGTTTCGGATCGGGATCCGAGGTTCACTTCCAGATTTTGGAAGAGTTTACAGCAAGCCTTAGGCACAAAGCTTCTCCTTAGTACTGCATTTCATCCTCAGACCGATGGACAGTCAGAAAGAGTTATACAAGTGCTAGAAGACATGTTAAGAGGCTGTGTTCTAGATTTTCCAGGGAGCTGGGACAAATATGTTACTCTGATGGAGTTTGCATACAATAATGGCTACCAAACTAGTATTGGTATGCCACCTTATGAAGCACTCTATGGTCGGAAATGTAGAACTCCTTCCTGTTGGACAGAATTAGCTGAAGGCAAATTGACGGGTCTTGATATTGTGAAAGACACTGAAGAGAAGATTCAACTTGTCAAACAGAGATTGAAAGAAGCCAGTGACAGACAGAGATCTTATGCCAATTTAAAAAGGAAAGATATTGAATATCAGGTTGGCGATAAAGTGTTTTTAAAGGTGTCCCCATGGAGAAGGGTATTACGGTTTGAAAAGAGAGGAAAGCTTAGCCCACGGTTTATAGGTCCTTATAGGATCTTGGATCGGATTGGACCGGTAGCATACCGTTTGGAGCTTCCCGGGGAGCTATCAAAATTGCATAATGTCTTCCATGTTTCCATGCTCCGACGGTATCGATCTGATGAGTCACATATCATACCAGTGCAAGATGTTAGTGTCAAATCTGATTATACGTATGATGAAGAACCTAAGCAGATTCTGGCCAAAGAAGTTAAACAGTTGAGGAACAAAGAGATTCCCTTAGTCAAAGTCTTATGGCAACACCACGGTGTGCAAGAAGCGACTTGGGAACCTGAAGAAGTTATGCGGGCTCAGTACCCACAACTTTTCAATACAGGTATGAATTTCGAGGACAAAATTCTTTTAGGGGGAGAGAGTTGTAATACCCCTCCGTGTACCCTAGAAGTATTATCGTTAATTAATTATTGTTATCTATGTTTAATAAGTGTAAATTGCATGTATAAGGACTTAATTGAAAAACCAAAGTAAAAGAATTGGGGTAAGAATAGAAATAAAGAAAGTTCAAGGACTAATTGGCAAAAGTGAGGTTTAAGTGACATGTGGGCCAATAATTGAGAAAGGGAAGGGGATATTTTGATGGAGGGTGGCCGGCCAAGTCTCTTGGTTTTTCACTCTCCATCTTCATCTTCTCTAACTTCTCTCTCTCATCCTCTCTCTCTAAGAATTCTTTGTGTTGGAAAAAAAAAAAGAAAAGAGAAGAGAAGTTTTACTTGGATTTTTGTGGTAAGATGATTTTGTTATTCTTTTATGTGTATGGTTCATAGATTAGTTGTTGGTTTCTTAGAGGTGTCTTATGTGTATAGAAGGTGAGCCAAGCAAAGGCAAGGGGAAGGAAACTCTTCAAGGTTGAAGAAGAGAAAGCTCAAACAAGGTATGGGAACTTAGGGTTTTCTTTGTGTGTAAAGTCGTGTGATTTGTCATGAGAGAGGTCTGGAGTGTCTCTCTCCTGTATTTTGTGGATGTTTATAAGCTTGAAGATGGATTATAGTTGATAAAATGCATGTTTGAGTTGAAATATGAAAACTGTCTTAAGGATCACTTGACTAGTCTGTATATTTTTGCTCATATCTTGAGCTATAGTTATTCAAATGATGAAATTCCAATTGGTATGGAAACTAGACTTGTAATCCTTGATTTTGTTAGAAGAGACCAAAACCTGATTCTCACTGCATGATAGTGAAAATCGGGATTGATTTCTGATTGTGATTGTAAATATGCCCTTATGAACAGCCTGTGGTTTTTATGTAATATCTCAAGATTTACAAGTCCTATTGAAATGATTTTTGATGTTTTGGAAACTAGAAATGTAAACCTAAAACTTTGTAGAAGATAGTGTTTTCTGAAAAATCCGTTTGGTATGTCGAAATTGAGATGCAATCTGAGTTTATACATTAATTTACAGGATTTTTTTAACAATAATCACTTTAAGGCGGTTGCCCCGTCGTTTTATGTCGCGAGCGCGACTTATGTCACGAGCGCGACATTAAACGGAAGCCTTGTGTCGCGAGCGCGACTTATGCCGCGAGCGCGACATCAAGAAATGCTCATTTAGGCTATTGCTGTCTGTCGCGAGCGCGACTTATGTCGCGAGCGCGACTCGATAGAGTGATTCAAAGCCATCGCTGTCTGTCGCGAGCGCGATTATTACCGCGAGCGCGACAAGTGTCGCGAGCGCGACAATCGTCGCGACCGCGACAATAAGCCTTTGTTTTCTATTTTTAATATTTGTATTTTATGACTCTAATTGAGCTTTAAACGTACCTAAGTCATCATAAGTTGTAATGTATAGCGAGAAAACCCTTTCAAAGTTCAAGAGTTTATTATTCAATTATAAGGTAAGTTCCATCACCTTAAATGCATATGATACTTCTTTACTATATGATTGATTTTATATTATGGAATAGCAATATATGATAGAGAAATATTTTGCATTCATTAATGCTATAGTTATATATGTTAATACAATTTCACAAAATATGAAAAGTAATTGAATTAAGCCTGCACTTAAAGACTTGGTCGTGGATAGATAGGCATGCCTATAGGGTTATAGTTGCAGCTGCTATAGTCTGACTCTCATGAGTCCACAGTTGTCTCTATATGAGACCATAGTTTTGACCCAAAAGGGTCCACAGATTTAATACCTTCGGGTATTCACAGATTTGATACCTTTGGTATCCACAGTACCCGTTATCCACTCCCACAGGAAATTGAGCAGGCAAATGAATAAGATAAATGGAATATGTATACAGTTGATGATTTATGTTAAATGGTCCATTGATTTAATCAATCTTCTAATATGTTGTGCCTATACTTTATAATTGCATACTTGTGAATAATATTCATGTGTAAATATTAGTTGTTCCCCACTAAGCTTTATAGCTTAGCACGGGTGTTCATCCGTGTAGGTCCGCAGGGTAGGAAGTTTGACCAGGGACAAGGTCCACAATCTTATCAGCCAGCATCAATTTAGGAAGAGTGCACTGAAGTATGTAACTTAATTATGTCTTTTTGATAGTTGAGGATAGATTCATATGTAAAGGCATGTAAATATTAAAGCTATGTATGTAACATCAGATAGTATGACTCTCAATGTGGCATGAATAATATAGTATGATGGTGTGTGCACGCACATATATGCATAGATAACTGATGATTCATAATGAATTAACAAAGATAATTGTATAGATAAAAGTAATTAGTAACAGTAATTAGGATTATTTAGTGTAGTCATTACAAGCGCTCAAACTCGCGCTCATATTCTGCCACTGATCTGTTACCTTGTCTAAGCCTCCAAAAGGCATCTTGCATAGCTAACTTGTATTCTGACCCAACATATTTTAACTCAAACTGAGACACAAAGAAATCCAAAGTCAACTAATCCACTGGGATATGCCTCCTAACTGAATCCCACCAAACAAAAGCTGGTCCTTGCAACAAAGCACTATACCTTCCAGCTTTTCTTCTACCGAACTGTTTGTGATTTCAAAAAGTCTCTTTATCTTGAATAACCAATTTTCAACCTGTGATGGTGTCAAAGGATCCATCCCAGAAAAGTCTTCAGCTCCCAACCTTTTTAGCTGTTCCAAAATGTGTCTTCTTCTAGGTGGAGCTGGCTGAACCTGAACAACTATCTGAGAAGACTGTGCTTGTCCCGCTTGCAGTTGTTGCTGGATATATTCAGCCATAAGATTAAGGAAGTTCGGTTGTGGAGGTGGAGGTGGCACTGCTTGAGAGGAAGTCTGCTGCTGTGGGGCCTCTTGCTATCCAGTACCTATTGAAGCTTCACTTTCACAATCCCCCACCTGTCTATCTCGATCTGATGACATCTTTACACTATAAAACAAAAAGGAGCAGTGTAATGGCCTCAACACCGGGTTAGCCGTGAATAGTACTTTCCGGCAGTGAATAGGGTTTTCCGGGCCCGAAAGGACACCCAAAATCCGAAAATATTTTATTTGACCATTGGAAAGTATTGGTCACGGTGACCTCGGGGTTGAAATTTGAAGTGAAATTGAGGTTATTTGGGCCTCGAAAAGTTAAAAATACGAAAAAGGTACCGGGTCGGTTTTGGCTTGACCGAACTTTGACCTTATTTTAAAAATAGTAAATGGACTTCAAAAGCTGTTAAATTTTACAGTTATTCATGAAATTTCATGAAGAATATTTTGGTAAAAATAAATAAGTGTTTCGGTGATTTTGACAGTTTTTGAATCGGACCGATCGGTTTGAATCGGACCGGACACGGACTCTGATTGAGCCGAAAATTTATGTACAAGCTATTTTTGATGAAATAAAGCTAATGGTACTATTTTCGGAGTGATATGATGTCTGGAAGGGAGAAAACCGGTTTGGGCCATTTGCCTATATATATATGGGATTTGGGCCAAAAGTGTAATAAGGGAAAAGAAAGAAAGAAAAAAAAAAAAAAAAAAGAAAAGAGGGAATCGGGAACGGGAGGAGCGAAAGGAGAAAGAGGAAGGTGGAGGCGCCGCCGCCGGCCAGCGGCCTTGCGCCGGCGACCGGTGCGGCTGCCACCCCCTCCCCGTTCTCTTCTTTCCCTCCGGCGACCGATGAAACGGCGAGAAATAGGTGGATTTCTCTCCGTCGGTCGGGACGTTTTTCTCCTTTTTTCGGCGACTACAGGCGGCTGACGGCGACACGGCGACCACCGGGCGACTCCTCTCGGCGAGACGCATCGACCGGTGGCAACCGATCGTCCCCAATCGCCGGCGTTGAGTAGATCGGAAACGGTGGTTTCCGGCAGTTCCCGTGGCTTTTCCGGCCAAACGAAGCTGCATTGGGGCGCGTGAAGGCCACCAATGAACTTCTCGTGATGCCGGCTACAAGTGAGGAGTGTCGGTGCAGTCTTCGGTGAGGCTCCGGCGAGGCTCCGGCCACGCGCCGGCGAGGCTTCGGCGAGGCTCCGATGATCAGAATAATGAAATTTTCGACACCGACGGGTATGTGACTATAAAATCCTTCAATTTTCCTGAATTTTGCCTTTAATTGTAATTAGAAAAAAATATTGAATTTAATATGAATTATTTGAGTTAATGTGTGATTGTTTAATTATATGTTAATTAAGCTTAAATTTGACATGTAATCTAAATTAAGAAAATTATTGGTATTATTTGAAATTGTGAAATATGTATTGTATGTTAATAATTAATAAAATTAAGGAATTTTATTAATTATGCCTTAAATTGATAATAAGTATATAAATTGAAATTGTCCATAATTTTGAAGTAAAATTATGGAAACTATTGGAAAATTATAAGTCAAACATTGAACTATATGTTATAAGAAATTAATAAATTATTGTTAAATAATTCATAAGACATACATGATTAATTAATATAATTAATTAATGTAATAAGTGAAAAAGGCTAATAAAAGTAAAATAAATAATATGTTAAATTCATGAGATTTAAATGAATAATAATAAGAATAATTCTGAAATAATTATTGAATTGTTGACAAATAATTCAATAAATAAGCCCAAAATAGTAGATTAAGATAAATTAATTTATGTTGCTTACAATAAAATGAAGGAAGATAAAAGGTCAAATGACGGACTAAGAAAGTAAAAAGTATAGTACATGTAATGATTAAATGTTATTAAAATGTTTTTAAATTCAAATAAATGAGTGAATTATTACTAAATAATTCACAACCCGTATAAATATTACAAATTCCGAATAAAAGTTAAAAAGTTATAAATTAAAGGTTTGACTAATTTATCACATAAATTAGTCATAAAAAGGTTAATTACTGAATTATTGCAAATAAGTTACAATAGTCAACACAATAAGAAATTCTGCACTGTAATGCTATAATTTATAAAACGTATGAAAAGATTGAAAAGTTAAAATACAAATGCGACTAATTTATCAAAATAAATTAGTCAATATAAAAGTATTAAAAGACTAGATTGTTGTAAAATGGATCAGTATTAATGGCGTATCCGAATGACCCAGATTTCGGATAAAAGTAAAATGAATGCAATTACATAAAAAGAATGAAAGAAATGTGAATTATAAATGTTTATACTTCATAAGTGTATAAAAGGGCTAAAAAGTGACTTAAAAAGCATAATATGAAAAGGAAATGAAGCAATAAAAGAGAAAATCTTTAAGTGATCAAAAGCACTGAAAAGAGTATAATTGACCCAAAAATGTAAGAATTTATAAGAAAGAAAATAAAACGTTCTGAAAGGTTAAAAAGTACTAAAAAGATGTGAATGTTTGTAATGTGTCGCAAAAGTGCACACATTACTTTAAAGAATTTAAATGATGTTGTACAGAAATTAAAAGTGTAAAAAGAAAACGTTTAACAGTTTAATGTAATGTTTTATGCCCTTAGCAAATGTCTGGCAGGAAAACTTAGTTCAGGATATAATTGGCTAGCCATAGGGATTTCTGTACCGCGGTGCAAGTCATGACGACTTGCTTTACTATGGACGGATCGTTGATCTCCATAGTATATATGTATATCATACGTACTGTCATATGTTCATATGTTGTGAGAGATGACTTTTAGAGGTTATGTCTCATTTTATTGTGGCCCTGTGGGGTCCACGTCCCGCATATCCGGTCTAAAGGTTTTCTGCTGGGTCTGTACTGTACTGGGGGCGTACTGAAAATGAATAAATCAATATTGTTTAAATGAAAGGAATATGAAAAGTCATAAACGCAAAAGACTTCTTTTAAAAGGAAAGAACTGTTTTAAAAGAAAAAGAAAATGTTTTATAAGAATTAAACCATAAATGATCATTAATTGCATAATTATAAAGAAAGTGATTTAATATGTATCTTTACATGAAAATAAAGTTAAAAGAATGAATAGAAAGTTATAAGTCAAGATTAAATGTGAAACAGGACCTAAGAGAAAAGAATTAGAAGTTTAGGGGTAAAATTGTAATTTTACCAAAATTAAGATAAAAAGAGCAATTTGAATAAGGAAACGTATAACAAGAGTAAAATAGTAATTTAGTAACTTAAAGATTCTGAAAATGACCTTTTTAGACAAAAGGACCAAAAGCGTAATTTTACGCTAAAAGGTCAAAACAAGGTAAAATGAATAGGTTACAAGTATGTTGAACATGAGTAAGTGTAAAAAGAATAATATGAAGATTTATATATAAAATATACATTTTAAAAGTAGTTGAATACGATTAATGTAAAAAGAATGAAATAAGATCCATAAGTAAAGACATTAGTACCAATATAACTTGTTAAATGAAAAGACAATGAAATCAACGTGAAAGTAAAAGTAAAGCAAAAAGATACCGTAAAAGTAAACGTTAAAGTAAGGAGAAACAGTAAGAGTAAAAGCTAAAGTAATTAAGAAACTGTAAAAGTACAAGTTAAGCCAGGTAAGAATCATAAGAATTAAAGTTAAAGTTAGAGTTAAAGTAAAGAAAATTGTATAAATAAATGATAATATCAAGTTAATGAACTTAAAGAAATAATGTTAAGTCAAGTTACATGAAATAAGAAAAGGTATTGTCTTAAAAGACGAAACTATGCTTAATTGGGAAATTATTGGATTTATAGTCACCACTGAGCATATCTAGTACTCAGCACGTAGTGTTTACTGCGTGCAGGTTACAAGGTGTTCTGGGAGCTTAGTACAGTGAAGCTTATTACACGAAAAATCAGAGCAAGAAGATGAAGTTATTGTATCTTTGTTGTTGTAAGTGTGGCATGTATATACTTAGTTAGTGATAGTATAGAAATGGTATGTAATTGAGATAAGTGTTTAATATGTTAAAGACTGTTCATATGAGAATTGTCAGATGTGAATTGTAAATGATGAGTATGGATTGAATGGATTGTTCTATTGTTATATGATTATTGTTTATATGAATTGTGTTGCCTCTGAGAGGCTGTACTTGTTTGGATTTTTCAAGAGGCTAGAAAGTACTAGCCGTTATGCTGCCGGAATTTCGTAAAAATAATAATGGTATGAAATTGGATTCAGTATTAGGTTGTGATTAATAAGTTAAGCATAAAAAAAAAAAAAATTTCACTGTTACGGTCAAGTCAACATCGGAAAAGACTGTTCATAGAAGGGTGTGACAAGCAGGTACACATTAGATTTTCATCATACTTTATTACTTACAATTGGCATGTATATATACAGGAAATTAAACCATACTTCTTTCCACTCCGATCTTAGGACCGGCTAAACCAATGCTCTGATACCATAAAATGTAACACCCTTACTGTAACAGTCTTATCGGATAGGCAATTGATCGGAAATTTTTTTTTAACACTTAATTCCTTTAAGTTGATAGCCTTCATGCATATATAACTTTCATTAATCATTAGCCTATAATTGTCTGAAAATCACTATGCAGTTAATAAAAATTTGGCAATATAACGGCTATATTCTTAACTAGCCTCCTGAAAAACAGACAATTACACAGCCTCTCAGAGGCACAACAGTTTATATCCAAACATAATAACCCACAGATACTATCAAGCAACACATACATTCCATCCACTTTCTGCAATTCCTCATCCACATACCACTATACATAATACACAGTACGATCATTGCTACAATATTTTTCTTACAAAATCAAGCATAATAAGTGTATATATACATGCCACACAAAATATCCTTCTAACTCTTCAGCTCCAATTTCCTGATGTGTACCCAAGCTCCAACTATCTGTACCTGCACGCAGTAAATCCTACGTGCTGAGCATTAAACATGTCCAGTGGTGACTAAAAATCATAGCATTTCCCTAAAATATATATATATATATATATATATATATATATATATATATATAATGAATATTATTTTTATATATTCATTATATAAATAATTTAAATCGATAATAAATAATTTAAATCAAAATTATTAAAGATATATATATATATATATATATATATATATATCTTTAATAATTTTGATTTAAATTATTTATTATCGATTTTTCTTATTTAAAAATAATATTCATTTTATTAACGACTAACTTTTCATTTAATTTATAAACTTTCTTATATTTTCAATTTAGTCCTTGAACTTCTCATTTATTTCAAAAATGCCATTTAATACTATTAATTACTAGTTTGCCCTTTTATTCCTTATTTTCTGATCTTATCTTATTAATTAGCTTATAAATTACTGATTAATCCTTATTTCAACCTTTTTCATGTAAAATTATATTTTTATCCTTTAACTTTATGAGGTTGACTTTTTACCCAATTAATTGATCAAATTACCATTTTACCCTTATTACTTATTTCCTTTTTTACCTCTACCCTTTAACTTTATAAAGTTGACTTTTTACCCAATTAATTGACCAAATTATCATTTTACCCTTATTACTTATTTCCCTTTTTACCTCTACCAATTAATTTTATCTTTTAAAAAAATTATCGTTTTACCCCTAAACTTATACATCCTTTTCATTTTAGTCCTTTTTCATATTAACTTCCATTTTAGCTTCTCTTTTACACTTTTAACATTTTCTTATCGATATGCCCCTAGTACAGACCCGACAGAAAACTTTCAGACCGGATATGCGGGACGTGGACCCCACAGGGCCACAACAGAATGAGAAATGACCTCTAGAATCATTTCTCATATAACATATGAACATATGACAGTACTTATGATAAATGTATTATGGAGATCAGTGATCCAACCATAGTAAAGCAAGTCGTCATGACTTGCACCGCGGTATATATATCCCTATGGCCAGCCAATTATATCCTGAACTAGGTTTTACTGCCTGACTCTTCCTAAGGGCACATATTTTCTTAATTTTTCATTTATTAGCTACTTTTTTATTCTTTTTTCTTACTTTTCATTCCTTGTCAATACAGTATCAATACTTTATAATTACAGTCAATCTTATTTACACATACTACGAAACATTTCACAGTAGTTCACCATCTAATCAATAAATTATGCCATAATTCATTCAAATTTCACATTTTTCAACTAATACCTAATTAATATTTATTCCAAAAATATTCATTTAATTCCCATAAATTCTATAAAAATTCATAACTATTTATTTGCATTAATACTAACATTAGAAAGCCTAAAATCATTAAAATCACTCAAATTTACATTAATTCCTTATGAATCTTCATTCGGCCTATACTACAAGTCCATCATACCATTGGTTTTAACTTCATTTAAAGTCTCTAATAGGCATATATAACTCCTAAATGCATGAATATAACATTACTTTCAATTATATCCCAATACATAAAATTTTTCTTAAGAAACCTTAAGGAAATTCACTAATTTAATAGGGAAATAAAAGGATTAATTAGCCACACACCTTTTTCTATGGATTAGTCTTGCCTAGACTTCCTTTTGCTTTCCTTTGGCTTGAGAACTTTGCTCCTCTTCTTGGATTCCTTCACAAACCAAATTTTCCATCAAAGATAACTCAATTATCTTGGACTCAAATGCTAAATTTAATAGTAAAAATGAACTCTAGGCACCCAAAACTAGTAGTAGGCACCTAAAAACTAAATTAAAATTAATAGTTTCAAATACCTAACTTTGACACCTAAATTTTAACCCTTGATTTCTCTTGATTTCCTTCCTTGAATCAAAGAGTAGAGCTTGCTATGATACTCTATAGAGGCTGAAATTACTTCCTTAGGCTTTGATTTGGTGAGATTTGGTGAGAATTTGAAAGAAAAAGAAAGGAATTTGTGAGAGAGGGAGTTCGGCCACCTATGAAGAAGAAGAAGGCACAATTTTCTGCTGGATAATTCTGGAGAAGGAGAGCTTATATATCTCTTCAGATTGGGCCTTGGGATGGACTCACCTTGGGCTTGAATAATTTAATTATTTAAGCCCGATAATTACTCGATAATTAGCCTTAAATAATTTCTCCCACTTTCCATATTTAATTCTCTCCAAATTTGATTCCATTATTCATATCACATTAAAAATAGGCTATACCTAAAATTTTAGCCCAATCGGAGTTCATTTTGGATCCGATTCAATTTTATCGATCCGATTCAAAAATACCGGTATGACCGAAAAATTTACTTTTTGCCACCAAAATATTCTACATATTATTTTAGGCACATATGTAATTTTTGATAATTTTTTAGACTTTATTTGATATTTTTAATAGCCAAAACGATCAAAAATCAATTAAAAACCCTAAACCCTAATTTTCTCGGTTTTCGTTCTTTTGGCTTTCGGAGGTCTATTTGACCTCAAATTCACTCAAAATTTCAACCTTGGACTACCCGTGACTAGTACTTTTCAATAGTCAAATAAAATATTTTTCAATTTCGGATGTCATTTTCAGCCTAGAGACACTATTCACCGTCAGAAAGTACTATTCATGATTAGTCCGACATTGAGGCCATTACAGTACAAGCCCTACATTGACATTATTCAGAGTTGATGGGACCGCATGTTGCGTCAAGATCTTCATGCAGTAGCTTATTTTTTGAATCTTTCAATTCAGTATGATCAATCTTTTATTTGCAAGGAGTCAGAGATTATGCATGGTATCTTAAATTTATTTGATAAGGTATATGATTTTGAAAGTACTACCACACCAACAATTGAAGATATAAGAATTTTTCGAGAACGTGAGATGGGCTTTTCTCGTCCAAAGGCACTTACTAGCTGCAAAATCACTAGACCAGGTAAGCATCAATTTCATAATACTACATTTCATGTGCATATAAATATATACATATATTAAGTTATGAAAACTAATAAGAGTTTTTATATTATTTGCTTTTCATATCTAATAAAAGATGAATGGTGGATAATTTTTGGCTATGATGTTCCAAATTTGCAAAAGTTGGCTATAAAAATCCTTGGCCAAACTGCTTCTTCTTCTGGATGTGAGCGCAATTGGAATGTATTTGAATGCATCAACACTAACAAAAGAAATAGATAGGAACATGAAAGATTGAATGATCTTGTTTATATTCAGTACAACTTGAGATTGAAAGATATGTCAGTTGTTCCTAATCCATAAATTATCTTTATATTTTATGCATTGCGTCAAAATAATGTTTTCATTGTTTATAATTATTAGGTTAGCAAATTCTAAGAAGGCATATGATCCAATTGATTATAAATCAATTGAGAAAATTGAGTTTTGGGTTATGGAGAAAGAAGAACAAGAAGGAGAGCTTGACTATGATAAACTTGAGAGGATGGTTGAAGAAGAAGAACATCCAAAAAATGATGGAGTTTCAAGTGTACAAGGTTTGTTTCTCTCATATAATATGAATTTAGCTTAGAATATTAAAAATTATGAGTGTAGTATATTTAATTATATATTTGTTTTAAAATTTTAGATGTTATAAAGCATGATTTAATTTAAGAAGTTGATGGAAATGGAAATACAGATGATGGGAAAGATGAAGGTGAAGATGAACATGGAGATTGAGATTAATGATAATTGCTTGTCATTATGTTAAATGAATTTATTTAGATATTATGTAGATTTATTTAAGTATTTACTATTTATGTTTGGACTATTTATTTTATTTTTATAATTAAAAATTTTATTGAACTTAATATTTTTATATTGATATTTGGTAACTAAAAGATTTTTGAATATATTTTGATATATAGTATTTTTAATTTTTTTATAAATAATTACATTTAAAAAATAAAAAACTTCGAGTTAACCCAATTTAACCAGTTGACTCTCAACTCAGTTAGCAAGTCGGGTCGATCTCCAAATCGCTTCTGAAAATATTGGTTGATAGTCAAATGGTCTAATTAGTATTAGTAAAATATTGGTTCATTGCGGACACTATTAGGCTCAAGTCAATCAAAGATAATGTTGATCAAACCTGTCACATTGGCGAGTCTTGCTCTACAAGTCATCACGTGAGCCCCTCTAACCTTACATACCGTAAATTTTGCTATATTCAACATTCGAGTGTTATTTTCTTTTGTTAAATTAATTTTCATAGTGCTAATCCATTGCCTATCAAGGAAAAATTTTTCTTTATATTTGCAGGCTTCAATAATCCGATCTGCTCGCATATCAATCTGATTCTTCTATATTCAGAATTATCATTTATAAAGACAAAAATTCAAATTAAAAAAAAAAAGTCAAACTCTCGTGATTTTTTATAAATTTATTTTCTTATCCAAATCTATAAACTATAATACTTTTTTTTTCGGAAAATAAATTTATAACATTGCTTATCTACTTATAATTGATCTGATAAGTAGCCTTAAATAAAAGTATTTGATACATACATACATACACATAAGGGTTTTCTGCGGTGATTGTGCATTTCATTGGTTCGTTTGACATTATATAAATCCATTATAGACCCAAGAGTCCAGACTGATATCATCCGATAAACAAAAAGAACAAAGGGGGAGGCCCATCAACAGAAATCCCTTTTTTTTTTTTTTTGTATATGTGCCAAAGTGAGAAGGTAGACCATGAATGAGAAGGCTCAAATTTTCAACCGACATCGGCTACATTTTGGGATGGGCCTTTCCACTAATAGAAAATTAGAAAAAATTCTATGTTTGCCAAGAGAACTCAGCCACAGCCATTTTCATTGCTGTTTGCCGATTCATTTTCACTTTTTCTTACCAAGGATATTTTAAATTGCATTAAGCCCTGTCTACGGGATGGTTGTATA
Source organism: Excoecaria agallocha (assembly GCA_037975025.1). NCBI lineage: Eukaryota > Viridiplantae > Streptophyta > Magnoliopsida > Malpighiales > Euphorbiaceae > Excoecaria > Excoecaria agallocha. The sequence continues at coordinate 82,104,949 of CM075806.1, forward strand.
TATATATATATATATATATATATATATTTCCAGTATCCGCCTATAGCCAGTTCTAAAAGAACAAATCAGAATAGTTAACAAATGAGATTGGACAGTTTTTTTACTTCTTGTACGGGTACCAGTAAGGTTTGCATTTAACCTTTTGTATACCCGTTATTTGAACTCAAGTGTAAAATATGTACTTTTTTTGTTATTTTTTAATAGACATTAATTTTTATCATAATTGTATTTAATTTGATTTATTTTTATAGTTAGAATTAATTGTATTTATTTTGATATTTATGGATATATATATTTCGATCTTCGGATAGAGTTGTTATTTATATTTCGATCTTTTAATTTTGTGTTAATTTTTTTTTAAAGAATATCAATAAACGGATCTATACAAGTATTAATAATCAGATTTTGGATGTACATGGTAGTGTAATGTTAATTTTAATTGGTTATAAGTAGTGTTTGGGTATTTTAACCAATAAACAGGTTTAGATATGAGTATGATTTATTTTTGGTTTGTAATTCTTTTGATTTTGTATTGATTTTTGTTTAGTTTTGGAAGATAATATATTATTATTAGTAATCGAATTTAGGAAAGATAGAGGTATTGTAATATTAATTTGAAATAGGTACATATAGAAATCGAATATTTTAACCAACAAATGGATTCAGATATAGATATAATAATTTTTATAGATATTTTATCTACCGTGAACCTTAACATGTCTTGTTTGTCCGAGCTTGAGCTGATTTAAAATAGGCATAGCCACACACAATTGAGAATATTTCTTACGGCAGCTTAGTTGAGCGGGGATAAGATTATTTCTATAGCCCAGTTTTCTTAATCAAACATTTGGAACCGGAAAGAAGCTGAGGAGTACATTGGAAACTGATATCGCATAATTTATCATGTATATAACTTATGCACTTGGAAGCAAGACTGCCCATGATGAGAATGTTGTTACATCCGACTATACTGGTTTTCCAGCTCACCAACGTCTATAAATAAGTTTATCTCATGTGTTTTCTTTCTCGACTATCTGTCAATATTTATGCTGACTACTTTTTTTTTTTTTGGATAACATCTGATCTTCATAAAACAGAAAACATCAAATACAAGAAGGGAAGGAAATCCCAAAACTCGAAATGACTCAAAATTACATGAGACTCTAGCTAACTTAGGAACCTCAGAATTAAGAGTCCTACGAATCCACACAATATCAACATCAGATTTGTTCAATAAAAAAGTTTTATAGTCTAAAATAATAGAGCCAAAATCTAAATAATCCATAGACGAATTATTAAAAGCTAAAGAGAGCTCCTGTGCGTTAGTAAAAATGGTGCCCTTGTTGGGAAGAATATCCACAATCTAACCAATAGCTGTTCGAAGAGCAAGAGCTTCAGCTACCCTAGAGGCATAGATACCCGAACCATGACCTAATAGAGCAAATAGGAATTAATCACCCTTATCCCAGAATACAGCCCATAGCCACATCTACTTTGGTTTGAAAAAATAAAAGCATCCACATAACAACGCCATAAAGCATCCTCACTATCAGCCAGAGATCGGTAGTCTAAAAAGTTATGGATAGAAGACACAAAAGCATTACGAAGCATATTTTGAGCTGCTTTCCATTCACTAAAATAATTTAGAGCAATGCTAACTACAACATGGGGAGCCACCAACACAATTCAAACTTTAGGCATTTCAAGAATCAGAGGAGGAATTGAGTTATGTTTGTGCTCTCTGTAGCGTCTTGTCTGTCATAATGACACATTTCATCTTTCTTCGATTGAGACTTATGGAGGATAATCTGGCTCAAATTAACATTTAAGAACATGAAGAGGATTTTGGCACCTTGAAGAGGCGGAAGAGGAAAGCACAGATCAATTCTCTCTTTATTTAGTGGATTATTTCCTTACAAAAGCCATTATTAACTTTGAGCATATGAGAAACACTGTTGCAGATTTATGACATCCACTTTGAGGAGTTAATATCTCACACCTAGGTGAAGGACGCTTCTTATTTTGCATAGATACCCGAACCATGACCTGATAGAGCAAACAGGAATTAATCACCCTTATCCCAGAATACAGCCCATAGCCATATCTACTTTGGTCTGAAAAAATAAAAGCATCCACATAATAACGCCATAAAGCATCCTCACTATCAGCTAGAGATCAGTAGTCTAAAAAGTTATGGATAGAAGACATAAAAGCATTACGAAGCATATTTTAAGCTGCTTTCCATTCACTGAAATAATTTAGAGAAATGTTAACTACAACATGGGGAGCCACCAACACAATTCAAACTTTAGGCATTTCAAGAATCAGAGGAGGAATTGAGTTATGTTTGTGCTCTCTATAGCGTCTTGTTTGTCATAATGACACATTTCATCTTTCTTCGATTGAGACTTATGGAGGATAATCTGGCTCAAATTAACATTCAAGAACATGAAGAGGATTTTGGCACCTTGAAGAGGCAAAAGAGGAACGCACAGATCAATTCTCTCTTTATTTAGTGGATTGTTTCCTTACAAAAGCCATTATTAACTTTGAGCATATGAGAAACACCATTGCAGATTTATGACATCCACTTGGAAGAGTTAATATCTCACACCTAGGTGAAGGTCGCTTCTTATTTTGCATAAATACCCTAGAGGCATAGATACCCGAACCATGACCTGATAGAGCAAATAGGAATTAATCACCCTTATCCCAGAATACAACCCATAGCCACATCTACTTTGGTCTGAAAAAATAAAAGCATCCACATAACAACGCCACAAAGCATCCTCACTATCAGCCAGAGATTGGTAGTCTAAAAAGTTATGGATAGAAGACACAAAAGCATTATGAAGCATATTTTGAGCTGCTTTCCATTCACTAAAATAATTTAGAGCAATGTTAACTATAACATGGGGAGCCACCAACACAATTCAAACTGTAGGCATTTCAAAAATCGGAGGAGGAATTGAGTTATTTTTGTGCTCTCTGTAACGTCTTGTCTGTCATAATGGCATATTTCATCTTTCTTTGATTGAGACTTATGGAGGATAATCTGGCTCAAATTAACATTCAAGAACATGAAGAGGATTTTGGCACCTTGAAGAGGCGAAAGAGAAAAGTACAGATCAATTCTCTCTTTATTTAGTGGATTGTTTCCTTTCGAAAGCCATTGTTAACTTTAAGCATATGAGAAACACCATTGCAGATTTATGACATCCACTTGGAGGAGTTAATATCTCACACCTAGGTGAAGGTCGCTTCTTATTTTGCATTTTTTATGAATGTGATCTGGTCCACATTCTAGCAGGATCACCATGGACATTCAGTCGACATCTTATATTAATTCATAAGTTGCAAATGGAGGAAAATCCAATTGCATTCCCTCTAAACAGATACAAGTTTTGGATTTAGGTTCATGAGTTACCCTCAGGCTTTATGAGAGATACAATGGCTAGCAAGTTTGGATATTTAATTGGTGAATTTTTAGAATATGATGCAAATATTATCCGAGGTAGAATTGACCAGTTTATGTGTATACGAGTCCGAATTTATGTCCCAACACCTTTGATACGCTATAAGAAAATTATAAAACAGTATCGATTTGGACATCTTGTGAAGTTCTAGTATGAAAGGCTAACGATATTTTGCTATCTCTATGGTAGACTTGAGCATGTGGATAGTTGTTGTATTCTTAGAACATGTCCAAATGGTTTACAACTCCCTTTACAATGGAATGACTCAATAAAGATGTTACCTTGCTGGAATTTCGCCTATGTTAGTGGCTGGTTGAGGGATAAAGGGGGTGCTTTATTTCCTAAATTTGCAGCTGAATTGAAGGAAAACGATGATATTTTGGGTAAGTAGATTAGCATTAATTTTAAAATTTCTAATGTGGGAAAGGAAGATAAGGCATGTCATTGGGAGAATGCCATATATGGAGGAGATATTAGCAGTATGGAGTTTGAACAAATGAGTGCAAGAGACAGGAATAAAGTGAACTCACATGAGGATACACGTATGGGCTTTGAAGAAGGTAAAAAGAGGCCTAGAAATTCTCAAAATCAGGCCCTGTCCGTTTTTATGGACTCAAATTCTGGAGAGGCCAATTTTACGATGATTAAATCTCATGATCCAACTTTATCTGCAGGTTTTGCTAAACAGGCTGGCCGAAAGTAATGAAAATATTGAGCTAGAACTGCCGAGGCTTGGGCAACCCTCAAACAATTAGAGTTTTAAAGGAGTTAATCCTTCGTAATAAGCCTAGTATAGTCTTTTTAATGGAGACTTTGGTTCATTTGAATAAGATTAAGGAAGTTAAAGCTGCTGTGGATTTTTGTGATTGTTTTGTAGTGGACATATTGGGCCAGGATTGAGGTATTGCTTTTATTTGGGCTAATTCTTTAAAGGTCCATGTTAATAATTTTAACCAAAATTTTATTAACCTTGTTGTTTTCGAAGCTAACAGCTTGCAATGGGTTCTTACGGGATTCTATAGGTTCTTAGAGAGATCTCGTTGAAGGAATTTTTGGCGGTTGCTTCGGTAGTTGAAGATGGATAGGGTTTCCTCGAAGTCGTGGCTGGTGGTAAAGGATTTCAACGATCTTTTGGATTCTTCAGAGAAATTTGGTAAGGGTCTTGATCCTAACTATCTCATAAAGGGATTTGAATATGCTATTGGGGATTACGAGCTCACCAACCTTCTTTCTTCATGGTCAAAATTTACTTGGATCAAAGTTTCGATCCCCCAATAATTATGTCAAAGAGCAGCTGGATAGAGATATGGGAAATCCTTTTTTTTCTCATTTTTTCCCAAATGTTTTCTGCATACTCTAGTAGCTCCGGTGTCAGATCATGCTCCTATTTTAATTAATTTAGAGAGAGATTTTAATTGGTGGAGAAGGAAGAGATTTAGGTTTGAAAATTTTTAGCTTATGGAACCTTATATTGTTAATGTAGTGAGAGATGGATGGTTGAATTCGGGACTAATAGGGTTATAAATCGTAAGATGCAGTGTAGTATCACTACAAGAAAAATGCAAATTAGCGAGGAAGAAAGTCCTCACTAAATGACATGTTTTCATCTCTAAATCAGTTTAGCTAGAATAAAAATTTTATCACAAAAGTCATTCTAACAGAATTTAGCGAAAATAGAAATAGTCGCTGCTATTTAGCAAGGATAAAATATCGTTGCTAATTTTTTAGCAAGGACAAATTCCTCACTAAATTTTACTATGCACTTTTGCAACAAATATCATTCTCGTTAAATTTAGCATGAAAATTGTCCTCGCTAAATGTTGGCATCAATTTTACGATGACAATGTTGTTTCTAAATTTTGCAAGGACATTACTTTTGTCACCATATTACTCATTTTTATTCATCTCATAATTGTTTAGCAACAAAATATTTGTCGCTAAATACTCGCTATTGAGCTATCGCAAAATTAGTTTGAATTTTATTATAGCTAAATTGTAACTAAATAACAACTGTCTGAACACAATAATTTCTCATTAAATTGATTTTTTAAAATTAATATAAAAATTTCAGTATTTTAATAAAGAAATAACTTGTAGAAGATATGGTAATTAAAAAATTAAACAGGTAAGGCATGACATTGAGAATTGTGGCAAAAAAAATTGCAAAATAAAATAAAGAAGTGATTATCGATCAAACGCCATTAGTTTGATAAAGTAATTTCTACGAGAACAATAGAATTGAAAGATGTTATTATTACAACATAATGTATTACAGTCTAATAAAGTTAATATTAAAAGATGGCAAAGCCAAAAGAGGCACATGGAGTCAATAATAAAATGCAAATAAAAACAAAGCTCAAACACATAAATAATAAATACAAGTATCTGTTAACCAAACCACAAGAGTAAGCCAAAAGATCAGGACAATGTCTTGATGGTCAGCATAGGCCCTCAAAGATGTTAACTATGATTTCCGACCCAAAGAAAGATTTTCTTTGCAACAGATAACAGCTAGCTTTCGGAATTCCAAATAAACGTTAAACTGATAGCTTGAAGAAGAAAAACCAACTCTAGGATTGCCTGACATCAAACCAACTATCATTATATGCTTAAGAAAAAAAAAGTTTATCTAACAGTTAATTAATTTTGTTAGCTTTTAAATTAAACAAATATCATTATATGCTTAACAAATATCATTATATGCTCAAAACTTTTATTATAATTTATAATTCATTTTAAATGTTTAATTTAAAAGCTAATAATTCTATGTTATATATAATTATATATTTAAAAGTAAAAAATAATAAATTGAAAATTTTTTTAGACTTTCAACTATTTAAATAGATAATTCTCAATTAAAAAGTTATAACTAATTGTTCTAATTAACTTAAATAATATCTTATGTAATGATAGGCTACTTCCTAATAAGCTGGTTTAGAATAATGCTGAATATTTACTTAATTACCGAAGTATTCATTTCACCGACTTTCAAAATAAGATTTTTTTTAATATACATTTTAGAAACTCTAGTATTCAATATATGGATCCAATTTGGTTCGGCTTTAAAACCCCATCCGTTTTCCCATTTGTATCATTCTTAGACTCAAAAGAAACCAAGATTAACCCTGGCCTTACCTTATCGTCCAATTTGACTTGTAAATTTATTCAAAGTTACTCCATATAAATCTCACCAACTTATACTTGAAAGAAGTGCTGAATGAGGACTAAACAGTGTGATTCAAACAAACGTATAGAAAATATTAGAAAAAAGAATACAAAAAAACAGTTGGGGGGCAGTTATTGTAAGCCTAACCAACCACTTTGATTTTGCATTGTATTCCACAGGTTAAGTGGGTCACATATGCACTCTATCAATAAAAGTCCTTTGACGCATTTACAAATGTTTAGATTCTCCGCAACCCCCAAATCCCAACTATGATTCATTATCACAATTCACAACGCCCCCCCGCACTATAGAATAAATTTTTAGCACTCATCCAATTAAAACTTCACAACCACCCCGTCCACTACGGCATCTGTACTACTGTACACTGCCCATCTTGAGGTCAACATTGCCATCAACCATAATATTAAAATTGCTGAAAATAACATATCATACATTGACTACTCTTTAAGTTTCAATTTGGTTAATTATTACCGACTGACATCTTATTATAAAATCAAGATTTGGTCAGATTGATAGAGGTTCAAAGTTAAGATTAACTTGGTAATTTAAATCATTAGTTGACTACCCCCTCAACTAAAAATGCAATTAAAATGAGTAGGAAACGGAACAAATTCAAGTGGGCAACCCTTTTAAGATCCACCATAATATATTTTATATATAAAAATGCACAATTATAAGTGATGAGAGTATAGGAGCATCCAAAAAAAAAATAAAGAAATTAAAAGTTCCCCACTACTTGCATGATTCAACCTCCACCAAATCCACAATATCTACTCTTTGCCATCTTAATCCTAACCTTTTTTTTTTTTTTTTTGGGAAGGAAGAGAGGGAGAGAGGACAAAACACGGGAATCCTAAATTTTCTTATTCTTAGGCAACTAAGCTTAACCACTAGGCCCTCTTGCGTTGACTATCTGAGAAATATTATCCTCAACGGCTGTGATTAAATTAGGAAGGAACATTCTGGGTAGCCATTGGATGAGTTGACTTTAAGACGATTCAAGAACACGAACTGGAGGCGATGCATCGGCGATGGAGTGTGAATGATTATGATCACCTTCGTATGTCACAATCAGCATCATCGAGTCATCTAGAGCTCTCTCCACATGTTTTCTAGCTGGGCATCCTCTCATGCTACTGCACTTGTAATATCCTCTGAACAAATTTAAACACACGGATCAATCCCACATCTACGTTCCCAAAAGATTAATCAATCATAACTGAAACCAGCATTCTTTCATAACATAAGACCCAGATTACATCGTTAGATGTTACCTTGGGTGAGGAGATCCTTTGATGGGCTTTTGTCCGTACTTTCTCCATGAATAATCGTCAGGTGGAATATCAGCCATCTTGTTACTAATGGCAGGGACTCTAACTACTCTCTTCACTCTTGATTTCCTGATGAATTCACAAATAAAGTGCTTCAATACATAATTAATTACTAATTTATTCAAAAACCCACTCAGATGTATCTTGTAAAGTTCATGACTTCAAAGAAAATTTAGATAGCGAACCTTTTCTTAGAGCAGTGGCAGCGGCTAGAGGATGAGCCGCACTTGAAAGCAATATCATCCATGGAACTGCACTTTCTTTTTAAGGAAGATGAGGACAAAGGAGGCTTCCCGGCGGAGGAAACATTTGAAGGCTGAGCAAATTGAAACCCAGAGGACATAGAACGCTGTACGCTATCGGTTTCCCCTGTTAAAGAAGACATGAAAGAAGTAGCCGCAGAGATTGAAGGCGAATTAGAGAAATTGATTGAACTGGGCAATTCGTTTCTCTCTGATAACCCATTTTTCGCACCCAAAAGAGGAATCTTTTGCTGCTGCTGATGGTGGTTATTGTGATTGTTAGGCAAAGGAGGAAGGCGGTGAACCGGTGTAGGTTGGTAAACACGAAAGGCAGAGACTTGCTCTGTTGGCTGAGAATTAATTGGTTGAATAGAAGCCACCGGATCTTGAACTTGATGCTCTGTTTTAGTATAAGAAACAGGGGCTCGCCGGAAACGAGCATGACCCGTTCTTGAGGTGCGACCTAGCAAAGAGATAACCTTTTTGAATCTATGGACGGCGGCGTCTGTAACAGCAACAATATTTTCCGTTACAGGCGGAGTACTAGTATCGGATGTTGAAGAAGAGAATTCAGAGTATAACTGTTGCTGTTTCAACAACTTTATAACCTCCTCGACGCTTTGGATCCCAGCAGAAGCAGCTTCTTTCACGGCATTTTCTTGCAATTTGGAAGCAAAACTATCACCGGAAAAACCCGTCATAAGATCCACCGCCATGGCTCCAGCACCATCCAAGAGAAGCAACCCCAAAGAGATAAATGAAAGAGACGGAGAGGTTTGTAGATATAAAGACTGGCAAGTAATAGAATAGAATCAAGGAGAGAACTTGAAACAAAAGAAAATGATGGAAAGAAAAAGAAAAGCAGCGAATGGGGAAGATAAATAAGAAAAATAAAAAATAAAAGAGTTTTGGAGTCAAACCGATGCCCTCTCAATGCAAGCCATCGAGTGACTGACCTGTCCCCTTCTGTATTCCTTGCCGTCAAAGGGTTAAGCAAATAGATGAGATCCACGTGGAGGAATTTGTCAGGATGTTGACCGCTTCTTTTAAAAACCGTGGGGTCCAATAAGGGTGAAAAATAAGAGAGAGAGAGAGAGATGGGGGAAAAGGTCAAATGGGGGTTTTGATTATTAACCGTTAGATTGAATAAGTGGGTAAAACCGGAGGAGGTTGGAGACAGTGTGGTAGAGTTGACCTTTAACAGCTTTTAATGCAAAAGTCATATTAAGGTAACAGTGGGACCCAGTGAGGTTCCTCCTTTGCCGGACACCAGAGCTGCGTCAAAATCTCAAAGTCTCGACCCTTAAGTCACATGGGATTCTTTCTTTGTTCTTCAACTACGTTTCCTCTTTTGCTAAGAAATCACTTAATTTCAAAATTAGAATTTGCTTCTTTTTTTTTTTTTTTACCGTTGATATCTCAAAATTTCAACGTTGGGATATCTTGAAGTTGAAAACTGAAAATTATGAGGTCCACATCATAAATGGACCATGGACCTATGGATGGTTAGATGCTTTAGATTAGATTTGGACATTGACAAATCTTTCTCTCTGTATAATAGTATAAAACAAAAACGGTTTTATTCGTGTTATTAAAGTCAAACTTTCTTTATTAGCGAATTTCATTAAAATATCGACAAATGGGACTTCTTCTTTTTTTTATTATTTCTATTTCATTTTGCAAAATACTTGTGTTTCAGTTGACTTTTACTTTGGAGTTTTGGGTTAATTAATGAGTTAATCAGGGGTGATTAACGGTAATAGAAAGATTGAAGTGCAGTCAAATTTATTCCCTTTATTTTTTTACCTGGGATGTAAGATCTATGTAGGCGAAGAATCTCGATTGAACAAGCACATGGGAAAGAAAATTAAAATAATTTTAAAAGAAAAACAAGAAAGGTAATGGGAACAAATATAAATTATGAAAGTTTGCAGGTGCGCAGGGTGGGAAACAGAGAGCAAAAGGAAAAATCCAAGAGATGACGTGAAATATTGGAAATCTTATAATATAATAAATTATAATGGGAAACGGGGTTCAATGGCAACAACAAATAATGGGTTTGGCATATAATCATTTAGAAATAGACTCCAAAAGGAGTCAAACTCCGTTTCCTAAATCCAGCTTTTATTTCCCACTAACTCCACTTTACCGTTGGAATTTGGTATTAAACTATTCATACGGCTTACTAGACAAGAGGGATTAAAAATCACCTCTAACTTTAGCTAGTATTTTTCAAATTTATCAGAATTTATAACCTATTTTTAGATATTCAAATATAGATAGAGATTAGCACGATATATTTGCCAATATTTATCACTTTCTTAACTCTTATATTTTATTTTTTGTCCAATACTCCATTTAGTTATTTTTTTTATACAGAGTGCCCTAAAAAATAAAATTATGTTCTAGTTGACTCATTTTATACCAAGGTAATAATCGAATTCTAATTTAAAATTCGACCCTCCATGTTAATTGTGGCGAGGTAAGTGAAACAAAAATTTCTCTTTTAAAAAGATATATGTAAAAACTTAGAAAGTACAAGGAGCATTATAGAAAAAACATAAAATGGAAAAAATAGCACCTACAAATACCACCTCATGTATATAGAAAATTTATAGCAAAAATTTATAATGGTTATTGATAATTCCTGAAATTCCGGAAGGGCCAAGGCCTTTACTATGAGTGAGGATAAGTCGGCATTGAGTGAGGCAGACCATGCCTGATCAGATGGATGGTAAACAAACCTACAAAAGATAGGTTAGTCCGATCGGACCGGACGTTAATATTCCGAAACTAAAGTTAATAGAGCTCGAAAAGAGTTACGAGAATGACAAGAAGTGATATCAGAAGTGCGTGTATATAAAATAAGAATAAATATGGTATTTATAGAACGTGTAAAGAGCCATATAGGAGGCTCATCCTGATTTCATAATAAGCTGACGGCTACATGATGGCGTGCATGCGGTAATTTGATGAAAGCGTATGTCATAGAGTTTTCAAGTGACAAGAATGCATCTTGTCCAATCGGATATTCTCAATTCGCGTATCCTAACTGTCCATGCAAGGAGTCTGAGATTTTTTGGGCCTTCGCAAGATATAATTCTAAATATAATTCTAAGGGATGCCTTTTGGACTAGGCTTTTTAAAAAATGATAATGAGCATTATTATTTGTCTCCTTCTGAATTCTTCAATTGGCTTTATGATGATCGAAGCATAGGGTTCAACTTGCTACGACATTTGTCCGAATCGAACGATTATTTGTCGAAAATGGCATATCTTTTGGTGTGTCCTAGTTTGATATATGGTTCAAGAGAATGCTCCAGTTTGATGTATAGAGGGGATAATTAGCCCTATACTTAAAATGCACTGATCAAAAAACCATCGATTTGGACAAGTTCGTTAGTAGTGCGACTGGGATACTGATATTTTCAAATTATACCTATATTTTATGTGTTTTTAAGTGTGTTTTAGAGTTTATTTGATTTTTATTTTATCTATTCATGTTTAAATTTAATGTCTTTTAAAAATTTTAAAGTTTAAAGTTAAATTGTATTGATTTTGCATAATTAAAGGCTAAAATCTGAAAATTGACCTCGCCGAGACACTTTATGGCTCAGCGAGGTCACTTTAAATATGGGAGACAGATTTATGTAACCCGACTGGATTACTCTTCGGTCCCACCATGTCACTTCAAATTTTTGTCTTTAATTAAAAGATTTTTAGCAGTTTAATGACTTTTGGTGGCGGCTAAACTTTTGCTATATAATGCCTTTTAGCGTTTTAATAAAAGAAACGATTTTTAAGATAGTTTTTAAGGTTTATTTCCTTCTTCTAGACACTGAAGATCAGGGTTTTAAATTTTTCTTTAGTTAAGATATAATTTTTGGGATTCAATGAGGAGTTCAAGATTGAAAAAGAATGAGATTCAAGATTATTTTTCATCAAGGGTGTATTTTGAACTCAATATTTTTTATAGTTTAATGATTATATTCTTGATGTTTGAGTAATTATTCTTACTTAAAAATTCTTAAATCTTATTTTATTGGAATTTTAAGCTTAATGAATATTTTCAAGTTTTTTTTTATTTTTTTTGTGATTATTTCTACATTTACACTAATGTTGGGGCTTGATTTTTAGTGTATCGAGAGATGATTAAATATTAAATTTGAATGTTAGTTGTATTTGTATATATCTTGTTATTTTATTTTTTTGCATCTAGTTGTCTCTACATTTCGAAAGGAGGTTTTGATTCCTATGTGCATATTATATTTAGTTCAGGTGTATTGAAGAATAGATGGATTTTAAAATGGGTATTCCGAGAGGGGATTCATTTGAGATTTAGGAATTTATGAACTTGAGATGATGCTAGCTATTGGGATGTTCTTTATCAAAGATCTTAGTAATCTAAAATGGTTTTCTAAGTAAGAGACCTGTTTTGAGTTGAATTTTTTCAAATATTCATGTTAATATTGTTTCAGTCGTTTCCAATTACATTTTTTAGAATAGAAGTTTCTAAACATTAATTTCAATTATGCTGATATCCTTGATAACCTTGTTTTAATTTAGTTATTAATTTTTATATTTAATTTTTTATCTAGCTTAGAACTCTATTCAATTCAAACTTGGTAAATATCTCAAATTAATTTCACTCAATTATATAAATTTTATTTAGCAATCTCTTTTCCCTTGGATTAGATATTTTTGGAGATTTAAATATATTTTTCTATATTACTTAGCCGATTTAGTACACTTGCTAGCCACCAATCAAATTTTTGGTACTGTTGCCAAGGAAAAAGTTGTACTGTTTATTTTATATCTTTAGTTGAGTTAGTCTGAGATTTTTATTTTTGTTTATTTTTATTTGATGATTATCTTTGCAGGAAGATTTGAGATATTTTCAAAATGATGAGAGATGATGTCCAAAATTATGAATTATTCTTTTTGAGAGAGCAAATGGATGATTTAAAGACAAAGATGCAAGAATTACAGCTCTTGCATACACATTCACCGATTACTTATATACCATCATTTGAAGATTCTTATTATTCATGGATGCCATAAAAGTTCATCACTTCCAAAGTTCAAAGTCTTATAGACTTACTTACATATCGAAAAAAGTAATTCAAGATTTAAAAGGAAGAGTGAGAGGCTATATTTAAATTTCAAGAGAAGTTAAGGGATCAAGACGAGAAGATCAAGAGCCAAGAGAGTTTATTGAGAAATTAAGAAATGAAAATTAAAAAGTTGGAATCCACATTCACCGATTGCTTATATACCATCATTTGAAGACCTCCGAGTTGATCAAGAGAACAATGAAGACCTCCGCGTTGATCAATAGCGAATGGCTAACTATCAAACATTCTTCTTCAAGCATTTTTTAGAGGTTTCCACCAGCATCACCTTTGCCTTCATTGTAGTAAGTTGATATTGTTGCTACCTTACTGAAAATAACAAGATTTTAGGAGCAGGCGGTGCCCAGTTGAGCTCAATATGTTAAATAATGATTCAAGAAGTTTTTGAATACTCTTAACTTTAACTTTCGTTTTGCTTGTGAATTCCCTATATTTTTTATTTCTTTTATACTTGTTTTTATTGTTTTATTTTTATTTTCAATTTGTTTTATATTGTTGTTTAATTGTAGTACTTTATTTCTTTCAAATGAGGAGCTTTTTCCTGATCTGTAGGTAACGTCGAGGGTGATTAAGCACTATTCACATTGTTCAAATTTGAATTGAAATCTCTGATGAAGTAGCTAGCTGACTCATTGATCAAAAATAATCTATCGATCACTCAAATGAGGAGCCAATCGAGAGGACATCGATTAGAGATAGTTTTATGTTGGTGGAAGTATCTTATTTTTCTCTGTGGGTCGATTATTTGGTTTAACCCAGTCTGTGTGTTGGTTTGATCATTAAATATGGACATTTGAATCGTCGTTTCTTAGACTTTGTCACTTGGGATGGAACATCGAGTAACTACTTTCTTTAAAGTCTCATTTCTTCATTTTTCGATCATTTATTACAGCAATTTATTCTCTTTGATTTTTAACTCTTTATTTTTTTTGGGTTGCCACGTGGCCTGTTTTAAAAGTTTTTTATAAGGTAGTAAAAGTTCCTATAAATAGTCATATTTTCTTGGAACATTTTGCTTTTCTTCTTCTTTTTTCTTTGCCATGAAGCCACCTAATCATTCTTTAGGTTTCTCTTTTTTTTTACTCTTCCATTTTAGGAAAATGAATTAACCTTACTTCTCTAAGATTCTTTTTTATCGTGAGATCACCTGTAGGTAACAAGTGATGATATCTTTCGCTTTATCTGACCTTCTTCAGCTTTTTATTTTGCACCATTAAAACCCTTGGTTGTTGAATTTACGACAGTCGTAATTCTATACTTTTTTTCTTCATTTGCCTTGACTCTTGGTCAAAACTGAAGAAGAGGAAGATTGCATCATTGCCTAAGTTGATGAGAGGTGGTCTTAAGGTATTCGATAGTTGCTTACCAGGACTTTGGATACGATTTTTTTATTACTTAACGTACCTTTGTAGTTAAAATTTTAATAAAGTACCAATTTCTAATCCATATTGTTGCTTCTCTTTTTTGCTATTGTTGAACAGATATTTTTGTTATTTTTATCATACGATTTTGGCTCGAACGTACTTCAGATCTTGATTCAAAGGTCTTGTGTGCCGATTAAATATTCATAATCGACAATGATCTGAATGACTGATAGAAATGTTTTTTATCAAATAAGGTAGTGTAATAGTGACCAATTTATCGATTATTCAACTAATTATTTTGATTAGGAAAATATCAATCAGCGACATGATCCATCTCGATAAGTAGATAGAATGATTTGATAAAAAATTGATCAATCATAAATGATGACTTTGTTTCCAACTGGTTAGCATAATGGTTGATCGAGACATACTTTGCCATTTAAATATGTAACCGATTCCATCAGCCAAAGGAGTGATAATTTTTACTTGCTATTGTAACAACTGGAATTAACTGCTATAATTTAATCATCAATCTTTCAATTAGGACTATAATTTATTAATCGATCTTTTGATCGTGATCTATACCAATCTTTGAGAGACAAATGTTGGATTACATTCATTGAGTAAAGAAGAATAATAATCTCAATCGGCTTACTTATAAGGTTTTCTTTGCTATTGAACATATGATTGATTGCATCAACTGGGAAAGCATTAGTTGGTGGAATCAATTTTTGATAATAATGATTTCCTCGATCGTGTCAATCGAGATTACACTCATGACAAGCACCAACGGGATTAGAGAAATCTGAATATTTGAAGACCAATTTATGCATCAACTTTCAGTTGGAATTTTTTGATTGGAATCTATCCTTGATTCAGTAGTACGTCAATCAAATATTGCTGACTTATCCACCTTCTAATCGAGATTAGTTTATTCGATTGGGATTATTCAAATCTAGAAAGCATCAATCCGATTAATATACTTCTTGGTTGAAGTACAATGATGGCTAATGCTGCGAGGCCTTCTGATCATAAGGTGAGGAATTCCTAGGGCCTTTTTTGCCTTTCATTCTGACCAAATTTCTCTTTCTATTCGCTTTGTCTTAACATTTTCACCCTTGGATGAATGTTATTGATCCTTTTGTATGTCATAATGTTTTTTTGATCGGGTGTTTAAAGCTATAGGATATGGCTTTATAGCTTTTTTTAGTGCTTCATCTGCATCGATGCTTGCTGTCGAAGGTGTGAGGGGTGTGCCATCTTCTTCCATATTTTTCTTCCTGCCTTTATTTCTTGGCAAACGGAAAGGGAGGCAACTTTGCCATTCCTTCATGTATCCTTCTTTACAGGGGAAGAGGGTTATGAAGCTTCAAGCAGTAGTTGTGTAATGTTTTAAAGGAAAGATATTTTATTTTTCCTTCAGAGTTGATGCACACTATTTTTCTATTTTTTAGACTTATATTTTTTTCTCCAATTTGACTTCCTTCGATTGGAGAGGTTTAGGTAAGAAACTCTACTCGTCATTTTCCTTTTCTTATGGCTAATCGAGTTTTCCATCTTCAATTTTTTCTCCATGCGTCACTCCTTATTAAGCTCGAGAATTAGTTATCCCATGAGGTAGAGACATCAGCACTTAAAGCTCATGTTGTGAGTTTTTCAATTAATTTTCTCGTGCATAGGGATTAGCAAAGTGAGCCTTTTGCCTTCTTTCATGCTTCTTTTGACAAGAGAGCTAGGAGAGTCTGCACGCCAGCACATGCCATTTCAGAGGGGAAATGTTTTATCCTCTTTCGATCCTGGCATCAATCATTTCATCATCCTTCAATCCTAGGATTTCTCTATATAGTCTGGGATCCTTCATGAAGCTTTTGGATTTAGCCATACAGGATGGCCATTGTGGTCAACTAGACATTTGTGAGGTTTGTACCATCAATTGGTGAATTTAGATATGCTTTAGTTGCATTTGGACTGAATGCTTTGATCCAGACGATGACTCTTAACAAAAGCATTAAATGATAAATTCAAAAATTTTATAAGGGTAAAGGCCTTTATTATGAGTGAGGGTAAGTCAACATTGAGTGAGGTAGACGATGCTCGATCGGATGGATGGTGAATAAATCTACAAAAGAGATATTAGTCCGATTGGACCGAAAGTGAGCATTTCAATGTTAAAGTTAGTAGAGCTCGGAGAGAGTCACGAGAATGATGAGAAGTGGCATTAGAAGTGTGTGTATATAATAAAAATGAACCGAGTATTTTATAGAGTCCAAAAATAGTCATATAAAAGGTTCACACCGATGTCAGAATAGTCTGACGATGAGTTGATGGCGTACATGCCACGATTTGATAGAAACATGTGTCATAGAGTTTTCGTGTGGAAGAAATGCATCTTGTCCGATTTGACTTCCTCAATTTGTGTATCCCAATTGTCTATGCAAGGAGTCTTAGATTTTTTTAAGCCTTCACAAGACTAGGCTTTTTAAGGGATGCCTTTTGGACATATTATTTTGGAAAATGGTAATGAGCATTATCAATTATAATTTTATAACATATGTGAAAAAATAAAAGTGCATAAAAACTATGAAACTGACAGTAACAAACTTTAAAATTTTGAAGTATTTCTTAAAAATAATACTAATAATAAATTATCGCTTGAAGTATAAGCATAAAAGGGCCATTGAACAATAATTCAACAAACACTACCCGCGATATTGGCAGAATTAGTGTTAAAGCATTTAAATTAGATTCCACTAGTCCAAATTAAAAACAAAAATTTTGAATAAATTAACTAACATTTAAGATATTACCACTAGCAAATTCAATTTATAATATGTTGATGGGTGTCGAAACCACCAAAAATAAAAACCTAACTTTTTTCCAACAAATAAATTGCAAATAGGGCAAGAAATGGTCGAATCCACAGAGACTAGCACTGAAGTAATATAAAACAACCAGATTTTTAACAATAAAAATAAATGGGGGGATTTAATAAATTGAAAGAAAAATGATGAAATAAAATAAACGAATCAGAAATTAATTAAGAGAAAAATTCAATGGACGGTAATTCCAGTTAAAGATATTCGCAATACAGGATTTATTCAACCGATCATAGATCAATAAATAATTCTAAGAAAATCAATTAATGGGCCAGTTATAGCCGTCGGCATTGCGCTCTCGACCTAATCTTTCCGTATTAATGAATTAATCAAGTAAGACTGTAATTAATTCCTAACCAATAGACAACCCTTAACAAGCGCAAGAATTTAATCTATTGACAGCATTAAGAAATAGAAAAACCCGACCTAAGTCAACCAATCTACAAGCGAGATCGATTTAGACCAAATCATGCATTCACTCAATCTAACAACCCTTGCAAAGAAGCTAAATTGATTGCTACTTGTTATTGAATCCACCAAACAATTACGGATTTGATATCTCCAATTAGCAATATGTTATTTAATTAAATGAACAACGGCGCCTCATTGAACATGCAACAAATAACAATTGAGAAGAAGTTTCTCTAAGCTGTAGTAAACAACATGAACATCAAATGAAATTATAGAACAAAAAGTAAGCACAACAATCTCACAGTGAAATAAATCCTGGTTTTGAATTAATCTTTAACTGAAAACAATATTCTAGCCACTCATGGCCATAGAAACATCACAAAATAAAAAGTAGAAGATCAGAAAGAATCCCCTGCTATAGTATTTTCGTCCAAAAAAAACGCAGAAGAAGTGCCCTCCAAGAAGAACTCTTCCTCCATAAAACAAACCAAAAACAGGAAAAATCTAACCAACTAGGAAATTTAAAAGATAATTCCTAAAGGGGTTTTAAATCCCTCAAATCACTCCCCTTTTTCCTCCTAAAATAAAGTCTTAAAAATCCTAAATTTCAGCTAGGGTTTTAGTGGCGGCTAGGTTAAATTCGTATGAATTTATCTTGAAAAAGCGCTATCCACTGTCAACTTCCCTTGGGCAACTCCCTTGGGCAACTTGGGCAAGGAAACTGGGCAAGGCTACTTCCTGCCTTGGGCAATTGAGCATTTCCCTTGGGCAAGGCTTCCTTCAGAATTTCCAACTTATCAGCTCCATTGATTCAATTCTTCCTTAAAAATCTTTGCTTCTCCAAATCATCAACAATAAGCCCCAAAAAATGCAACCTTCTCAAAATCCACTCCTACAGTCAGAAAAAATAAACAAACAAATGAAAAGTACCTTAAACTGACTTAAAAGAGCACAAAATATTAAGCAAAATACCATCAAATAAGTGCCCATTTAACATCTTTACAAATTCCCCCACACTTATCCCATGCTTGTCCTCAAGCATTAGTCAAACAACATAATCAATCCCATCAAAAACATTCCCATCCTCAACCAAATCCCATCCCAAAAGTTTCAACCATATTGAAATGCAAGACAAATCAGAGAATGACATTCAGAACAATTTCCTACTATTTCATATCATAACATGGGTTCCTCAACCATCTTTCTTAAATCAAAAACAACAAGACTCCAGATATTTTAATCATGCAAGAATTTTAAAGTCTTAGTTTAGAATTAAATCAATACACAGAGATGGATGTCAAACCAGAAGAGACAATTCACACGCAATTTTTAACAAGAAAGGGAATCAAACTACCAAAACTTGTATTTTTGCCATCATTTTTACTTTTGATGCTTTCATTATTTTTATTTTTCCTGGGGAAGACTAGGATTGCTTACAAGGAATGTAGAGGTCCTTTTTACGCGAGGGCACCCGGTTCTGACCTGCATACACCCGGTTACTCAGACAACACAAATCCAAGCGGCTACTAGCTCTACTCATATCCAAATTTTTAATGGATAGCGAAGTAAAATTTTATTTGCTAATCTCCCATTTTTCCCTTTTTTTTTTCAAAGTATGGCAACTAGATTCCCAAACCATAAGCACACAAAGATTTGATGTCTCAACTGGTTTTAACAATCACCTAATGAGCAAAGATTTTCAAATTAAGTTCATGCAAAAATTTGTTTCACTTGTTAAATTTGAGTCTTGAATTTTCTAATTTTAAAAGAATGCTGAGGCTACCATGAAATGTATGCAATAGAGTAAATTATCCAGAAATTGACTCATCTCTGCCTAACATCCAACAAGTTAAAAATAAATTGTCAAGGAATTGGCTTAAGATAAGTATTGTCTTCTTAGAATTGAAAAATGTAATTCAACACCTGCTGAGAACAATGAACTAGAAGAACAAATCATTTAGATTCATGGAACAAGTACTAACTCCTATGGCCTAACCACAAAATATGCACAATTATGCTCATCACCACAAAACACACAGCACTTCTATCTCAACCCCTCCCCCACACTTTTTCCTCGCATTGTCCTCAATGCGAAACAATCAAATAACTGTGGGGCAAAGGGCAGCCAAAAAAAAATGTAAAAAGAACAAAGGAAGGAAAGAATACTGCCCTGGTGGAGGAGGGTGAGGCTAAACAATCAATGCTGCGAAGGAGGTGGGGTAAACCCCACATGTTGAAAGTAGGCCAAAAGATGCGCCTGCAACTGGTGAACAGCAGTTTCAATACGCTCTAAACGGGCGTCAAAAGCAGTGGTGGATGGGGACGAAGAGCGAACAGAGGCTGCTGGTTGTGAAGATGATGCTGGGGCTCTCTTCTTAGTGTCCTTTTTGAAAATTCTTTCTTTGGCCAAGGCACTTGCATCCACAAAAGAAATGGCTCCTTTCTCGCCACATTGCAACAAGTGTAATTTATCCAAAAACATCAAATCCATAGGTGGCATTGTACAAGCAACATGCATGGTGGTATTACTGATATCCAACAAGCCAACATTAACAGCCAAGCTAGTGATAAAAGACCCCAAATAAAGCTTCTTAGGTTTTAAACAAAGTTTATCCAATTTAACCGCAAGCCAATAGCCTAAATTAATTCTTTTCTCATGGACCATGCACCATAAAAAAAATAATTCAGCTTTAGTGACAACAGTGCTATCATCATTACGTGCAGAGTAATTTATGGCTAAGAAATGATGAATAATCCGCAAAGCAGCAGTTTGAAAGTGAAAAGCTTTAGACTTCCCAGGAAAGAACTCAATGTGAGGCATACCAGTTAACTCTCTATAAACTGCTAAAGCATCAAATTCATCAGGGTAATCACAAATCATATCCAAATAATCACTCATTCTAGATTCATCATCAGTGATAAACCCCAGAGCAATGTTGAATGCAGTGATGGAAAAGTATTTAAATGTGCCAAGCAGTCTACAAGTCAGAGCAAATGGAAAAGCTAAATTAAAATCGGGTCCCTGGTGGTCAAATTTGAAAGTGCTGTAAAATTCCTGGACTAAGGCATCATACACAAGCATGTTAATCATGAAAAAACAACGCCAACCAATACCATCAATCAATTCCAACACCTCATCATATAATCCCAAGGCACTTAAAGCAGAAGCATCAAAACATCTTCCTGGCACAATATCTAAATTATTAAGGGAATAATACTTGGTCTTGTGCTCCTCTCTATCAAAATCAAGATTGCCTCCTACCTCATGTGTTGCTGGGGGAAACCTACTCTTACCTGTGGCAAGCCTTGGATATTTTCGAGGTGGCTTGTCAGGAATAGGTGCATCTCGTTGGTCTGAATCTTCCTCTGAAGTGCTCTCATCAACCAAACCAGCCTCTACCTGCCTAGACTCATAAGTAACAGGTCGTTTACCTTTATCTCGTGCTTGTGATGGAGGAACAGAACCAGATCTGGTTGAACGGCGAGTGCGATAAGAGGAGAGGGTTGGATCTGTGGCTATGAAGGAGGATGGGGGAGGAGGAACGGCGATGATCGGTGGCGACTGTGCTGCGGCCTGCTGTTGCGACGGTGGTGGGTTCGCGTTGCGCCGCGCCTGCTGCGGCGGTGGGTTTGCGCTGCGCGCATGCTGCTACGGCAGTGGGCTCGCACGCCTCGTCTGCTGCTGCGGCGGTGGCTGCTGCTGCCGGCATTGACTTGGCGGGCGGAGGTGGGGCGGCACCAACGATTTTCGGCGGGGCATGGTGGTTCTCCTGTAAATGGAAGGTTGAAAGGTTAGAGTTTAGGTGAGTGTGGGAGAAGATGGTGAATAGTGAAAGTAAAAGAAATTAACTTAGGTTAAAATAAAAGAAGTAAAATTGTAAAACCCAAAAGAAGTATAAAGCCCATAAAAAAACGTGAAGTCCCAAAATAAAATGAATTGATGGGCTTCCAACATAAAAAAAATATCAATTAAAACTTGAGTAAAAATCTAACAGACCCAATATTCAAAAGACATGCCCAGAAAATTGATAAACCCAGCAGCCTTCTCTGTTTTCTTTTTTTTTCTTCTTTTTTTTTATAAGTAAAATGCAAATCGAAACAGTAACAATTTAGCCTTGGGCAAGGCTAAATATTGGGTTGCCTCCCAAAAGCGCCTTTCTTTAACGTCTTTGGCTAGACGTTGCCGGTATTAATGCTCCAAGTTACGAATGGCCAATTGAGGTTCCTCGTTGTCTTGGTCCAGAGGTCTTTCATAGAATGGTTTGAGGCGATGTTCATTAACTTTAAAAATTTTGTCAGTCTCCAAACTTTGAATTTCAACTGCACCATGAGCAAAAACATTAGTGACAACAAAGGGTCCTATCCATCTGGACCTTAATTTTCCTGGAAATAATTTCAAACATGAATGAAATAATAAAACTTTTTGCCCAATTCGAAATTCTTTCCTAGAAATCATTTTATCGTGGAACCTTTTTGTTTTCTCTTTATAAATTCGTGAGCTCTCATATGCCTCATTTCGTAACTCTTCCAACTCCTACAACTCTAACTTACGATGTTCACCTGCTGCTGTTAACGCCATGTTGCAACGTTTGATGGCCCAAAATGCTTTATGCTCCAACTCTACGGGTAAATGACATGGTTTTCCATACACCAATCGATATGGTGACATATCGATGGGTGTTTTGTAGGCAGTCCGATAAGCCCACAGAGCATCTTCTAGCTTCAAACTCCAGTCTTTCCTGGTTAAATTGACTGTCTTTTCCAGTATAGACTTCACCTCTCTATTGGAAATCTCAGCTTGTCCACTTGTCTGAGGGTGGTAAGCAGTTGACAAACAACGTGTGACTCCATATTTCTTTAGCAGCGCATCCAAGATTTTGTTACAAAAATGCTTCCCTCTGTCACTTATAAGTACTCTTGGGGTGCCAAACCTGCAAAATATATTTCTTTTGACAAAATTCACCACAGTTTTGGCATCATCAGTCCTTGTGGCTTTAGCCTCGACCCATTTAGAAACATAATCTACTGCAAGTAAAATATAAGAATTGCCAAAAGAAGAAGGAAAAGGGCCCAATAAATCAATACCCCACACATCAAATATTTCACAAATTAATATGGATGTGAGTGGCATTTGGTCTCTGGGTCCCAAATTACCTGTTCTTTGACATTTGTCACAGGATTTACAGTATAAATATGCATCTCTAAATAAATTAGGCCAAAACAAACCGCATTGCAAAACCTTTCGAGCTGTTCTCTTAGGACCAAAATGACCCCCACATGCCTCGGTATGACAGAATTTCAGTATGAAATGTATCTCATCATCAAGAATACAACGTCGAATAATCTGATCAGAACAATATTTCCATAAATATGGTTCATCCCATACATAGTATTTGGCATCTCTCTTCAATTTGTCTTTCTCAAACCTGGAAAAATCGACAGGAATGGCACCTGTAACCAAGAAATTCACAATATCAGCATACCAGGGGTTTAAAGTTTGGACAACAAATAAATGTTCATCTGGAAAATCATCGTTTATAGGCAATGCTTCCTTATTCAGCAACAGTCTACTGAGGTGATCAGCCACTAAATTTTCAGACCCCTTCCTGTCTCTAATTTCAAGATTAAATTCTTGCATTAAGAGTATCCATCGAATAAGACGGGGTTTGGCTTCCTTCTTCTTCAATAAATATTTTAACGCTGCATGATCAGAAAAAACAACTACTTTAGTACCCAATAAATATTGCCTAAATTTTTCTAGAGCAAAAACAATGGATAATAGTTCTTTTTCTGTCGTGGAGTAGTTGCTTTGGGCAGTATCCAATGTTCTTGAAGCATAATAAACCACATGAGGATTTTTCTCAATTCGTTGGCCAAGAACAGCCCCTATGGCATGGTTGCTTGCATCGCACATGATTTCAAAGGGGTAGTCCTAATTGGGTGGCTGAATTATAGGCGCAGAAACCAGCCTATTCTTCAGCTCATCAAAGGCATCTCGGCATGCTTGATCAAATTCAAAGTCTACATCTTTTTGCAATAATTTACACAATGGTTGGGTGATTTTGGAGAAGTCTTTTATAAAGCGCCTGTAAAATCCTACATGTCCAAGAAAAGAACGAACTTCCCGCACACTTGCAGGGTAAGGTAGAGATTGAATAACATCATTTTTAGCCTTGTCTACTTCTATTCCTTTTGAAGACACTATATGACCCAAAATCAACCCTTTATCTACCATGAAATGGCATTTTTCATAATTAAGAACCAGATTAGACTCTAAACATCTCTTCAAAATCTTAATTAAATTGGATAGACATTCTTGGAACGAGTTACCATAAACCGTAAAATCATCCATGAACACCTCTATTATTTTCTCAACATAATCTGAAAAGATGCTTACCATACAACGTTGAAAAGTTGCTGGAGCATTGCAAAGTCCAAATGGCATCCGCCGGTATGCAAATGTGCCAAAGGGACAGGTGAAGGTTGTCTTCTCCTGATCCTCGGGGCCACCGGTATTTGATAAAAACCTGTGTAACCATCAAGACAACAATAGTAAGATTTTCCAGCGAGTCTTTCCAACATTTGATCAATGAAAGGAAGTGGAAAATGATCTTTTCTAGTAGAGGTATTCAACTTCCTGTAGTCTATACAAACCCTCCACCCATTCTGGACTCGGGTGGGCACCATCTCGCCATTTTCATTC
The DNA here is from genome assembly GCA_037975025.1 of Excoecaria agallocha. NCBI lineage: Eukaryota > Viridiplantae > Streptophyta > Magnoliopsida > Malpighiales > Euphorbiaceae > Excoecaria > Excoecaria agallocha. The sequence goes on from CM075806.1 coordinate 82,129,672, forward strand.
TCCATGACTGTAACTCCCGTCTTTTTGGGTACAACTTGGATTGGACTTACCCAATTGCTGTCCGAAATAGGGTATATAACTCCTGCATCCAGCATCTTTTGGATTTCCTTTTTTATAACTTCCATCATTGGTGGGTTTAAACGTCTTTGGGCTTGTCTGCTAGGTCTGATATCATCTTCCAAATGAATTCTGTGCATGCACGTGGAGGGACTTATGCCGGTGATGTCAGCTATAGTCCATCCAATGGCTTGTTTATGCTCTTTCAATGCTTGGATCAACAACTTTTCTTCCTTAGAAGTCAGCTTATTGGAAATAATCACTGGCAGTGTTTTCTCTTCTCCCAAATAGGCATACTTCAAATGATTGGATAGTACCTTAAGCTCCAATGTCGGTGCCTGCAAAACAGATGGTAAAAGTTTATGGTTAGTGCTAGATAAATCCAAAGGATTAGATGCATTTACTACTGGTTTCAAAGCCTCCAACTCCAACACTATTTCTTCGAGCTCTTTTTCAAGATACATGTCCTCTCCCACTGCATCAAAGCTGTCCCTGTGAACACTTTCACTTAAAGCAACTTGTAACTTGTCAGTTTTATCCATTTCAAACATATTTTGAGTCAAAGGCTCAATAACATCAATTCCACAAATAGAAGACATCTCACATGGATATTTCATAGCATCATACACATTGAATTGAACTGTTTCACCATCAAATTCCATAGTGAGAGTATCTTTGTAAACATCAATTTTAGTCCGAGCTGTTTGAAGGAATGGTCTACCTAATAGAATATCAGATGACTCCCCTGAATTTCCATCATCTTCCATATCAATCACATAAAAATCGACAGGAAAGATCAATCCATTAACCTGAACTAACACATCTTCTAACAATCCTTCAGGGTAAACAATGGACCTATTTGCTAATTGAATGACTATTCCTGTTTCTTCTAAAGGTCCAGCATTTAAAGAGGAATAAATGGACTTGGGCATGACATTTATAGACGCACCTAAATCACACATGGCTCTTTTAATGCTTAAATTACCAATTTTGCAGGAAATAGCAAACATACCTTTATCTTTGCATTTTTGAGGCATTTTTCTTTGAATAACAGCAGAAATATTTTCATTGACAGTAATTTTCTCATAACCAATCTGTTTTTTCTTGTTAGTACAAAGTTCCTTGAGAAATTTCGCATATCTCGGTATTTGTTTGATAGCATCAATCAAAGGAATGTTTACCTCAACCTTGCGAAAAGTTTCAAAGATGTCTTTCTCCTCTTTCTCCTTCCTTGATTTGGCTAACCTGTCAGGAAATGGGGGCTGTATAACTAAAACAGGGGGCTATTTTGAATTATTACCTGTAGGCTGTTTTGTTTGATCAATTTCTGCCTCTTTCTCTACCTCTTTTGCCTTCTTCTGATTATCCTCCTTGGGCAAGGGTAGTTCCAGCTCTTTTCCACTTCTTAGAACAATAGCACTTGCATTTTGCCTCGAATTTTCTATGGTTTGTGATGGCAAACGTCCTTGGGACTCTATTCTGCTCAGAGACATTGCTATTTGGCTCATCTATTTTTCCAAGTTTTGAAACCTAGAATCTGTCTTCTCTATATGCTGCTGCAAATCTTTTGTATTAGTTGCTAAAGATTGAATAACATCCTCAAGAGACATACCTTGCTTTGGGGCTGACTGGAAAGGCTGTGGTGGTGCTTTTGAATGGAAGGCTTGCTGTGAATTTTGCTGCCTTGCTCCATAACTGAAGTTGGGATGATCACGCCATCCTGGATTGTATGTATTTGAATATGGATCGTATTTTCTTTGGGGTTGTCCACCATATCCTCCCAGTGCATTAACTTGCTCTTGTGCCTCATCTTGAAGTGTGGGGCACATGTCGGTTGTATGTCCAGCATAAGCACAGATTCCACACACTTGAGCTTGAGGAGTCTTACCTGCAGCCATATTTTGCACAAGAAAAGTGAGATTTTTAATTATTTCTTCAAGGGAAGAAGATTGTACCTCATTTACTCGTCTTGGAGGGTCTTGATAACGCCCAAACTGTTGGGACGTTGCAGCCATGTTTTGGATCAACTCTCGTGCTTGAGTTGGGATTTTGTTGTTGAGACTTCCTCCACTCGCTGCATCAATCATTTTCCTTTCCATACTCAACATTCCCTCGTAAAAGTACTGAATAAGGGACTGCTCAGTTATACCATGTTGAGGACAGCTTGCACATAATCTTTTAAACCTCTCCTAGTAGTCATGAAGTGACTCTACATCTTTTTGTCGAATCCACAGAGACTAGCACTGAAGTAATATAAAACAACCAGATTTTTAACAATAAAAATAAATGGGGGGATTTAATAAATTGAAAGAAAAATGATGAAATAAAATAAACGAATCAGAAATTAATTAAGAGAAAAATTCAATGGACGGTAATTCCAGTTAAAGATATTCGCAACACAGGATTTATTCAACCGATCATAGATCAATAAATAATTCTAAGAAAATCAATTAATGGGCCAGTTATAGCCGTCGGCATCGCGCTCTCGACCTAATCTTTCCGTATTAATGAATTAATCAAGTAAGACTGTAATTAATTCCTAACCAATAGACAACCCTTAACAAGCGCAAGAATTTAATCTATTGACAGCATTAAGAAATAGAAAAACCCGACCTAAGTCAACCAATCTACAAGCGAGATCGATTTAGACCAAATCATGCATTCACTCAATCTAACAACCCTTGCAAAGAAGCTAAATTGATTGCTACTTGTTATTGAATCCACCAAACAATTACGGATTTGATATCTCCAATTAGCAATATGTTATTTAATTAAATGAACAACGGCGCCTCATTGAACATGCAACAAATAACAATTGAGAAGAAGTTTCTCTAAGCTGTAGTAAACAACATGAACATCAAATGAAATTATAGAACAAAAAGTAAGCACAACAATCTCACAGTGAAATAAATCCTGGTTTTGAATTAATCTTTAACTGAAAACAATATTCTAGCCACTCATGGCCATAGAAACATCACAAAATAAAAAGTAGAAGATCAGAAAGAATCCCCTGCTATAGTATTTTCGTCCAAAAAAAACGCAGAAGAAGTGCCCTCCAAGAAGAACTCTTCCTCCATAAAACAAACAAAAAACAGGAAAAATCTAACCAACTAGGAAATTTAAAAGATAATTTCTAAAGGGGTTTTAAATTCCTCAAATCACTCCCCTTTTTCCTCCTAAAATAAAGTCTTAAAACTCCTAAATACCAGCTAGGGTTTTAGTGGCGGCTAGGTTAAATTCGTATGAATTTATCTTGAAAAAGCGCTATCCACTGTCAACTTTCCTTGGGCAACTCCCTTGGGCAACTTGGGCAAGGAAACTTCCTGCCTTGGGCAATTGAGCATTTCCCTTGGGCAAGGCTTCCTTCAGAATTTCCAACTTATCAGCTCCATTGATTCAATTCTTCCTTAAAAATCTTTGCTTCTCCAAATCATCAACAATAAGCCCCAAAAAATGCAACCTTCTCAAAATTCACTCCTACAGTCAGAAAAATAAACAAACAAATGAAAAGTACCTTAAACTGACTTAAAAGAGCACAAAATATTAAGCAAAATACCATCAAATAAGTGCCCATTTAACATCTTTACATATGTCAAAATCTATGGTATTTTTGTACAAAATTAATTTTATTTTAATTCAAAACTATATGAATGGAGTATTTATTTGATTGATTTAATTTAAAATTAAAAAAATAAAAAAGTAACATTTTAAACGTAAAAGAATAAAAATAAAGAATATTTGAGAGGAAGGAGGACTTGTACAAAAAAATATTTCATTTCCTTTTTTTTATATTAGGTATAATTATTATTATAAAATAAAATATATTTTTATCTAAATAAATTCTAAATGAACTAAATTTAAATTAAAAAATTTCAATTTATACATTTTTTTAATATAAGATTTTTTCGTTTTTTACAAATTTAATTATTTTAAAAATAGTATTTATCAAATATATATTTTTAATTGATCAGTAATATCAAATGCGTTTTTAATATACTCCATTATTCCTTGTTTGCATTAACAAACAAACATTAACATGATTTTCCCTCAATTTTGATAAATCAAAAGGGTAAACATTGACATAATTGAAATTCACAATAGGGATTAGCGTAAATTATGACGATTATAATAAAAATTTGTGTAATTAATGACGATGATTGTGGATTCGGAGGTAATGTTTCATGTTCTTATCCTGCACCTAAGCATTGCAAAATAGCGTCATCCATTGACATGGCGTAGTGGATAAGGAAGTCCAACGTACAATTCCTATCTAATCGAGAATTGTGTATTCATTCAGCCTCCAACTAGTTAGTCACATAATTACATTTTGTACGTCAAATCCATCATCTAACTGTTACATTTTTAATATAAATTTTCTAGCAACGCTATGGGAAAAGGAACTAAGGGATAAACCGGGAAACAAAATTAAGAGACAGGAAGCAATTTTTTTCGAAGAAAATTAAATCCTTTTGCCTTCGTTAAATTGTCACTTTTTTGTTTGAAAATAATATTACCAAATTGTCATTTTTAATAAATTTAAAATAACATTTAATACATATTTTTTAATTTTACACTGCATCAATTGGTAACAAAATATTTAATAATTTAATTAATATTTCTATTTTTTTATATATTTTATTATAATAGCCTAAATTAAGAGAGAATATTTTATTTTATTCAACATATATTTTTTAAAATAACAAAACTAATTATCATTTTAATACTTATAATTTATATAATAAGTGATAATTTAGTAGAATGGATGGAGTATCAATATTTCATTTCAAATGTAACCCTTTCTCACATGGTAGTTATGAATACTAATCCAATGAAATAATTTTGCAACGGAAGCAAAATCAGAATTTAATATTAAAAAAACATTAAGAGAGATTTAAATTTAAGGGTTCGTTTCGTGGTTTAAAATTTTTAGTTTTTAGTTTCTTAAAAACTAAAAAAAAAATTTTTGTTTTTTATCATTTATTTTTTAAAAATTATTTTTCACTTAGTGTTTAAAGAATATACCTTCAACATAAAAAATAATGGTTAGTTTTATCGATAATCACTGACTTTATAAAAAATTATGCAACAGTAATAAAAAAATTGTAATAATCATTAAATTTTGTACGAATATACATAAAAATTATTTTGATTGGTTTCAAACAAGCTACATATTGAGAAGTCCAATTGATATGTCCAGTTAGCACATCATGCACACATAACATCCAACACGGTATCACGTCAACATGACACATGTCATGGTTGCCACATGGCATGTCAAAAAATGATCTACGTGTACGTTGATGTGGCAATCATATGACGCGTGTCATGCTGATATGATACCACACTAAACATATCAGCTAGACTTTCTGGCCTATACTTTATCAAAAATCGATCAAAATATTTTTTTTAAATAAGTATGCAAACTTCAGTAATTATTACGAGAAAATTTTTTTTATTATTATTACGTAATTTTATCATAAGTTCATTGATTACTGGTAAAATTAACCCTAAAAACAAACATATGATGTGCCAACTATCGTAGCGTATTTAAAATACTCCCATTGATTGATATCACAAACTTCAATTATTCAATTGAAAATTCAAATAATTCACAGAAGTGCACATAAGCAAGGAAGAAAAACGTTCAGACCAAATGAATTCTAAAATTGGGCTCTTTACCATAATCTTCTTCCGTCACCAATAAGCATAGGTATTCTTATCATCACTACTATTAAATCATCTGCCATCGCTAGTAATAAGCCACAACAATCAATCCTTGCTTTTCAATCTTACAATCAATTGATAGCAAAAAAATTCATATATGAAATCACTTATTTTAATATTAATAATGATTAGCTAATCTCTTATATAAAAACTGAAAAAAGAATTAAATTCCGGTGACGACAACGGCGAAGGTTGCTGGCTAGAGTTGATCGTGGGGTGGGCTAATTGGTCGTCTTCTAATGAAGAGAATTAGGTTTGCTTGATTGGCATTAGATGGATAGGAACCAAAAAAAAAAGGAGTTGGATGAATAAAAACGAATTGGGGAAACCAAATTTTATGGATTTTTTATTTTTGTTTTTTATAAAGAAAAGTATTTTAATTTAATATCATAAAAATAAAAAAAATAATATTTCTATACAAACAGATTTTTATTTTTTTTAATTCAGAATTCGCAATCAGCAAACATACCGAACTGATCCTAAGTTGTTTGCTCTAGTTAAAAGTGAAATTAAAAAAAAAAAAAGGATTTGAATATCATGAAAATTTTTGAATTAAAAAAATTATGAAGTCAACTATTGGCTATTGCCACATCTATAGCAAAGTGGCTATGCCCTTTGTTCTACGGCCATTTACATAATACTTGTCATTTTATTCGTACATGTTATACTTCCCACAAAGTTTAGTGGGTGTGTATTATGTGCATCTATCAAAATCATGCAATAATGACCTCTATGTATGCATAGTTTAGGTAACCATTAGTGCTCCAAATTCCAATTAAAACTGATATTTGAATTTTGGAAAGCTTGATACGTAGGTGGAAATTAGTATTGAGCAATTAGTTTAATTTGGAAGCAGTTGCTATATGATATTATTCCTTGATTTTCCAAATTTGGTTGCCAAAATGATTTGGAAATGGAACTAGTCCGCGTTCCAACTTCCAACCCCAACTCTCCCACAATTCAAACGAAAATGATGCAAGACAAAGAAAATTTAAAATATTTTGACTTACTTCAAATTAATTGATACACAGATAAGGTTTGTTTCTCTATTTTCAAATACGATTGATTGAATTTTTATTGGACTGTACATGCAGCTATAAAGTAGATAGAATTTTCGCAATTTTTATTCATTGTCAATAGAAGAAAAGAGACGTGGGACTCTAATCATTAAATTCATGATGGGCCCATCCATAAAAGGTAACCCCACAGTGGGCTGGACTCAATTTTGCGTCTACTTAAATGTCCCTTTCTCGCTCCTTCATTTTCTTGTACTCTTAACCTTCCATTTTTGATAGGATGCTCCTCCATCCACACCCTCATTCATTTTTCATTTTATCACATTCTCTGTTTTTCCTTTTTCCTAGTTTGTAAATATATACGTGAACTCCTATCTAATGGAATTGCAATTGTAATGTATTAAGAATTCAGCCCTTAACCAATGAATTTTAAGGAATCTTTTTTATTTTTTTTACGACTGTAAAATGATAAATCTGAACCGTAGCTGCTGTCTGTACGATTTTTCATCCTCTTGTATATAAAATTTGCAGCCACAATAATCAGCAAGTATAAGAAATTAGTTGACCAAATGCAGCAATGCGAAAACCTAATACATAAACGAAATACTGTGAAAAAATGCTACTTTCTCTATACAAGCATCATCTTGGTTACATCAAACTAAATCTCGTTTGGTCTTGAAGACGTATCAAAATCCAAATGCATGATAAATATGAAGGGACTGAAGACAGAGAAGATGTTGTAAAGATGAATATGCTACTGCTAGCTGGTAATATTTTCAAAGCACGAGTCATGTCGATTTAAGTAGAAGTATCATTGATCAAAACATTCTCCATTCCATGTTACTTGCAATACACAAGTCAAAGGCTACCTTCAACATAATTTCTGCAAACGAAGGATTCCAAGGTCTATTGAACCTCTCATTAGATCAAACAAAAACGGTTACACATGTCAATAGAAATAGTCAAAAACAACAATCACAATCAAATGGGCAAAGCTGTGTGCCTCCAGCATTGGAGGAGTTAATACTCAATTCCTCTTCTGTATAAATATTGAAGCCATCCCCTGTCCTCTTTCGAGGTCTAGAAGCTGGCTCGGTAAATCTTCCCTCCTTCTCTTCTTTAGTTTTTTCCTTCTTCAAAGATTTTGGTTTCTCAGATTCATTCTCATTCTTTTGCTTCTCAGGTTTCTTCCTCTTCTTTCCAGCGAAGATGTCATCAATTTCACTGCCAGGATTCCTTGGTGTTGAAGATGATTTTGTAGGTGCTAAAACAGAGGCTTCTCCGGCCTCCACACTGGTCTTTGAGGATCTCTTTTTGGGCATATTTAAACTTGAAACTTTCACGCCAATCACCCAATTACTCAGCACCACTAAGATATAAATTAAAATTCTTCAGTTATTTAGATTAAAGAAAATCTGTCTTGCATAACTCAAGTAGGCAACAACTGAATAACTTTAACTGAATTTTCTTCACAAATAAGTTACACTTTCTGGTTAATTAGGAAAGAAGGTAGGATAATTTTTTACTTGAGGAATTTTCTTTTCTAAATATTCTGCACCTGAAGCAAGTTTTGTGTATAAACAAATACAATATTTTGTTTACACTTGTAACCCAAACGCAGTAATTGACGAACTCAGCAGAATTACACTCTTCTCATATTATTTTCTCCTTCATTCAATCCGCCAATTATTAAGCTTTTCATCCCTTCAAAGTCAGAATTAACAACCTAACACAAAAACAACCCAGAGACCAACGGTCTAACAATGATTAATCCATTTGTGAATTTACGCAGATTTCAGATTCATCTATCTAGCTACTGCAATTAAAAGGCAACTTCAAATCCAGAATCTATAAATTTAACAAAATCAAAATAAAAAGAAAAATCATCAAACAAAAGGGAAAGCGGAACTATGAGAGATTCACCTTATTAACTAACGGAAGAAAGCAGAGACCAATCCAAAGTAAATCTAAAGACCGCAGAAAAATGAAATCTTGTTCCAAATTGTCCAGATAGCGTGCAGCAACAGTGCGAGGACGATGCGTCACCTCTGAAGGAACTGCGGTGAAGGATGGCCGTGAGCAGAGGGTGGGGCGGCTAGAATAGTTGAAAAAAATAAAAGAAAAATGTGGGTTTAGGTTTCACAATGAAACTAGGTCATTGGACCGAGTAGAGTGCATAACCGGAGTGAGCGGGTCAATGGGCTATGGGCCTGTGCGTTGTAGAAGCTTTGCCTATTAATTAAAAGTTTAGAACCGTATTGTTAATCTTTGTATGCGAATGTACGGGTAATCAGTAATTTTCTCAAATCTAATGTAGATATTTAACACCAAAAATATTTTTTTATTTTTTAGTTATACAATATGTCAATAACATATTTATGCCTCGCAATATACAAATAAAAATAGCAAAATTAGCTTACTGTTTATACAAGAGGCTTTTTAGAAGTGCTTCTATATTTGTGTCCGCACTGCTCTTTTGTATATTGCGAAGCGAATGAAGCTGGGTGGGGATGCCAGCCATTTAAGAAGAAAGACGAAGCAGAAGTGAGGATTTGTTTAGAAGTGGAGAAGGAAAAGGATACTTGAAACTAGGAGAATAAAAGGATAGGTTACTGGAGAAGGATACGGAGAAATAGGAGTAGAGAAGACGGGAAGTTTGTGGTCTGTGTTTTATATTAACCTCTTTATTCTTATTTTAAGTGTTATACAACAAGAAACACAAGTATATAGTAGCCATAACGTAATACGCTCTTTCTTATTCGAGGCGGGATTGGTGCCAATTAAAATGTTAAACATATTTTAAGTATATAGTAGCCATAAACATAAGCATAATAGCAGTAGAGAATTCAAGGGTGCGTTTACTTACAGAAAATAATTTTATGTTTTCTGTTTTTTATTTTCTTAGAAAATTGGAGTATTTATTTTCCGTAAAAAATTTAGAAAATGCATTTATTTATCAACAAATGAAAAATTGGAGCGTTTATTTGTGTGTGTGTATACACGCGTATGTATATATATATACATACATACAGATATTACATATATATGTATGCGTACATACATACATATATACGTATATTTATATATGTATGTGTGTATATATATATATATATATATATATATATATATATATATATATGCATATGTATGTGAATATATGCACATACATACACATATATTTATGAATACATATATATGTACATGTATGTGTGTGTGTATATATATATATATATATATATATATATATATATATATATATACATATCCATATGTATATATATGTATGTACATACATATATATACATATGTATGTATGCACATGTAAGCACATATAGATATATGTATATGAACATGTATGTGTGTGTATGTGCATATGTATATATGTATATGTATATGTATATGCATAAATATATATTTATACGTATATGTATGTATATAGATACATACATGCATGCATGTATGCACATATAAGCACATACAGATACATGTATATGAACATGTATGTGTGTGTATGTGCATATGTATATGCATAAATACATATTTATATGTATATATGTATATTTGTATATTTATATGTATGTGTATATATGCACATATATATACATACATATACATATGTATGTATACATATACATATGCATATGTATGTGTATGTATGTATATACATATATATACATATCCATATGTACGTATGTATGCATGTACTATATATACATATACATGTACATGCATATGCATATGCTTATGTATGTATGCACATACAAAAATTTACATATGCATGTTTATGTATATGTATGTATGTACATATATATGTGTGTGTATGTACATATATATATATGTGTGTGTGTATTAATATTATTTAGAAAATTTGGAAAACATTTTTTATTAGTTTTTCAATTTCTTCTTTATTTTGGAAAACTGAAAAATTCATTTTCTGTTTTTTATTTTAGAAAACTGACGAAAATAAACATAATCTCTATTTTATGTTTTCTATGGAAAAATTTTTTGGAAAACTGAAGCAGTTTTCTGTAAGTAAACAGGCCCTAAGTATTTTCAACCATTTAGTATCGGTATCTTTTTACTTCAAGAGTCAAAGAAATCAGCTGGGAGATTGTGATTGAGACATACGTGTGCATGGCTTCAGCCTTCCAGAATTAAAAGTATTTTTGGAAGATAAGGCTTAGCACATACGAAATGCAACCACACATTAGCAAACCATCAGAAATCTAACTGGAAGTCATTACACACACAATATGCATGGTTTGGATAACGAATTGAAGGCACTGCTTTGTGGAAACAAATACTCTACGCATAATAATAAGAATATTATCCTTTTTAATTAGTTCGTCCCAAGATATAGAACATTTGTAATTTTAATATTATTATTTATTCATAAACTACCTATAATACTCTTATTTAATTTATCAATGATTAATAAATTTGCATTCAATGTCTTACAATATTCCGAATACAATTTAAAATAATGTAATATTTAATGCATCTAACTTTATCCCTCCATTGTATATTTTACTTGAGGTCATAAAAAATCTCACATCAACAATAAAAAAAACTCAAAATTAAATTTGGACTTCATTTATCAAATTAATTTATGACAATTTATATTTCTAATATAATACGCTAATAATAGTAATTATTTTATTTTCACTGTGAAGGAAATAATTAGTAAATTATTAATAAAATCGTGTCTTATAACTATCCAAATTAATTTTTCTTAAACTATGTCAAAATTAAAGTGTAATTATATGTATTGGTGAGAATTTTCTTTTTACACATGTCAGTTTTTTATTAATCTAAATCAGACAAATTTTTTCTTTAATATTTCAGTCGTGTATTATTACAATTATATATATAATTCAACAAATGTATTTGGGGTAGCCTTATCTTCGGCAAACGGCAAATCTTCGCATAGGAGAAATATTGAATTTGATATCTCGTGAACAACCGGTGCTTACAACCGCCGAAGCCACCTGTTTGAATAAGGATTCCAATGCATACGTATGTGCATGACCGTATTTTATTTAATGCACCTTAAAATACTAACCCCAAAGCTCAACTTCCAATGCATCAACTACACAATGATGTGATCAACGGTTAATTTAGTTCTTTAAACTGTCAATCCCCAGTGGGTCCGACCTTCACCAGCAAGTGGGCCCACCATCTATAAATTTGGCCAAAAGGCATAAACTAATAATAATACCACAAGTGGGGATAGGTGGGTCCACATGGAAACCCTGAAAATTAAAAAAAAAAATCTGGAAACCCTCTTCGATCAGGGCCCATGTGGAACTGTATAGATGGAGTTTGAGTTTTGAGTTTGGAAAATGCTGGCTGATGCAACGGCCATGGCTTAATTGGATTTTAGCGATAAAATTGCCAAAAAAAACACCCAATGTTTTAGTGTTTTTGAATAAAATATTGGAAAGATGCATAATTTGGTCTCTAAACATTAACATTTTTACGTATTATATTTCTGAATTTTAAAAATTATATATTGAATTTTTAAATTTTTCGCGTGTAACGCATTGAATTTAAATTAAACAGTTTTAACGAGAGTGCATCACAAACAACATTAAATGCTCGTGAACACGAATTAAAATATATGTGGATCCCACTTAAAAATAAAATACCATAAATACATCCACATAAGATGATTTATGACTCTATCCAGTTGTTCTAGAAAGATTTCAAGCAAACAACCATGGGAGATTAAGTCAATATTCACAAACAAATGAATGATCACCACCGGCAGTGCTCTAAGGATTGAGAGTTCAAGCCCTCTTCGCACCGGCTTTTGCCCAGGAGTGAACATGAAGCGGCGGCGATTGTGGCGGTACGACGGCTGAGTAGGCTCTTCAATCCGCCACCAAAACCATTTTGCATAAAGATAAAGAAAGAGCACAAAGACTACAACGACAAATAGAATTATAATAGCCACCACCATGATCTTTCCAATAATTTCAACCATCACTGTTTTATCTAAATTTTCCATTGTTAGTTCTCCCAAAATATTCCAGAAAGGAAAAACCTGCCAAAGGTAAGAAAATTGAGTAAACGAGCAGAATCTAGACAAAAATTAGAAGGAAGATTAAAAAAATGCAGCCAAATCCAACTGGTTATTTGCTTTGTTGTGATTCTTTGATAAAGGTACCTTGATAAAAGTAGCTTCTTTAATGCTTAAATGTAAGAAAAATGATCAAAACAGTAGAACCCATATGAGAATTAGGAGGGAGATTATGAAAAATGTAGCAAAATCCAAATGAGTTCTTTTCTGTGCTGTGATTCTCCGTCAAAGATAACTTCTTTAATGTTTAAATGTAAGAAAATGAGCAAATCAGCAAAACCCATATGAGAACTAGGAGGAAAATCACGAAAGATGCAGCAAAAAAATCCAAATGGGTTTTCAAAAAAAAAAAAAACTTGAAATTCTTATGGATCAAATTACCAATGAATTTAAAAATGGATAAAAAGAGAGCGAGAAAGAGAGGGAGAGAGAGGAACCCAAGTTGGTGATTGCAATTCAAGAATGAAGCCGGTAGACTTGGACCGGTATGACATATGAAGAGGAAGAAGGGAAGAAGATAGAAACCCATCAAAATGGTGTGTTTTGATATCTGTAACCCCCCTCCCTCCATGTAAACAAATCACCTGATGTGAATTTATTTATGATATTTTATTTTTAAGTGGATTTCACATGTATTTTAATCTGTGTTCATGTACATTTAACACCGCATGTGATATACTCTCATAAAATCATTTAATTTGAACTCAATGCATTTCACGTGAAAAGTTGAAGGATATAATGTGTAATTTTTGAAATTCAGGGATACAATACACAAAATTGTTAAAGTTCAAGCACCGTAAAACATTTTAACTATTTTTTTTCATACAACATCACACCTATAGCCTTTACCCTCCATTGCAATTCACCTATTTTCATTCGTTTTTTTTTTTTCATTCAAAAATCAAAATTGCAAGCATGTTCAACACGTTAGTCATGCTAGCTAGTATGGGCATCGATGGATTAATTAATTTATAGTCTATTTTTTTAATTTTATCTAGTACTATCGAATTTTTAAAATTAAAGTCTTAATTTTATCAATTAAGAATTGATTAACTATTAATCGATTAACTGCTAGATACGATCAACTAATAATTAACTATCGGTTGACCATTAAAAAAATTAAATATATACATATTATCCTGTATTTTATAAAAAATAAATATCCATAAAAATAGAATATAAATACTAGAAGTTTTAAATATAAAATTACAAATAAAAATATAAGTCACTAAAATTTAATGTCGATATAATAAAAGAAATTACATAAAAGCTCTACAAAACAATAAAAAAAAATTCAGTAGTAATTTATCACTTATCAATATTAACAAGTGGACAATTTTCAGTAATTAAGGTATATAATATGTCCATATTTACATTAGCTAAAATGATAATAATTAAAATGTGAAATTATTCTTACAAACCATATATATGAAAAATTATATAAAAATATCGCTTGATAGTTAATAAGATATGAATTTTCAAATCCATTAATTCTATTTTTTAAAAAATTAAAGTAATTATTTAAATTCAATTGAATTAGTTATTTAAACTCAATTTAACCACCAAGTTAATGATTGTTAAGGTTTTTTTTTCCAACCCTAATGATGGCTAAATCATAGCCTCTCAAGTTCCTTTTCTACATTTTATTGATTCCTTTATATTAAAGCACTATATATTATTCTTTCATCTCTCAACATGATTCACATATATCAAGGATTTCATTGACAAAAAGAGACTTATGTTTACTTGTCCAGATTTTTTTTTATAAAAGAATCATAATACCTAATTTAATTAAAAATATTAAAATAAAAAATTGAATTTGAAATATCCCACACCTTTTATTAGGTGCTAGTTAGCCGACCAACTCTTGGTAGTTGCTTGGCAAACTTTTTAAATAAGTTGAATGCTGTCAAGAGTTTCTCATGAAACTTGTAATTAGAGATTTTTATTCAATTTTGGATAAATTTCAAAACAAAGTATCGCAATAGCTTGTGAAAATTAGAGATGAAGTTACAAGAAGAAAAAGTTTTATCGAGGTCTAGATTGAAAAATGACCGAAATGTTTCTTTTCTTTTCGGCCCCTTTACTGGTTAGTTTGTCTGGAAATGTCCAAAAAAAAAAAGAAAAAAAAAGTTTTCTCTTGAAATTATGGCGGGAGATGATGCTCAGCTGCTAGGTTGAAACAATATATCAACAGTTTTTTTGGATCTTTGATGATCCTACTTAATGGGGCTCTGGGCCCACTTGCCGCCCTTCTCAGATGCCGCGTTCACATGGTTTTCAGAGGGCGGATCTTAGACTTGCTCTTTGCCTCTTTCCCACATTTTTCAGAATCAACTTGCTTCTCCCAGCCACCTTTGAATCTGGATGGAATCTTTGCTCTGTTGCCTTCATCTTAATTATATATATATATATATATATATATATATATATATATATATATATATATATATATATATATATATCCATTTGATCGAACGGTTCAAATATACGTGTATCATTTTACATTGCATATATAAAATATATTTTTTAATTTGCAAATAATATTAAAAATAAAATAAAATTCATCTGCTGACATTTTATCCTCTAACATGTCCATGCCAAGTGAAAGAATATTTGGAATAAAATCCAATGTTTTGATTCTTCATTTTCATAAACGGCCATAATAATGTTCAGTAGAGACGTAGAGTTATCAACTTTGAATTTGGGTTATGAAAGCGACCCAAACTTGCCCATAAAACTGTGAACTCTTCCTCTGCTTATGATCCGTTAGAATTGGAAAAGAGCCACACGCATCCATCTAAATTAGCTCCAAATTATACAATATACAGGAGATATGTTTAAATGAAGGGGCTCATTTTAGGTTTGGATCGGGCTTGCCCGACTCTATCCAAATTCGAAGAAAATGAAGTCCAATTTCGAAGGGAAAATAATGGAGTAATGTAATGGAATGCCTTTTAATGATTAATCAGTTGGTAGGAAAAATTAGAGTTCCGTTTCCTAATTAAATTTCAAATACAGGTGGCATGTAAAGCATATCAGTCCATCTTCATGTTCTTTTATCACATTATTATTATTATTTTTATTTCTTTGTCGTGAAAGGAAATGCCATCTATTAATTATATGCACGAAGTATTAATTATACGTTAAAAAATAAAATAAAAAAATAAAACTATATGTTCAGCGTTAGAGAGAGATAGTTGATTTATTCTTTTATTCGGTAAATTTCAAGTTGAAATCCCTTTTTCGATATCTTAAAAAAAAACAAATGAAATAGGGATTTAAATTAATTTTCCGACTTAACTAATACGGTAGCTAATAGGTGAAGAAAAAGCTAGTGAGACAAATTCAAGGAAATGATTTGATTAAGAAATGAAGAAAGCAGCCATAATAATACTAGTAATAAATAATTAAGGCGACATTAGGGGTTTAAACTGTAATAGAGGAACGGTACAGGTTTGAATTCTAATACAGGAAAATCTTCACAGGGGGATATAATTGAAACATTAATTAACTACAAAAGAAAGAAAAAACCATTAAGCATCCTAGAGAAAGAGATATCAGATGCACCGCTTAGATGACACGATTAAGTACAAACAATTATCAGCATCAAAACGAAAATCACTGCCTTGTCCGTTCTTAATTAATGATATTTAATATTCTTAAATTTTAATAAGGAATGTGCAACATATGGTCCAACTGTGTGGATGCTAATTCAAAGCTTTTTTATCCATGTCCATGTTCCCCCAGTCCCTTGTTGGTTTTTGGGTGAAAATCAGTTTCCACTTTCCAGAGAGGAACTTCAAGGGCTGGATCGTAATTTGAGTATTTGGAATTGAAAACGACAGCTGGCCTTATTATTTTATTTAGATTATAAACAATATGAAATCCTACTAATTAAGTGTTTGTTCTTTTATCGATTAATGCTCTTGGCCCTTCAATCATCATATCAACCTTACGTTATATTAATTAATAAAGTTATTCAACCCTTTACCAAAAATAAAATTATTCTACCAAATTTAATAATCCATCCTTGTCAGTTCTGGCCATGGATAAATAATGCATCGAGAACCGTCGATTTGTTTTTGAAGTCATCTTATTAGTGTTCTTTTTTTCCTAAAAAGTTATCTTATTAGTTAGTGGAACTTATTTATTATTTTCATATTTTGAAACTGCATAATTTTTATTCATTTTTTCTTCTTTTATCTATTCTAATATTTTAGTGGTAAAATTAATATTAGGTAATTTTTTTAATTACTTATTTTATATTTAAAATATATGTAATTTAACTTGCTCATCTTTGAATTTAAGAGATGGCTTTAGTCCGAGCATAATAGGGAGAATTTTTTAAAGTTAAGATATTGTATAGTGTTGTATCATTGCATTGGACGCTATCCACAAATCATGATAGCAAAACGATGCTACGTACAACGGTTTTCATCAAATTAATTTTAAATATAAATAATATTAAATAATTAAAATTAAAAAATAATAGAAAAAAAGATGGTTATATTATGATTCGAACCTTTGTAGGCTAACTAATAATTATCTTTTTAAATAAAGATATTATTGAATAATTAAAATTATAAATTAATAAAAAAATTAAAAAGAAAAATGGCTATATTATGATTCAAATCAGCGCACAGGTTGTGGGGCAATCTACTTCTACCATTGAGCCATCAAGCGGTCGCGGGGGAATCTGCTTCTATCATTGAGCCATAGCTTGATGTTTGTTACATTCACTATATTTTTTATATTAAATTGTTTTCAATGAAAAAAATAATGAATAAATAATATTTTTGGTGAGATTTGAACACATGACTTAGTTATAAAGAGTTGCCCACCCATAAAATCTGTTGCAATTAGGGCACAAGTCTCAACTTTAAATATTCATCCAATATATACATTATATTATTTTTAAATAGCATGGTGTCACACAACTAGCGGATTCATATCTGATCCCGCAAAAATGAATTGCAGGAATACAAAAATCCCAAGATTATAATTTTTTTAAAATTCCCTTATTTTCACTTTTATATATAATATAAATTAATTAAAAAATACGTATGATATGTTTAAGAAGTTAGGTTTTGCTTCTAATAATAAATTATTATAATTTCATCTCTATCTATCTATCTATCTATCTATATACATTATTCAAATTTAATTTGACGAAAGATGCAGCCAATGGCCGTATCTTTTAGCATGGCCAACCGATAACATCTGATGCAATGATGCACCACTATGCAACGTCTTCTAGCATGCTTCTAAATTCGTAAATATTACATGATATGCTCATTTTTACTAAATATTTTATTAAATAGTATTATTTAAAAAAATCCCCCCAATTTAATAGGCCTTGATTTTTTTTCTTGTCCAAGCACATTTTAAGCCCCTATAAATAAAAGACGGGCCATACTCGGATTTACCTATTATAAAAATTAATATGTTGATAAATATGTAAATTTTTTATATTTATTATAAAAGTTTATTTTTTATATTTTATATGTTTTAAATTATATAGTTAATTAAAAATTATACACAAAATGCATAATATATAAGTCCATTATGATTCGCGAGCAAGGTAGGATTTTTTTTCAAACTTATATAAATGAACCAAGCCTGTCCATATAAAAGCAGATTACTATATAAATTCATGCCGAGCTTACAAATAAATTTTATTACTCAAGATGATAATTTTTTATCGACAGTTGGATAGCCTAGTAATATGCCATGAATAGGTTTAGGTATAATAAAAAATTATATGAAAAAACTATTCCTTAAATAAAATAATTATAATTTTCAATGTACTTGAAAAATAAAAGTGGAGAAAATTTATGAGACTAAAAAAACATTATAAATTTTTATATGAATTTTGTTTTGAAATGATGATTCAATACATTTAACTTACTATTCATCGGCTGATCTCAACAATCAGATGAGAAATAAAAAGATACTATTTGATCCAACGGTTAAAAGTTAAGGATGTATGTTATTTAATTTTTTCACTAAAAAAATGAATTCTCAATTTTTATTTTTTATTTCTTGAGGATGTGTGTGGTAAAAAAGGGGGGGTAAGGTGGTAAAAGTCATAATATGGGCGGGGAATGGGTAACGATGAAAGTGAAATTGCGAGAGATGATACGAAATTATTGATATACAAAACAAATAAAAAATAAAAATGCTGTGTTCCAACTTCTTTATAGGGTCCCACAAATTGACATCAGAGCTGTCCCAGTCTCCCACTTGTTTAAGGCAACATTAGGGTTATGCATCGATTAGGTTCAAATAAATTCAACTCGAACCTAATTAATATAAAATTTAAAATTTATATATTTCACTAATTCGATCATATTTTATATATATATCGAATTCTTATCTAAACAATTCGATTTTTTGAGCTCAACCCGAATAATCAAAAATTAATTTTTTTAATTTATATATTTAAATTAAAATTATAAATAAATAATATTAAATATCATAAGAAATATTTTAAAAATACAATAAACTAATAATTTTAAAATTACACTAAATATATATTATATATTATTAATATTATAGAAAAATTATAAATTTTTTATTTATATATTAAAAATTTGAATTATTCGGGTTAGTTGGGTTTCACCTGATCTGAAATTCAATTAATTCAATATTTATAATCGAACCGACTCTAATAATCCGATTAACTTTATCCGAATATATCGATTCGGGTTGATCGGATCGGTTGGTTTTTGCACACTCCTAGGCACCATCATATTGACTCAGGCGACGTGGCCAATTCCAATTCGTACGCCATCATTTTAACCGTGTCTTAGCCCGGTTAGAAAACAACATTTTAACTTCTCGCCGATGTAAAATTCAGGTTCTATTGCCTGTGCCACCGCTCCTAATTTCAAGGGGACTGGTCTCTAGCCTCCCTTTCCCCACCAATCAGATCATGTCCGCATGATTACTTAGTCAGCTTCGGTTTCAATCCGTAACTTGCCCATTAAACAGTGGAAAAATGTGTTTCATACTATCTTAAATTTACGTGATCGAGTTTTACACCTTTACAGTCGATTTATTAAATTTTACTTTAAAAATATTTTCTTGAATAAAATAAGTGTGAAAAGATAAGCTTCTAAATTGGTTTTATTCTCTCTCTCTATTTTTAATTTTTGGTGAATTGCGCTTTTGAAAGTATACATTTTTAGGTCTCATTTGCCAGTTATGTGCTTTTGATCCATGTTAGTAATTTTTTCTTCTGGATTGTGTAGGGGCATAATATGATAAGAAGTAGAATTTTAGTAGATCTATTGGACAAAAAATTCGAGATTTAGGAATTTAATTGAACATAAAAATCAATTAAAGGGATCAACTAAATAATGTTCATAAAATTCAGGACCAAAAGCTCATTTTACTAAAGAATTTCCATTTCCCAAAATATCTTAATTAATTAGTACAATATTTTTATGTTTAAAAAAAATCCTCCTCTTGATTATATCAAACAATGCAATAAATGCACCACACCCTTCCTTTTTGCCTTTATAAACCCACTGCCATTTGCTCATTTTCGTATCCTCGGTTCATTCCCGACCTACCTTATTGACCCCACCAAACCTCAAAGATGGGCCTGTTCCGATCATGTGCTGCCATGTTCATCCTCTTGTTTCTCTCTTTCACCCTGTCTTCAGCCATGGACATGTCGATCATATCTTATGATCAAACCCATGCTACCAAATCTAGCTGGAGGACAGATGACGAGGTTATGGCTATATACCAGGAGTGGCTGGTAAAGCACAATAAGGCCTACAACGCTTTGGGTGAAAAGGAGAGGAGATTTGACGTTTTTAAGGACAACTTAAGGTTCATTGATGAGCATAACTCCGAGAATCGTACTTACAAGGTCGGATTGAACCGGTTCGCTGATCTTACCAACGAGGAGTACCGCTCTATGTACCTGGGTGCCCGTAATGGTGCTAGGAAGAACAGGCTGCCTAAATCTACCGATCGTTACTTGCCACGTGTCGGCGATTCTTTGCCGGATTTTGTTGACTGGAGGAAGGAAGGTGCTGTTGTTGACGTTAAAGACCAAGGCAGTTGTGGTGAGTTTTGAGTTTTCTACTTTTCTTCTTAAGCAATTATTATTATTTTTGCAAATTTCTTTTTCTACAGATCGTCAAAAAAATATGTCATTTGTGAGATAAACCACAGTGGCTCAGTGATTAGGAAAACGAATAAAAATAAAAGGCCGAATAAAAAAGTGATATGTTCATGGATTATTTGTTGGTTAGTTTCTTTTGTTCACCATAAGTATTTGCCACTTTATTTTCTAACCACTCCTAATTCATGCTTTTTTGCTGTTCCGTCTAGGAATCTTGATCTGAAATAAATAAAAGATTTTGGTTATTGGGAAGACAATTTTGCCCCTATTAACTTTTTAGTTTTGCATGTTAGTCGCCGATGGTTTTATGGCAATGGCAAAAATCCAAGTACAGTATTAGATATTTGTGGTTAAATCTGCCTCTTGCTACTTACAATTTTAATTGTTAAGTCCGCAGGTTCTTATTTGATTTTCTGGATTCACCGTCATGTAATTTGACTTGTGAACTGTAAACTTTACTACTATTTTATTAGATTACGGAATAGAAATCTTAATTGATTAGTGTTTATACCGGTAATTTCAATTTAAGTTCTCTTGAATAAAACCAAATAAGTTTTACATGACAGAGAGTTAGGACGTTCAATTAATTGGAAGAACTAAAAATAATTTAGAATTTGAAAAGGTATAAGTTGTGTACAGTAGTGGGCGGCACTTGAACACCTTTGCTAGTTGAGTGACAAAATGATTCCTCTTTGCCGAAAGGTTTTGCTAATTAGGTGAATAAAAAGGTAGAAAAGTAGGCCAGTAGTGGGAATCGGATTTTTCTTTTTCGTCTTTAGACTGCGCATGTTTTTGTGTAAAATTATTGGTTAAGTTGGTTATAGTTGACAATTAATTTTTGAATTTTGATTAAAAGGGAGTTGCTGGGCATTCTCAACTATTGCTGCTGTAGAAGGGATTAACAAGCTTGTTACTGGCGATTTGATCTCTCTATCCGAGCAAGAGTTGGTGGACTGTGATACTAATTACAATGAAGGGTGCAATGGAGGTCTTATGGATTATGCCTTCGAGTTCATCATCGACAATGGTGGCATTGACACTGAAGAAGATTATCCTTACTTTGCTCGTGACGGCAGATGCGACACTTTTAGGGTTGGTCTTTCTTACTAACAGAGTCGGAATCAAGAAACATTTTTATTTGCTAAAATGTCCTCTTTCTTACACATTGGTCTTTTTCTGCAGAAAAATGCCAAAGTTGTTACAATCGATAAATATGAAGATGTTCCTGTCAACAGTGAGTCTGCATTGAAAAAGGCGGTTGCAAATCAGCCGGTGAGCGTGGCAATTGAAGCAGGTGGCCGAGATTTCCAGTTTTATGAATCGGTAAATTTTCTTTCCTTGGTTCTCCTTGTTATTATTCACAGAAGTGTCTCTTTTTGGGCTAATTGAGCTTATGCTTCAAATCCTCCAGGGTATTTTCACCGGAAGATGTGGAACAGCACTGGACCATGGTGTTGCTGCAGTGGGTTACGGTACCGAAAATGGTAAAGATTATTGGATAGTAAGGAACTCATGGGGTGGAAGCTGGGGAGAAAGTGGGTATATCAGAATGGAGAGGAACATTAAGAATCCAACAGGGAAATGTGGAATTGCAATGGAGGCCTCTTACCCTATAAAGAAAGGGCAAAATCCTCCAAATCCGGGGCCATCTCCTCCATCTCCAATAAAGCCACCAACTGTTTGTGACAGTTACTATAGCTGTCCTGAGAGCAACACCTGCTGCTGCCTCTTCGAGTATGGTAACTACTGCTTCGAATGGGGATGCTGCCCACTCGAGGGTGCCACCTGCTGTGACGACCACTATAGTTGCTGCCCACAGGACTATCCCATTTGTAACCTTAACCAAGGCACCTGCTTAATGGTAAGACCACCTTCATTTTTGCTTTTCTTCATTTAAAATGAAATTTTTTACTGATTTGAATTCGTGTCGCAGAGCAAGGACAATCCTTTAGGAGTTAAGGCACTGAAGCGCACTCCTGCCAAGCCGCATTGGGCTCATGGACTTAAAGCTAAGAAGAGCAATGCTTAAGCAAAACTTTGGTCTTTTGCAGCGGTGGATGATAGATTGAAGAAGGGATAGAATAATAGATGCTCTCCTTCTAGGTTATTATGAAACTGCACAACTTAAAAGATTAGTTCAAGAACTGGATTGTTTATTAAAAAAGATTATTCACATGTGCTGATGATGTATATAGCCTTCCTATTTTATCATTATATTCCATTTGAAGATGAGAGATGTTCATCAGGTTGCAATTTCCATTGTAAATCTTCCATCATTTAGCAATTGTGTTTCATGATTCGGTTGGTTGATACCGAGGGTATTTGCTGTTAACCAAAGGCATCAATAACATTTATCTTATCCTTCTATGTTCCTCTTGCAATTTGATAATATTTCATGTCTCTGGCGAATTCAAATTTATTGTACAAACTTTATTACTCGCAGCATGGATAGACGAATTTTTGAAAAATAGAATATAATTATTTTCAGATGTAAAGAGATTAGTAATTTGTGTATAACATTGATATTTTCCTTGTAATAATATTTGTGGCTTCCATGGGGGAAGATAAAAGTCATCAGCTTTAGGACATTTGACATAAATAACTCGAAGGATTCAGCAAATTGTAAAATCTTTGTGGGTAAATTGTGGTAACACCGCTCTAAGAAAGTTTGTAATTTCAAATTTAAGAAAAAAGCATGGTAGAGTACTGTTCTGCTGGGCAACTTTAAACTGAATCATATCATATGGTCATGCAATGAGACGTGTGTATCCTTTGAAATAAAAAAAATCTCTGCCATATCTCCACAAGATATTTTTCAATTTAGGCAGGTGTTGTCAGTTGTGTTTCTTCAAGAATTGGTAACTTCTTTTTTCTAATTAATAGATATTTTTCAATTATCGAAGTCCAACCAAATTACTACAAATATCTTATTCATCCAAAGTATTGAAACAATTATGCAAAGCCGAACATTTTTGTATTCTTCCTTGCAAAATACTCATCCGATTCGGGCAAAAGTATCAAGATCATTGGACATTGGGTTGAATATGAAAACCATTGCCTTCACGTTTCTTGAGGAGCCCAAATCCCATGTAATGGACCAGGGCCCATGGACTTCTAGTGCCCAAATTCTACCAAAACGCTCAAAAAACCACTTTCCTGAGAAGCGGAAATGTAACTTGATCCCCATAAATTGACGCCGAATAACATCCCTGAAAATAAATTTTTTTATTTTGATACAAATCCAATAATTTGCGGAGGCCATGTCCAGTGGCTTTAATAATTCCATTTCGAGTCCTTGAGACTAGGCTGAGAGCATAGTTTTGAAATTGGGACTTTCACAAAAATACCCGAAAATTGAAAGCCAATTTTAAAAATGCCACTTCTTTTTTTCTCTTTCAAATTTACCTTTTTTTAAATTTACACTTTTAAAAATACCCCTTTCTCTATTTAACTAAAACCCTCTTTCATTCATTCTTTTTCATCGTCTTCTTTCCTTTTTCTGCGTTTTTCTTTTCAACTTCTTTTCTTCATGTGATAGTTTTCTTTGGTTTCTCCTATTTCATCGTCTTCATTTAACGACTTTGGTAGTTTCCGTCTCCCTGCATTTTCCTCTCCTGTTTCATCGTTTTGTGTTAGAATAATTATTAGAATAATCGTTTATTTTTTCAACTTCTTTTCTTCATGTGATAGTTTTTTTTTTTGGTTTCTCCTGTTTCATCTTCCTTTTAACTTCATGGAATTCCCTTAGCTCATGTTGCTCAAGTCTAATAGCTGAAAATTTCCCACCAGCTGCAAACACAAGATTAAAGGTTTCTTCTCTTGATGCTAATGAGTAAAGATCCTAATTTTAAACCCCGAAAATAAAATGTGAAAGTCATAGTCATCAAAATCTTAGAATAAAAGAAGGCGAAAGCTAGTAAACTTACCCAAAGGTATCATTTTGCCAGGCTGATGAACACGAAGAATATAAAAATATTTCCCAGGGAAATTCTCAAATGCCCATAATAAATTCAACTTGTTTTCTTCAACGTCTGTACCCACAGCAACGTATACATATTCATCTGCCACTCGAGATCTTGAGGAGGATGAGGAGACCCCAGCATCCCTTCTTGCCATCGAGAAGCCTTAACTAAAACTACCAATTGGAGAAATCGCCAGAAATAATTCGGTTTATATAGCAGCTCCAATTTTTGAATATACTCTGTTTTTATCCAAGTCAAGAAAGAGAGAGAAAAAAAAAATGAAAAGCAGAGCGTCCTATAAATTCATTGGCTGTCGTGAAATATCGCAATTATTGAAATATGATTCTTGTAAAAACTTGCGGACGAAGTATTGCATAATGTTCAATTAAACCCTTTAATACTTTAAAATTGGGTCAAGGTCAATTTGTTTTCTTTGGGTTAATGAATTAATCTTCATGAAATTTTCTCACATTTCACCAAAATAAAAATTATGTTTGCATATTGTATGTACCAATAAATATTTTGAAACTCATATCGAATCGATCGGTTTCAACTCGAAAAAATCGAAAATCGATCGTCATATTGATTCGAGTAAAAATATATTAGAAATGATAAAATCTAAATATTTGACTCTGCTAGTTAAACAATGAGACAATAAACTGAGTAATAATTTCGTCAATTTTTTATTCACTAGAATATATCATATTTATATGCAAATCTTTTTTTTTTCCTTACATTTTTGTAGGTCTCTCATTGTTCTATATACTAATTTTAGTTGTTACACTTTTATTTTAAATATTATTATATTTGTTATTTTTTTATGTTCATAATTGGTATACCAAAAAATAGAATAGGAATTCAATTCTATTAAACATATGAAATTTGTTCATGCAAATTACTCTTATGTTACATAAAATGTTAAAGTACTCAATTGAAATATATATCAATCTTAGAAAATAAAAAATTATCTCTTTTTGTATTTATTTATCTTAAATCTCTACCTCTTTTTTAAATAATAATTAAACAATCCCTATTAATAATCAATTTAATATTTTTAAAAATTTATAATTCATAATAAATTTTTTTGAAATTGGTATACCAGATGATATACCGGTATACCAAATTTCAGAATTAAAATTGTATTCTATAATTTGGTATACCAGACGGTATACCGGTATACTATCTGGTATACCAAATTCCAGAACTAAAATTATATTCTGAAATTTGGTATACCAAATGGTATACCGGTATACCACCTGGTATACCAAATTTCAGAACTAAAATTGTATTATGAAATTTGGTATACCAAACGTCATATTATTGGTATACCATGTATACCAGATGGTATACCATTGGTATACCGGATGAACTATGTGGTATATCATGTATAACAGGTGGTATACCATGATATACCAGGTATACCATTGGTATACCCGATGCACCATGTTGTATACCATGTATACTGGATAGTATACCAATAATATATTGTGGTATACCATTGGTATACTGGATCTACCAGGTGGTATACCATTGGTATACCTGGTATATCGTTGGTATACCTTAGAATGCAGACTGTCAATCTCAATTCTGGATTTCGATATACCGCAGGTATACCAGGTATATCGATGGTATACCAAAATCCAGATTGTCAATCTCAATTCTGGATTTTTGTATACCGATAGTATACCTAGTATATCGGTGGTATACCAAAATCCAGAATTGAAAATGGTATTCTGAATTTTGGTTATACCAACGGTATACCTGGTATACCGGTGGTATACTAAAATAAAAAAAATCAATTTTAATTATCATTCATAAAAAGAAACAGCTCAGCAATTTATTTTGATCCATCTTTATTTTGCATAAACATATAGTATGATTAAGCATCTTATATTCTTATGTTATTGTTGATAATTATCAATCAAATTATCAATGGAGTTGATTCTCCACTTTGTAGCCATGTGTTGTTTTGTTTTCTTGTCTTTTTTGTACATAATTATTATAATTACCAATGGAGCTACTGCACGTTGCTGCCATATTAAATTAAAATTCATAGCAATTATGTTTATTTTAATCGTTTTATTTAGTTGGTCAGTCGGATAAAAAAAACATACATTTTGAATTGATTTAGGATTAAGAATATGAGTTATCATAATACCATAAAAGAAAATCTGTATAATCCTAAGAATACATGTTTATTTAAATCTATCTTTATTTTGCATAAATATATAGTATGATTAAGCATCTTATATTCTTATGTTATTGTTGATAATTAAGAAATAAAATTAAAATTTTATTTATGTAATTCCTGTATTAAATTTAGAGAATTAAATTCAATAAATTAAAGCACAACATGTGCAATTTTAAAGCACCAAAACCAAAATTTGATGGTTAAAACTTAGTCAATTTTAAAAATTTTCTTGAGGCAAATATAACAATTGTACTCAATTCAATAAATTGGCTAGCAGTCCATAAGCACAATCTCTACAAACAAGAAAATTGAGAGATTTTGAAAGGGAAATTTTTGTATGCTACCAATCTTATGGTTCAGCTGACGGTCCCTTCATTTTAATATTGAGAAACAAAGACACAATTTCAATAAGACAAATACAGTAAAAACACTTGAGAAAATGCCAATGCCCATGATTGTTTCTGGAGCATATTAAACAAAAAAAATCTTAAGCTTTAAAACAGTCAAGTTTCAATTTTCTGTTGGTTTTAGCATAACTGGTATGTATGATATCTATATCCTAATGTAATATGAACAGAGCTTAGAATTGGAGATCCTGCCAGAAATATCACAGAGATGATATTCCAAAGAGCATCAAGAAATCCATCAAAGAAAATCATACAAGTTCTGAGAGTCAAGAACTCTACTGAAATTCTTGAAAGGTTCTAAGCCTACATGACTTCAAATGAAATAGTTTAAAAAGATATAACATAATTATTTTATTGGTAGCTCCGGATACGTCTCCTCTTTCACACGGAAAAATGACTTCCAACCAATTCCATTTATCAGTTCATCCACTTTGCTAGTGAGACCCAAATCACTTACAACTTGCATATCAAGGTACCTTGTAGGAATAATGATTTTCGCCCATAATTGCTTGTATTTGTCATGTGCCCAAGGTGGTAACCCACTCGGAATAGGTACATCTTCAAGGAATTCAGGA
The DNA here is from genome assembly GCA_037975025.1 of Excoecaria agallocha. NCBI lineage: Eukaryota > Viridiplantae > Streptophyta > Magnoliopsida > Malpighiales > Euphorbiaceae > Excoecaria > Excoecaria agallocha. Next base: position 82,157,829 of record CM075806.1, read on the forward strand.
TCCGGTGGTGATAGAGGTCTTGCTTTTGAAGAGGATGCTCCCTCTTTACGAGAACGTTTCAATGCCATGAGCTACACGAAAGAAATAGGAACAGTATTAGCTTAAAAGCAAATGAGGTAACAACAAGCTTAGCAAATAAGAGCTTTCCACAAAAGATGCAAATGTAATGGAGATGATGCATGAGAAGTTTTGGCATAACCTTGAGTAACCTTGTTATGAGAATGGTAAAATAAAAAATTAAAAAATTAAAAAAAAATGCTCACTTAGGCATTTTGCAGAATATATTGTGTGCGGAAGCAAATAAAATCTCATGAAATCGGAATCGGGAACCAAGAAGCTATGCCATAGTGTAAATCAAACAAACCCATATGACAAAATGCTAATAAAACGCAACCATTATCAAGGCAAACCCTCAATAAGACAACCATTGTACAAAGAGAGAAAAAATTTACCTCTTTTCGGTGATTGAGATTTCAAATATTGCACTTTTTCTATTGTATTTCCAGGATGTCTTCCACAACATGGAATTTTTGGAGTCCGGGTGAGTTCTTCTCATGTCGACAATTGAAGAGACATAAGACTTATCAGATGAAGGCAACTCGGCAAAAGTGAAAAGAAGAAAGAAAAACAAAGGAAATTGGGGAATTATAAGAAGAAGAACCAAAAACGTAGTATGGGGCGACACAAACCCACAATAAACACAAGGCCAATGAACTCACTTCTTCCATCAAGATCTGAGCCATATAAATCAAAAATGGAGGCAAATGGTCAGTTAATTCTTACATTCAAGATCGGAGCCATAGAAATAAGAAAACGAAGGAACTGAAACTTACCGTCGCTGGTAGGTGTAAGAGCAGAAGCCTAAGCCTAAACAGAGGGAGATAATATGACGAAAATTAACCTAAAAATTAAAAAAATGAATAGAAACAGAGTTAAAAATAAAAGTGATATTTTTAAAAATATAAATTTAAAAAAAGTTATTTTTAAAATTAAAAAATTGATGGAGGTATTTTTAAAAAACAAAGTAAAAAAAAGTGTATTTTATGTAAATTCCTCTTAGAAATTTTCTCTGTGTTTTTTTTTTGTGTGTAATAGTTTGTTTTGTGAAATATTAAAAAATAAAAATAAAAATCAGTCAACAATTGCGACTATGATCGCAGCTTAAGTATATATGAGATGAGCTGAAGTGATAAGAAAATTAAAGGAAAAAAAGAAAGGTTGAAAATTGGGACCATGAGTAGTGTTGGGTTGGATACCAATTGTATAAAGAAACAAATTGATCCAACATTCAATTATCTGTCATCATATATTGTTATATTTGGTTCTCATTTTGTTTCCGGGGACCAACGCATCTGCCACTAAACCCAAAAAGGATAGGGGATAGACCTTCGATTTTCAATTTCCAACAATGTTACCCCATTCTTCCCTTCACTCGCCACCCACTCTAAACATCAGTCCTAATCACCTGTGCTGTATTTCACCATTACCCCAACAACAATTCCTCTCTTAATAAACTTTCCTATTTGGTAACCTAATCATATTGTATTTGAGATAAATGCATATTATTCTTTTTTAATTGACAGCCACAAGATGATGATGCAATTGACATATTGGGAGATATTTTATGCTTCACTAATAATTTATCGGCAAATGTCTTGACGTTTACATAACCCCAACAATTAATACAATTTGGTGCTCCTAATTATTTGAGATTTAGTGTCCTTTCTCCTTCCCTCAGGTGTACAAAACCAATCATCCCATTTTCTGATCCTCACCCAGGGCTTATGGAAGTGGATTTTCTTCTTGAGCTGTAGTATCTAATTGGCATGAAGACTCCACTTTGCTATTACCAAGTTGACCTTCAGTTATCATAGGACAAGTATCTGTATCAGCCCTGGTTCTTTGGCTTGTACAGTTGACTACAGGTGTGTTAAGGGCTTCAATGCTGTAAGAAGGGATAACAGCAGGTAGCTTGGAAAGCAAAGCGCCAAGACTGCAAGACATGGAATGCAAAAGAGGTGGAATTGACCAAATGGGCGGTCCTGTAATGCCGTTTTGTGGACTGTTCCAACCTAAATTCATGGACTTCAACGAGGAATCAGCACCGTCCAATCTTTGATTGAAAAGTCTCTTCACTCCAGTTATTTGGTGCCTGTCTTCAACTAAGAAGGCTTTTTCCTGGCGTCCTATCGTCTGGGTATTAGGCTTAAGCATGTACGGATGCTGGATTGGTAGGTACGGTCTCTGTATGGCAAAGACTCCTGGTATGCTCTGAAGATAGCTGAATTTCCTCTGTATATTGATCACCAGATTGAGATCTTCCACAATCTGGAATATTCGAAGATCATTCTCTGACTAAGAAAATGTGAGAAAAAGGGAGAGAGTTTGACATGGAATGTAGAAGAGTAACCTTATCAAATGAGCCCAACTGAATGATGCCTTCTCTGACTGAAATGACGGCAATTGTCTAAGAATGAAGAAAAGTTGTAAAAAGCTTTAACAGATAAATTGTTTGATATTGAATGAGTTTGTGAAATAACAAACCTGAATGCCTGAATTGAACTGAAACTCCCATGCTCTTGGTTGCTGTATCACACAGGAAATTTTTATTCAAAACTCATCTCAAAAGGAATCGCCCACTTCCTATCTACGATAATCAAATTGTACTAGATAAAAAAAAAAAAAAAGAAAAGAAAAGGCATCGATCTTCTTACAGGTTCAACATATGTATTCCACGAGGAGGTGGTGCAGTTGGGATCACTCTCATTTGGGGTTCCTTTGAACACCCACTTATGACTGTTATCTGCAGCAACTTTCCCCACTAACCTGCAACCAGGTGCCGTAACACACGATTCATTTTCTTCATACACTTGTAACAGCTATGAAGTACGATTTCAAGGACCAAATATTTTTCTCACCCTTCTCCAAAATTATAGACCTCATGAGACATTTTAAAGAAAACATCAGTACCAAACCTTCCCTTCATATACCCGCTTCCCACCTTCTCGCATTCATAGAAATCACAAAATCCATCCTCCCAAACAAGGATCCTGACATCCAAAGAAAAACTTTATTTGTGAATCCCAAACGTGAAATAAACTTCGAGTTTTAGCATTCAACTCAACTACCAGTTTCTTTTGTTTCCTTTGGAGCGATCAAGGGCGGTTCCTCCATAATCCCATCTGCAAAAACACGATATGAACTATAGACATTAAACAAACTTTGGACTATAAGCTATCCTATTAATAACTAAAGCTTGCCTTTTGATCTTTTAATATTTGGAGAACTGACAACAGAGATTTAATATTCTTACTTAGGCGGAGGATAATTCCTAGGTAGTATCCTCCAAAAAACTGCATACACCCATTTGGAAGAATTAGAAGAATCTGAAACTGTACAAATGTTTCGGAGAGTATGCTGCAAAAGACAGTTAAGCATGGGAAGACCACCTTCCATTGCCACGCGCACAGAAAGAGAGAAAGGGGACAGTTTGGAAATTAACACTTTGACAAAGAGTCCTAGTTTAGAGACACTTCTATTAAATGATAAAAGAATTCCCCGTAACCAAGACCAAGCGCAGCAGTGAGAAAACTAAGTAAAAAAAGAACGCGCTCCATCTGTACTTGCAGAATTTAAAAGGATGGGACCAGTGTATTTAAGAATTTAATACCAGTTTAGGAGATTTGCTTTATCTTCATTCTTGATACACGTTTGATTAAGGGTGTGTGTGCATGCAATTTCCTGGGGAGACAACTTCTCCTCCTACTTGTAAACAGAACCTTCTCTATTTTGTTTGTTTCCTCAGATAGCACCATGATTGCCCTAAACACATTTTCCTGTTGTCAGCTGACTCATCTTCACATCTCCAAATACACATACGCATATTACATATCTATAGCTCGGTAAAACAGCAATCTCCTATGTGTGTGTTCGATGGTGTCTATGTCTATCATGATTGATAACTATGTAAAAAATATTTTTTAATGTCCAATCACGTCGGCCCAACAATACTTGGCAGGGTTCAAAACCCATTAACAAGGAAGATAAAGCGTGAGGTGAAAAATAAGATAGGAAAACGCAATATTCGATCGGACCGATGAGACAATGCGTCTTGTCAATCCACTGACACAAACTAACATCCATATCTTTCACTTGCTCGCAGTTACATCGTCGCTCACCAGCTCTAATTGCCAGTTATCATATTCCAAATACTCAAGTATCCCTATTTATCTCCTATAAATAGCCCAACAAACAGTGGCTTCAGATATTGAACATCTGATACTCTCTCTCTCTCTAAAATTACTAACTTAAGTATCGGAGTGCTTACACTTAGTCCGATCGGGCATACTCTCATGCAGGATTCTGTCATCCGATCGGAACGACAGCTGCCAACTCTCTTTCTCAAATAAAGATATTTTTACGCTTTATCAATGATGACATTAAGCATTTTATTAATTCTTATAATTATTATATGAAAGTTTCAAAGTCTGAAAAATAAGAACATAATTTAATTGATTAAACAACATCAACAAACACACATCAAGTAATCCTTGATTCAGAGCCTCGGAAAAGTATCATTTAGTTGCCATTGGCACAAGATGTCACTATAATATCCGACTTATACTGGCTGTGGTCCTCAAAGGGGCATTCATTCCATCACTAGGCATCCACCAAACTTTGCCTTCAATATGGCCCGCCATATATATGTGCGAGTACACAACTTTTTAAATTCTTGTCTCTATCTTCCATAGTCATCTTAAATTCCATATAACATCGGCTTAACTAAGTCATTGATGTCATAGATCTCCCCTGGTTATGGAAACTAAATACAAATTTTAGAGACACTAGCTTAAAAACCACGGCCATGAAAATAACACTTCCTTGACAAAATGGGCACATACGCCACCATGACAGAGCCTATACCATAATTTTTCTTGGCATAATGCATAGGGCTGGGATAAGCAGAAAAGCCTATGATACAATCACATGAAATAATTCAAAGATTACAGCAGGATAAGGATAAATTTACAGTGGTTTTGACATTTATGTCACCATATACATTTTCCATTAAACATTATGGCTGTAAATTTTAGCACCATAAAACACCCTTCTTGGTTTCCTACTCCACTACTTATAACTGAAAGGATTACTGGCTAAAGCCGTTGAAGAAAAAAGAAAATATAAATATGTTCTCACGAAGACTTACAACTAGAAGACATACGCTCAAGACATCAATTCATGAGTTTAATTTGCAGTCCAGACTTGCCAACCTCTTGTTTACCTAATCTTAGAGCTTTGCTTTTAGCAGCTGTACAGAAAAATAAAAAGGCTTTTCCATGGAGAAAGTAACAACATGCCACCTGCAAGAAATCAACTCATGGTCAAACTAATATACTTGCAACTCTATTAACCACTATATGCTCTTAAACAATAATTCAGTAAAAGAAAAAATATAATTTGCTGGGTAATAAAACGATCAGTCCATCATTTCCACATTTGACTATTAAATAAAATCTTTTGATTTTAATTTTTGGATAGCAGTAAAACAAGGATGCACAGTATTAACTGGCAAAGCAACATCATGAACTTGGCAAATATGTCCCACCACCTTTGGCACGCACTATAGAGCTGATTGATTAGTTACATTCACAATTGTTCACCTGCACTGCTACTTTCAAATATTTCCACAAAGTTCAAATAACCAAACTTCATAGAAGACAGCCTCTGTAATCAAAAGACATCAAAGGTGATAAATTTTGTTCTTTTCATATCTTTAACTTTAGAGATGCCCCGACATAGATGGAAATAATTAATTATCAGCTTAAGAATCCAAAGAAATTATGAATAAAATTTACCATTTAATCACATACACAACTACGAAATATCGCCAGTCAATTGATATCTAATATTCAAAAAGCAATATCAGCAAAGCACTCCACAGGAGCCATTAGCTCCATAAACAGTTTGAGCAACACGTGTACATGATGCATAGTTGCCATTTACATTTGCAAATTGGTTTCACTCTTCACATTACAAAAGTAAATAGTTATGGTGCTCAGTGAATGGTGTTGTCAACATAAGCATTGCCATTGCAGAGAGGATATAGGTCCAGGTTGAAAAACACATGATAAGGATATGGTGCCCTGTGGTGGGGCAGCTCAATTTATTGAAAGCTACAAATAGCAAGGCAAAAAAGCTACCCCCCATTCTATCTAAAAGGACATTGGCACCACCCTCAACAATTATCCTTCTCCCCGATTTTCCTTATCTCTTTGGATAGAAAAGTTTAATAATAACTTCCCATTGGAGCAAATTCTTGCACCTTCATCTCATCAGACAAGGCATTTCCTATATGCAAATCTTCAACACCTGAATGTGATGTTCCAGTTTTAATATGGAAATCCCTACACATTCTTTAAGATGTAAACGATAATAATATGTTCCCATTTTGTGAACGAAGAAACAATTTTTGTGATAAAGTTTCCAATCCATTTAGGAACTCTGTTTTTATTTAAAGGGCTGGAGTGGAATTTCGGTCAACCAAGTAACCACCGAACGAACCAACATAAAATTTCAGTTCCGTTATGGTTCGGTTTTCATAAAAGTTCGGTGCTGTTCAGTTTGCTTAAATTCCAATATCCGGTTAATTTGGTTCGGTTTGGTTAATGAACAAGACTGACCGTTGCTCACCCTGTAATATGGACTAAAGAAAGGGATTATCCAATTTCAGAAACCAATTGTTGTGATACAGAAATTTTGTAGTTACACTCACAATGTACCTTAAGTTGAAGGCCTAACGCTATTCTGTGGAAGCTGCATCCCCAAATTAAACAATTTTGATTAAAAGAAAGCTAACCATGCTCAGATGCCTTATACATAATTGACCATAGAAAAATCATGCATTGGAAGCGCCCAGATGACAGAAAAATTAAAATGGCTTTGCTTATACTCTTACGAATATGTTCATCAGCAAAGAGTGCGCGGCTATTCCACCCAGTAACTTTTAGTTGCAGTCCTTCAACTAGTGTAAAAGGGAACTTCCCTTGAAAGGTTGGGTTCTTGCCTCCATCTAATCAAATCAAATATGCTCATCTTAAGCAAATGAACCTTAATTATATTCTAAGTAAAAAAATCTGGTACAGTGCAAAATACAGACGCCACCTGTGCAGGTTTTTGTCCTGTACTTGGCACTCCCATATTCAATGCTGACAGAACTTGATAACCATTCCTTGTCATCCAAATTGCAGCATCCAGCAACTGCAATGTTAATTCAATTTCAATTAAACAATACTCCTTGCATAATTAATCAAAATAAAAAAAGCATACCAGTGACCTCAAGAGGCCAGCCTCGGGTTCGAGAGACATACATGTATAATGAGCGTGTATCTGCTCTGCAAATGAAGCTGCCACTTATTGCAATGTTTAAATAGGCATCAAAAGTTAGGTGATCATAATTTGCCAAGAGTTGACGAAGCTGGTTTAGCTATTGTTTCTGCCATCTCATTCTCAAGGAATTCTGCCATTAAACTGTCCCTGATTCCTTGTCTATCTGTCTTTTGCACCGCTGACAACTGAAATCGAGGCACAAATTCTGAAATTTGAACTACGCAAAGCAAAGTCAATGGTTGAATGGTCAACATGCCAATCTCTGCCACAAAAATCTAAGGGTTTTCAGTATGTGTTTTAGCCAATCTTTTCCTTATTACAAATTGATCAAGTCGGGCTGTAAATTTCTAGTTGCGCCATTCCAAGCTCTGCCAAGTTGCACCAATACTATTGCCCATTTTTGTTCATGGAATTCTGAAAGTATCTTGTTCGTCTGTTTTTGCATTAGTTATCTGTATACCATACTTGCTTGAAGCGGCATTAATTAAACACATATGGGAACTGTTATCCCAATGTGTTTCTGGGGAGCACCATGTAGTTTGAGCAGTTCTCTTTCTCTACTATCATCTGTGTCGTTTAATTGCTGTTTCCAAAGAATAAGTATTCATTTTTATTAATTTTTTTTGTGTCATTTATTTTATTGAGGAAAAAAGTTTATAAATACGATTTAGATAAAAAAAATAGCATATATAAGCATACTAGAGAAATTAAAAATTAGAATTTTTAACCTTTTAGGTGTATATTGGGTAGTGGATTTGATTGTAAGATGGACTTGGGTTGGACTGGTTTCCCTCTGTATTTTGTTCATGTTCTTTCCAAAGGCCACAATGCAATGATTTTTTTTTTTAGATTTGCATAAAAATGCCACAATTTTTGGGAATCCTTTTTTTTTTTAATTACTCACCTTACATATATCTTTTAAAAATATTTTTTTAAAAAAAAATTCACTTTTTTAGAAATACCCATTTCAATGATCCTCCAAATTTTAAATACTATAGAAATATTTTCATGAATCTGATTTACAATTTTGACTTTTTCCCATCTTTTTTTCAATTATTTACTATTTTTATTGTCTAAATTCAAATATTTGAGTAGTTCATTTATTTTTCACAGTAACTAAATTCATGTTGGTTAGGTTGGAAGATTGCGGTTTAACAAAAAAAAAAAAAACTCAATACACCGAATTGGAAAGAAAGAATTTTAATAATTCAATTCGATATAACAATGAATGCATCTTGACATGCATATTTATATAGAATTGAAGTGAATAAAATTAAATTTATACTGAATAAAAGTATATAAAATTAAATTTGAAACTTTTTACATCAAAAGTTATATATTGATATATCTAATTGAAAGGAAAAAATTTTAACAATTCAGTTCGATATACTACAGGACATATATTGATATACGTACAATATATAAAATTAAATATGGGATTTTGTATACCAAAAAATATATTTTGGTATACTGAATTGGAAGAAGACAATTTTAATCATTGATTCTGAAATTCTTTCTTGTCTTTGCTTATGCAATTCTTTTCTCTCCTTGATTGAACGATTTTTTCCTTTCGTTTTTGGTTGAGCGATTCTTCTAATAGATTTGATAATCTAAATTTTTTGTACTGTAAATTTTTCAATTTATGTTTTGATTCGGGAAAAAAAAAAGATGTCTACATAAATTTCGTGCTCGCCTTTGTTTCTACTATTCTTTGCTCTCTTATTTGATTGAACCATTCTTCCATTTCGTCTTTTGTTAAGCTATTTTATGAATGAATTTAATAAATCGTAAGTCATTTGTACCGTGAGTTTCTCTATTTATGTTTTGATTTTAAAAAAAAAGGAAAAAAAATAGAAAGGGCAGATGGTGTAATTTTATTTCTTTTATTTTGAGAATCCTTGAAGTATATTTCCGAATAAAAATCCAATAAAATAATTGAGAAAAAAGAAAATCCATGGAGAGAGGGAAGTAGAAATACTCGCAAGAAAAAAGCTTTTGTCTTCAGGATCGAGTGTGCTTGTTTGAATTGAAGGCAACAGCCAATATATCAAGTAAATAATAGCTATAATTGAAAACGTCCGCATTGTTGTTCAATTTAGATCCACGAGAACGGAACAAGACCAAGAAATTGAACAAAATGGAGTTCATGGGAATTGATTTCGGCTGCGCCATTGGATCTCTCCGCAATGGTAAGCTCCCTGAGAAGGACTGTTTGCTTCCTCTCATCTCCAAAGTACTTGGATATTGCATCGTTGCCGCCTCCACCACTGTCAAACTCCCTCAGGTCCTCTAATTTTACTTTTGATTTCAAATTCCCTATTTTTGATTTGTTCATAATTTTGCCTCAAATATTTTCGCCTTTGTTAAATATGTTTCTTTCCCGTGAAATCAATCTTCTTTCTGTTTCGTAATTGTAGATATTGAAAATTTTGAAGCATAGAAGTGTCAGAGGGCTTTGTCTTGTGGGTTTTGAGCTTGAAGTTGTAGGATATACTATAGCTCTGGCATATTGTATTCACAAAGGTCTTCCCTTTTCGGCTTTTGGGGAATTGGCATTCCTTTTGGTGCAAGGTTTGTTTTCTCTCTCTTTTACTTCTTATCTGTGATCTCAATGTAAGAAAATAGACATATAGTGTTGAATGTCTAGAGTTGACATGTTAAAATAAAGTGGATACATATGTTTAGTAATTGAGGTCAATAACATTAGTTTGATTACTAGTTTGGTTTATTCGACCAATTGAATGCTAAAATCACTAGCTCAGCTTATAATTTACCTGCAAAAGTGTTTTCATAATTTCTACCTTCTTTAGGGCAATTGGTTTAGTTTGGCCACTTTGATGCATTTCCTCCATTAAGAACTTTGATGCATTTTTGGAAGTTCTTGCCATATCTGGGAGGACCTTATACACTTTTTTTTTTCCAACTGAATACACTTCTTTTTCTGTTGTATCATGCAGCTATTATTTTAGTTGCTGCTATTTACTACTTCTCACAACCTATGCCACTGCCGTCATGGATCAGGCCATTACTGTATCCTGGATCACTATTGTTGTGAAAGAACAAACTGCAAGCGTTGTAAAATGCACTCAATTTTTCCTTAATATTAGCATTTCAGATACTGTGCTGTTGCACCAACCATATTAGCTGGTCAAATTGATCCTGTTTTATTTGAAGCTCTCTATGTAAGTAGCCATTTAACATCCAATCTGCAATTATAACACTTATTGGGATTCTCACAATTTTCCTTACCCTTCTAGTTTTCAATAATTCTTTTGTGTACTATATAGAACGTCTGAAAGTCTTGAATAATATATTACAGGCATCCCAGCATGCAATATTCCTCCTTGCCCGGATCCCACAGATATGGAAAAATTTTTCTGTAAGTTGCAGCTTGGATGGTACTATCCAGTCTTCATTATTGCAGTAACTTAAAGACTTTTCAATTTTATATCTCATAATGTAAGAGAAGAAATTCTCTACTTTTTCAAGTATCTTACCCATTCATCTCCAAAAGTTCTTTTACTTTTTTGTGTGAATGCAAACTTTGCAGAAGTCCAGTACTTTAATTCTTTGTATGATTGGTTATGTTTTCCTTCCATTGGGAAATATATTTGTTGTCTATATTTTGCATGGAGCAATACTGCCCCTGGAGTTGGCAGGTTCTCTTTGTTAATCTGTTTGTTGCAAGCATTTGTCTTCATAAGCAACTAGTATTGATGTCGACAAAGAAAGTGCCTCTGAAGAAGGAACTAAAGGAAATCATTTAGAATTTCAACTTGATGAAAACGTTTAAGAATGTTTTTAATGTATTTAGTCACGTTTTTTGTTTTGTTTGCTTTCTCCACTGTGGTCTTTTACCTGTAAAATTCTCAATGGCACATTTGTAAATGTTCAACAAATTTTTATATCTTGTAAATGATGAAAATTTGTTGTATTTGCAGAACAGAAGCACAGGGGAACTGAGCTTCTTGACATGTTTTTTGAATTTTGCTGGTTCTGTAGGTGAGTTGTATGGTTTATTGAACTAGTCATGGCATATAAATATAGAGCTTGACATGCATGCTTAAATTATGATATTCTATGCTTTCTTGCAGTGAGGGTTTTTACCAGCATCCAAGAAAAAGCACCAACAAGTGGTATCCTTGTCAATTTTCCTATCTGTTTAGTTTTAATTTTGACATGCATGTTGATGTGAGGAAAACTGCCTTTAGTAGCCACTTATCGTGATTCTTACCATACCCTTCCTAGTCCTCTTACTGATGAAGAAAAAAAAATATCGATCTTTTAACTCTTGATCCTTATATGTCCATAAAGTGTATAATGCAATAAATGCGTATAAAGTGATGCTTTTAGTCAATTGTATAGTTTGCGGACTAATGGCAATGTGGACTGTAGGCATGAACTTTCTAGTTTTATCTTAAGAGAATCTTACTTAATATGTTACCATCTAGTTAAATATAAAGATTAGCATCAGTCAGAAATTAGTTTTCAATAAAATTGATGTACTTTTCTCATAGTCCCACCCTTTCTTAGCCACATGAGCTTCTTTCTCAGTAAGCTTTGTTTAAACACTACAGATTATTCATCAAATGTTTTTTGTGTGCTTCCCTCCTTAGCCATACAAACTACTTTTCTGATCATTATTGTGTGTGTGTGTGTGTCTGTGTTTAGTTTGTTTCCTTAATTCTCTTTAGTTGTTATGGGATCTGCCCTTGGTGTCGTCACCAATGGTACCATTCTAAGTCAGATTATCTTATACCAAAGTGAAGAAGCCAAAAAGGAGAAGAAAGAAGACTGAAGGGAGACCCATGTCATAGCAAGCCTCATTTCAGTTAAAGGCACACAGCCAGCAGGAAGTGTTTCAAGGCATTGGATACTTCCACATTTAAATGAAAGTTGCTGTAATCTTTCTATAAGATAGGGCTGCAGATGTTTAGTGAATTAACATTGATATCACTGCATGTACTAGCGCAAATGCATGAAGATATGGTTTTACTTTTATTTGGTAAGAAAGCATAAAACAAGAGATGATTAGTTTCACACAAGATGTATTTTCTCTTTTACTCGGCTTCTGGCTGCTTAAATGTGTGTTTCTGATGGTTGTTAACCTATCTTCAGCATCATTTAGCATAATTTAATGGTTGCTTAAAATTATAGCATAATTTTGCTAATGATACTGCACTTCTAACCTAGAAGATAATATAAAAAGTTTGCAACAGTTTAGACTTTAATGGTTGGGAACCGAAATATATTTGTATTCATGAATGAGCTTTAAGGCCTTAATATGGAGGAAAAAGATTCGATCCAGATCATATCCATAAATTTTTCAAAAACCAAACATAAAAATGTCATATAAGATAAGATAGTTAGAAGGAAGAGCAGGATGATAAGTTAGTTGATGTGAGATAAGATAGTTTAATTTATGTGGATCGAATAAATCAAAATAATTTCTATCGGTTCGATTCGGTTCAATTGGTTCTGGATCAATATAGGCTTATTTTTTATTAGATTTTTAATTTATGTGGGTTCATAAATTAAATTAATTTATATTCAACAAAATAAATTAATTTAAAATAACTAAAATTAAAATAATATACATATATTTATTATATTATGTCTATAATCAATTATTATAAATTATTATCAGTCATAAACATTTAATTATTAATATTAATGACCACTTTTTGAAAAAAAAAAATTGTACAGGGAGAAAATTTAGGTTTTTACATGAAATTGGAAAACCAAAAAATATAAAATCAGTGTGTGTCCTTAAATTGTTCAAAGTATTTTTTTTATTGAGACCAATCCCGTCATAAATCAAAGTATTTTGTATTTATTTTTTAATTTTAACTTGAATTTAATTTATTTGATGAAGGACAGAAAATATATTATATTTGTACGAGCGCTCGTTTAATTAGTTTTATGCTATTTTTGGTATCAATAAGCAAAATATTCACTATGATATTATAATTTTGTATACAAATATATTTTAATTTATTTTAGATTTAGAATAAAATTTGGTTTCTTTTTCTTGTAAGCTCAGGAGTCCAACAAGAGGCCGGCCCAACTAAATACAAAACAGTCTTTTATTATTGTTTTTGGGACAGTCATATACGAAGTTTTTCTTTTTATTAACCTATTGATCCCAAGGATACTTAATTCACATTCACGCAAATCAACAATAATGGATACCAAAATATATTTATTCAAGTATTCAAAGGCGTTTTATATTTAACATTCAGATTTAAAATATTTGGTTAAAAGAAAAGGGTTATATTATATGCCGCTAGTGTTTTTGGATATCTAGTTTAATCATTTTTAGAAAAAAAATTAAAAAATCCAATTACAATGCACCTAAAATAGAGGGAATGACACTTGTTTTCCTTAAGTAAATCTCAATTTCGAGTTTGGTAAAATTTAATATTGAAAAGATTTTACCTTTATAATGAGTCAATTTAATTCAAACTGAATAATACTAATAATTAAAAAAAATATATATAGATACTGGATATATACGAATGTGGTATCCGTATACCTAGACGGCCCATAATAGAAATTGAAATGTCAAAAGTATATGACCAACTATAGAGAATCTCTGCTTATTTGAAATTTAATACGTATTTGATCATAATAAGATCACTTATTATTAGTGCAATAGATTAGCATACTACATTATTTAAAAAAATCATAATCTCATCTAGATATATCAATTTAGAAATAATTCTAAAATCATGGATTTATTTGAGTTGACATAATCAAATATTAAATGTAACATATGTGAAACAATGAATTATAGATATTTGAAGGGAAAAAAATAATTAGCCTTTGAATTTTCTTAGCTCTCTATTGAGGTCATATTTTTCTGAAACCGTTATTCTATACATATGTTGTTTCCTTAATTAAGGAATTTGATTTTTTATTTTTTTTAATCTCGAGTTTATTTTATTTCTCTCAATGAAATTCCTTTAACTTCCGTTTTAATGTTTTGAAAATATTCAACCGGGTCTTCACTTTTTGTAGGTGAATATATATATATATATTGAAATAAAATGACTAAATAATAATAAATAAAACGAGAGAGAAAATGAATGTATATAATATAATTAATAACTTCACTTAAAAAAAGAAAACTGCCTTGCAGTTTGTGGGTTTCGAACCTGTACCTTGGGGCATTTATCTTTGTTTCCATACCTTCAGTGACCATCAGTCCAAGTTACATCCTCTGAAATATAAATACTATAAAAATATATGTATAAAAACTTTTATCGGTTCACTTCCTTCAATTTTTTAATTTCAAGAATCGAACCAATAAAACTAAATTTTTATTTCAGTTCAAAATCGAATTAACCGAAAACCAAAAAAACCAAACCAAACATATCAAATTCAGTTCGATTCGGCTCAATTTTGGTTCAAGTGGAATTTGACCGGCTCATACTCCACTTCTAAATGTTCAGGACAAAAAATAGCAGCCGACTTGATGTTACAGTACATCAATGCCTTGCAATTCATGACCGCAAGCTACCGATGTCTAAAGTAAACCAATTTATAATGTAGCGCAACATTTGCTTTCAAATACACAAGTGGTGTTTCCCTTTGAGATCTGGAGGAAAACAAGAAAACATTCTTATCAAGGCATTTTCCCCCGGTGATACAGCCTTCATTACCTTGTTGATAAAGAGAAACTAAAACTATATCGTTGCTGTCTTCCAAATCCATTTTACGAGTTTCCATGTTGTTGCACACCTTCATTCCATTTGTTTAGTTGCGCACTTCAGAATTTCAAACAAGAAATAGTATCTTCCAATTTCTTATTGTTAGGCTTTGCGGGCAACAATGTAAGCTTCTAACTAATTCCATCCCACCTTATTCTTTTAGTCAAAAATCCCACGGGAGCTAGAACTAGCAGTACAAGTACGTGCATCAAAAAAGAAAGCAGAGAGCCCATCCAAAAACAAAATTAATCAGGCCTAAATTAACCCGAGATATGTTCATTCACTATTTTGGGTAAGATAACCGCCTCTCTGCTCTAAGGTGCCATCATATAATCGAGTGTAAGAGAAGGCAAATATCATTATAACTCACAAAAATAAGGAGCAAGAAAGCAGATGAAATGAAACTATATACCTTTATATTGCAATGAACCAAAACTCACCACAATTGAAACCAACATCTCTAGCTTACTAAGATGGAAATTACCTGCACTCTGCATACTTGTTGCATCATAAGTACAGAACGAGTTCACTACCCTGTATATTAATACTGCAGTTCAATTCCACATAGGTCACCAAGCCTGCGAGGTCGATGATTACCTGGGATATATCAACCGGGCAGAGAGTGCAGCTATGGACTAAATGACACAAAACCAACTACTTAAAGGGTTTGCTAACTCGCGCATTGACAGACAGATTCCAGGCCAGGAACCACCAAAATCTTTCACAAAGTAGGCAGATCTGGCAATAATATATCATGTATATGGAGTAAAAAGCATAGCCTTTGCAAAAGTTGAATCTGCCCGTGCGTCAGCACAATCCAAATAGAGACATCTACCAGTACAAAAACCACCACAAATCAATAATTGGGATTCAACCCCTTCAATTTACTATTATTCGACTTTGAAAGATGAAAATTATTCACAAACACCTGAACTTCCTAATTGTCAATCCAACATCAAAGCTGAATCAACTAATCAACAATCTTATGGTTTTTCAACTCAGCCGAGCCCTGAAAAGAACAGATACAAATTAAGATTCAAGCATGTACTGCTTTCACAATTCTGCTCACGCAGCAACCGCAAACATGTACTGGTTTCATACTTCTGCCCACGGAGCAGCTAGATATCCTAGTTTCTGAGCCCAAACTTAACACCTTAAGTATGCAACCAGAAAGCACAAATATACCCTTAAAAAAAGTGAACACAGGTTGATCAATCTTAAAACAGCAATTGCGTAAAAGTAATGACATTATAGAAGAAGTAGAAGGAACAAAATTAACAGATATCAAAACACAATGTATACGTGTATTAAGCAAGTACAAAACCAACGACACTATTCTATGTGCTACGGAACTTGCGATTTAACAGACAACCAAAATGAAGTCCAATATAAAAGCAAGGTAGAAAATATTAATTTTTAACAATAAAGATTCAACAGAAAAGGCATGAACGGTAAGCCAATATCGAATGGAGTACATAAAATATGGAATCAATTACGAAACAAACAATTGAGAAGGATAGAGACCAAGAACTGAAACCAAGGACTGTTTTTTCAGTTCAGCAACTTCTGGTCTTCAATCCAATCAACTACGAGAACTACCATTACCACTGGACCACCTTCTCAAAGTACAGGCCACTAAACTTCTACCACTCAAAAGTCCTAATCTTGATTTGAATGATGCTGATCGGCCAGTACTGCTTGAAGCAATATGTGCAGTATGCATTTGGATAGGACCTGAAGTAAATTCAACGCCGTTTTCCTGTGCCCCACCATCACTAGCACTTGCGTCAGGCTGTTCAACTTCGCCGCTATCTAAATTCACGGCTAGGGATCCCCTGCTTGCTCTTAACCAATCTGCACCCTCACAAGTTACCCCTCTACACTTCTTCACTTTGACTTTCACTAGATTTGGGCATCCATTAGCAAGCGCTTCCATTCCATGATCAGAGACAGGACAACTTTTAATACAAAGCTTTTTCAATGCTATACATTTGGCCGCAATACAAGAAATCTCTGCGTCACCCACAGTATCGCTACCACAGAGTGCTAATCGCTCTAGATTTTGGCAATTCGAAGCTAAAATTTCTATGCTATTCTTTGTAGGATTGACTCCAATAAGCACCAATTCTTGCAAATTGGGGCAATTCTTTGCAACTGCTATTAATCCATCATCGCCAATTCGATTTGCCTTCCATCCATCAATATGAAGCTTTCTTAGTAGCTTACACCGCTCAGCAACAGAAACTAGGCCTAAATTTGTGCACTCCGGTGTTTTGACAAGGTGCAAAATCTCTAGATCCAAACAATTTGAGATTGAGGCGAGGCCAGCATCGCTTACCTGGAGCCTCTCCAGATGGATCTCGACAATACTTGTGACACGATCCGCAATCAATTGAAGTAGCTTGTCCCAATCACCAGAGCATCTGAAAAGCTTCAAAGTTCTCAGATTCTTTGACCCAATTATAAGCGGACCAAAACACTGTCCATTGTAAAGCTCCTTTAAGCATATTGTTTTGAGCGAAGATGCGGCCAAACCTGGTCCAATAGGCTCAGCAGCTGCTCCATCGGTAATTCCGCGAAGCCGCTTCACTGACAACTCTTCAAGAGATGCACAGTTATCAAGGACAGCGTTCATACCTTTGGCTCCAAACGTGCACGATCCACACGAGAGCTTCTTCAATCCTTTACAATTCTTCGCAAAAGCTGACATGCCGGCGTCAGTGACGTCACGGCAAGAACGGAGCTTGAGGCGCGTTAGGTTCCGGCAACGGATTGAGATCGCTTCAAGCGCTTCGTCGCCGATGCTGGCGGATCTGCGGTCACATTTGAGAGCGAGTTTTGTCACAGCATCGAAGCGGGAGAAGAGACTATGAATAATGGGGAATAGATCTGATTGAGCGTTGAGAGATAGCCGATGTCGGCTCTGTCCCTCAATTCTCAGCCACCGACGGCAGACCAAAGAACAACGCTTCCGATCACCGGAGCTGAGCGACTGGAAAACGCAAGCCAGACACTCGTCAGGTAGATCAGATATGTAATCAAGTGCTCCGTCAAGAATATCATTGTCGCTAAGTTCTTCAATTTGCATAGGGGAGATCAGGGCGGTTAATTTGGCTTTAGAACGATGACTAACGCTAGATTCTCGGCGGCTCAATACTGCAGGCGACGACGATGACTGGCCCATCCACGTAAACTAAGATTAATGGTCCGTGACGATTTGCAGCCTCAAACTTCAATTAGTTGGCCTGGGCACCACCGGAGAGAAGCTGCTAGCTGCCACTTCCTCGGAGACGTTCATTAACTTTCCTTCTTCCAGAAGTTCATCGACGGACCTGAAATCGGATTTCATTTCCTTTTTCTTTCCCTCTTTTAGGAGCTTGGTTCCCCTTTCTTTTATCTTTTGAACAGAATAGTCCTCTCCCGTCTTGAGTTTATATACAAAGTGAACGTTCCTCACGTGGACCAACCTTCCTTTTACTTTTCATTTCAATCACCCGCTCTTCGATTTTGAGTTTTTCAATCGAGCGGCTCATAAATGATCGTACCTGATGTTGACTGAACAGACTTATGTTTAACGTATAATATCGTTCTCTTGGAATCATTTTTTCGTGCGCCATTATTTTTCTTTCCATTTCTTCCACGAAATCTTTTTTCCTTGGCCTTTTTGAGTTTAAGACCATTTATGTTTTATTTTTTGAAAGACGTTTAACACCATTTATAATTTCACGCAAAACAAATTATCACATTGTCTTTTTTATGATTTTATCTATAAATCCAGTTCTCATTTCTTTTAAGGGAATTTATTAATCTAGAATTAAATATTATTCATTCCGCAATCGAAAACAACTATTACAATAATACATGCTTCATACACAATATTAAAAAATTAATATAAAATCTCATTTAATAAAAAAAGCAAAATTTTTAACAATCAACGATCACCGGTTAATAATATGTTTTCATGGAAATATCTCAACAATAAATGCTAGGGGTGGGTTAACAGGTCAGGTCCATTAGTAAAAATTTAATTAATCCATATTTTTTTAGTGAAGAAGAGGTGAACAAAGGTCACAAAAAGACAATTAACGAGGGAAAGCTACACGCACAAAATCATGCTTGAGCCAAGGAATAGCCCCTTGAGGGATAGAGTGCAAAATATAATAGCCTCGAGGATACTTATAAGCAAGATGCAAGAGAAAATCTGCAGTGAAGTTTGCTTCTCTATGGACATGAGAGAAGGTAATAGCAAGGAAGTCCTTCGCATAATGGCGGATATAGTTGATAAGATCCAAACAACAGGAGTTAACAAAGCATCTCCCACAGATCACGTCAACAGCAATTTTATTGTTGCATTCAATGGCCACTTGAGTGAATCCCAATTCTTTAGCTCCGTTGATACCATGATGCATGCCTCATATTTCAGCTTGAAGGATGGGACAGACCCTAACTTTGGCCACAAATCCCGAGATCCAGCGACCCTGTTCATCTTGCAAGAGGCCACCACAAGTAGCAATATCTTTTGTCCTAAAAAAGGACGCATCAGTATTTAATTTCATAAAGTTGGAAAGAGGACAGCTCCACATGACATTAAGAGGACTTGGTCTGCAAACATTTGGCTGAGGATCAATGGGTGAGGACATTTGGCAAGAGCGGGCAAAGGAGAAGGCTTCATTAACAAGAGCATAGATCGACTTGCTTCTGTTCTAAAAAATTGCCTCATTTATATTCTTCCATAAAAGCCAACGACCAATGCTAAATAATTCTGATCAGCAGACTCCCTCAAAAGAAATATTGCAATAATTGAGGTTGAAAGCCATCCAAGAGTGCACCTCATTCTTAGCCATAAAAGAATCAAGTGATCGGGGATCACCAAAGACCAAAATTGCATCGCAATAACACAATCACGCAATACATGAAAAGTATCTTCAACAGAGTTATTGCAGTGAAAACAATTAGTCGAGCTGCTTAAGTGCCATTTATACCTTTCAAAATTTGTAATTAAACCATTATGGCGAGAGAGCTAAATAAACATCTTAAAAGGTAGCGAGTTAATTTCCCTGATAGGGAAGGTGACTTGATTTTGCGTAAATAATTAAAAATAGTAAATGAACTTCGAAAATTGTCAGATTTTGCATGCCTACATGAATTTTTGTGTAGAATATTTTAGTGATGAGAATGAAATTTTTCGGTGATATTGGCAGTTATCGAATCAGATCGATAAGTTTGAATCGGACTGATAACAGACTCCGATTGAGCCAAAAATTTGTGTGCTAGCTATTTTTTATGTGATAAAATTGATGGAATCATTTTTGAAGTGAGAAAGATAAAGAAATTGGTTTGGATCTTAAATAGCCTAAAATAGGCTTTAAATTGTATTTGGGATAAGCCCATGGATTAAGCCCATATTTAGGCCTAAATGAGAGGTATAAATAGAGAAAAAATCTGCAAAAATTTTCAGATTTAATTGGCTTCCTCTCCCTCTCCTTAGTTGGCCGAACCATAGCTCTCTCTCCTCTCTCTTTGATTTCTTCTTCTTTCACTTCAATTCTCTCATAATTTCTAACATAGCAACTAAATTTTCATCTCTCTAGATCACTCTAGTAGCCTCAATCAAGTGGTTTGAGTAAGGAAAGGCTAAAAATCAAGTGGGTAAAGAAAATAGGGTAAGTTGGATTTTAAGAAATTTATGGATTTAAATTAATTCTTTAGTATTTTTCCATGAATTTTGAGGTGTATTTTATAATTTTGAGCTTGAATTTTACATTTGAGATCAATAAGATGAAGAAAACTAAGGATTTATGGGCTGATTATATTAGGTGTGGAGAGTGAAGGAAGAATTTCAAAGGATAAAGGCAAAGAGAAGGAAGGCTATGCACTCTTGATCAAGATATAGTGGTATGTGGCTAATAAATATAAGTATTTCCTATTTATTTGAATTAATTTTCCTTTATGTATTTGGGAAAAAAATTGCTAAATGGTTTAATTAAAGAAGTTGAGATAGGGTAAATGAAATTGGGACATAATTGATCATATGTGCATGATTAGAATGAATAGAAATAATTTTTAAGGTGACTTTAGCATGATGGCCGAATTTGTCATTAAGTGAAAAATGATGATTTTTGCATGAAAATGATAATTAGTAGTCTAAATTAATTGTAAATGTCATATGTAACTTCCATGAATTTTTATATGATTTATGAAATTTTATGAAAATTTTTAAAGTTTTGGATTAGTGTATGTAAGTAGTGAAATTGGTGATTTATAAAGAAATAAATCATAAATTAAGTATATGTGGGTAATAAATATGAAATAATGTGTATATAAATTTTTAGGAAATTTATATACATTACATGAATAAATGAGAAATAAATAGTAATTATGTACAATGAAAAATATTGAATTATGGAAAAATAATTCAATAAAATGAAAAAAAAAGTGATAAGAAATGTGAAAAGTGTGCATATGAATTTTTAAGAAATATATATGCAATAATAAGGTATTTTCAAAAATAAATTATGAAATATGTATAGGTAAAAATTATTAAATTATGAAGGAATAATTTAATAAAGAGTAAAAAGTGGTAAATTAATATAAATTAATTTACTATATTTGAAAAGTCAGTGAAAAAGTCAATTGATAAAAATTTTGAAGATAAAAAAGTTTACGAAGACTTCGAATTAAGTGAAATTGAATAAAAGTATGTACAGTAATATCCTTAGAAATAACCAGGCAGAAAAACTAGCTCAGGATATAATTGGCTGGCCATAGGAATATCTCTGTACTGCGGTGTAAGTCATGTCAACTTGCTATGCTATGGATTGGATCTCTGATCACCATGGCTACTCTGTCTCTATTCTCTGCTCTGGTAGAATTGGCCCTCTGAGGATCATTTCTCTATCTCTGTTGTGATCCTGTGGGATCCACGTCCCGTGTATCCAGTTTGGAGTTTTCTGTCGGGTCAGAACTAGAGAAGTAACGAAAATTATATGAGAAAATATGAAAGAGAAGTGAAAAATGTTAATTAAAAGTGAACAAGGACTAATTTGAAAGAAAAATAAAGTTTAGGGGCAAAATCGTACTTTTTTCAAAAAAGTAAAAATTAAGCAAATTAATTAAGAATTGCTTAATTAAGGATAAAACAGTCAATTAATGGTTAAAATATATTAAAATGAAGTTTTATGGCCAACAAGGACTAACATATAATTTTGTATAATAATGTGTAACTAAGTATAAAATTAAGGTTAAATACCTTAATTAATAGCTTAAATGTTAAAAAGAAGCATAAAAAGGCTAAATTCGTAATTTAGCGAGAAAATGGACTAATTTAATAAAAAGGTAAAACTTTGAATTAAATGTATAATTTGACAATAAACGAGTATTTTGATGAATAAAGTTTATTAGAAATATAAACTGTTAATTGAAAGGAAAAATGTTAATTAAGCTACTTGAAAGATTAAAATGGATAATTTTTGCATAATGAGACTTTTTAGGTGGAGTTTTGGAAATATTTAAATTGTCAGTTACCACTGTGCATGTCAATTGCTCAGCGCATAGTTATGACTGTGTGCAGATTCACAGGAGCGGGAGCAAGAGTTGTCACCGAAGGACTTCTTTTGATTTGTGGAGTTTTAAATTTTGTGGCATGTATATATAAGTATTATACTTATGGGTTTGTATGTTGTAATTAAATACATTGGAGTTGATATTTTGGGACTGTAAAATTGTAATGTCCCAAAAAATGACACTAGTCGAAATTGTATATATATTTAATTTAAATTGATTAAATGTATGAATTTATGTTGATATATATATATGTGTATCTAGATATATATAGATATAGATATATATGGGTCAAAAAAAACAAACAAACATGGGGGTTTTTTGAATTATAAATAAAATGTCATTATACCCTTGAAATTCGTAATGATGCCTTGATTGATTCTTGGAATTAAAACTAATTAAAACTTCAAAAACTAGCTGTGACAATTCAAAGAGCTAACCCAATCGAAACGAATTCTACTTGCAGTTTCGTCTAACCATAAATCATCAATAAATCCTTAACAATAAATCTTTACTTTGGTCGGAATGAATACCATCTATCACTTTCATACTATTTAAATCCAAACAGAATCTCCACACCAAATGAGATTAAATTAGGTATTAAAAATTCAAAAAGACCTATTTCTTAATTAAACTTAATCCATATATTCTAACAATTCACACACACATTGAGACATACATCTATATTAAGTCGTATTCAATATTATTTATATGCCTTAATATAAATTATTGTATAATAAACATTTCACCAAAATATTGATATTTGGCATAAAATCACAAGACATACATTTTTACCTTTAATAAAGCTAAATTATGCATCATGCATCAAATTGAAGAAAATTTCTTGAATAAACTCAGTTTCCATACCGAAGAATCGAAGTCCAGAATGCCCTCTCCGTTCTGCCTCGCCGGAGACTTGCCGGAGAGCTACTGAAGTCATCCACCGGAAGATCAAGCTGCTGGCGTGCCGGATTTTTATTTGGTGATTAGTCCATTGGACAATTATAGTTTAACCAGTGTACTTAATTTATAAGTATTGCATGTTGGGCAAGTCTGTAGTGGATGGAGTAGTTAAGGAAAAAAAAATTTTCGGGTTATCTCATGTTCAGTCAGACTGTTCAGTAAGGGTGTTACAAAAATGTTATACTTGGTGATGGATAGTGAGACTTTTTGGTATATTTGTATATATGTGATATATTTGGATAAATGGTTAAGACATTAAATGCTTGAGATGACGATATATGAATGTTGTGCCTCTGAGAGGCTGTGTGAAATTATCTGCGTTTCAGGGGGCTAGTATTATGTACAATCGTTATATTGCCAAAATTTTATTAAATGCATAGTAAATTGGACAGTTACATGTCATCGACAATTTGGAATTAAGATAACTAAGTATAGGTTATTTAGTTAAAAGAGAATAAGTTGGAAAGAAAAATTTCCAACCTGCAGTGTATTGGAACAATGTTAGGTATAATAAGAGTGTTACAATATCACTGATTAGGATGAGCGAAACTATAGACCATGTGAGTCCCAGTACTCCAGTAATATCAATTACATACATATTTTTTCTCCCAAACACTCTAATACAGTCGTTGAACCATATCAAGGTTGCCACTATGCAAGTCGCCATTACTTGCTACCGCGGTTACAGTAATATTCCTATAACTAGCCATGTACATCCTAATTTTTGATTTCACATCTAATACTAAGGGCAAATCATAATTATAATTTAATACAGTTTATAACAATACATCATTACGGATTTATGGTAATAATTAATATATATTATCTGAAATAGTCTCAGTATTTCAGAAATATTAATTTTTTTCAATTAAGATCATTCGGTCCAATTACAATTATTTCGCTTATTTATTTTATTTATTGTTTTCTTTTTCAATACATGCTTCTTACACATCATATGGCTTAATTATACTCTATTATGTATTTATTTCGATTTATTTCTCAAATATACATAAATTTCTTCAAGATCCCTATTCGGTTATAGTATTCAATTCCCTTTTAAATTGTATTTTCTACTCAATTTAATCATAATGAACATATAACCACATACTTTCAATTATTTCATTTTAATTCGTAAAATTACATTTTTGGTCTGTAATATTTTTATTGTGGCCAAATTTCCCCCCTAAATTAGGCATCTCTAATTTTCACTTAAATACCATAATTTCATTAATTTGACTTCTAATTTTTCAATTCTAAGTTCAATTTCACAATTTAATTCATAATTAACCTAAATATTTTTCCTAATTATATGTACAAAGTATAGGTGAAATTAAAGAATTTTGAGTTGTTCACTTACCAGAATTCACTCCAAATTACTCAACAATTTTGTCTTTCCCCTTGTTTTTGATTGATTTGTTTCCTTCTCCTTGCCCCTCTATTTGGCAGCATATTTATGTCCAAATTCACCATAAATTAAGTCAATTTTTTTCTCAAATAATTCATACAAACTTAAATCAACACTTAATTAATTTATTTATCAAGTAAAACTCAATTTTTTCTAAACTTACCAAAATACCCACTTGAAGAATTAGATTATTTTCATCTTCTTTCACCACCAATAGCAACCAAAGATGAAAGGAAGCAATTTGAGACAATTTAGTTGAGATTAGAGGTGAAAATTCTTAGAATTAAGGCTTGAAAATCAAAGAAAATGAAGGAAGAAGAAGAAGGAAAGGCCATGGCAGTAAATAGGAAGAAGATGGCTGGCCAAATGCAAGAAAATCTATTTTTTTCCGTTAATAGGCCTTACCCATTTTAGGATAAAATTAATTAAGTTCTAAATGAGTCAAATGCCAAAATCACCATTTAATTAGCTAATACATTTTTAGTTATCAATTTTTGATAAAAAATATATAAAAAATTTTTAAAAATATTAATTAGGCCATGCTTAAAATTTTGAATCAATTCGAGATTGTTTCGATATCAAACTTAGCCCGAATGCATATTTTTATCTGTCTGAAAGCTTAATTTTCAAAATCTTCAAAAAAATTATTTTACCCTTCTAAAAATTCATATATATAATTTCTAATCAATTGGTGCAATCAGAATAATTTTATGAAGACCATGAAATATTTTTAAGCCAGTCAAAGTTTTCGATCAAAATTATCGGTCCCATTATTTATTTTATTTTTCACTTTTGGAGATCTATTTGATCTCAATTTCAGTTCAAATTATACCATCAGACTCATCATGAATATTATTTTTCAATGGTGAAGAAAAAAATTTATAGGTCAAGTGGGTAGCACTATTCACCTCGAAAAGTACTATTCATGTGATCGGCAATTCTGGAATATTACAGGACATCTAACAAATTTTGATACTATCAATACTTTCAAGATTATAAGATAATATATTTCTTATTGCTGTCAATAAATTTTGCTGTTGTCAATAATTCTGGTGGAATTGGAGTGAAGAGAGTCAGGTGTTGGAAGAAAATGGCATAAGAAATGCAGGGATGGAGGCGTGAGACAGAGGAGGAAATAACGAGCGAAAAAGGTAAAAATGAAGGGTTGAGAGGGGTATTTATAGAAGGAAAGATCCTTGGGATGCGAAATGGATGAATGGCTTAGATGCTTGTAAAAGCACGAGAATTAGTTAGGCGACAGCTATCATACAAGAAACAAAAAGGCATCATTATGAAGATAGCTATCATTGCAGAGATCGAAGAGACATTTCTTGAAGTAATGGTAGGCACGAATGCCAAGATGACGTTTGAGGTAATAGACCGAAAAGGTTGGTCATTTAGGGCAAGTGTTCAGTTTTGTTTGGACATAAATATCCTATATCTTAGGGGGGGAGGGGGATTTACAATAATGGGACTAGGCTTGATTTGACTCGGAGTCCGAACCAAGATCTAGGTGCCTTGCTATTTGGATCACTTTGGATCCCATGGTAACAATGTCATTTCTCTACAGTCTGATTAAGACATAGATCCTGGTTGAACTTCCTACTAAGGAAAGCCTTTCTATTATGGGATAACTTCTTATCCTGGTAAGACTCCTCTCCTAGTAGGACTCCTATGGCTATCGGATGACTAATCAGGGTAGGATACTGACACCTATAAATAGACGAATGCAACCAGGTATATGACCTCTCTTAGCTATTTTTTACCAAAAAATACCCTTTAACCTGTTCACTGATTTGACCATTGGAGAGTCTCCCTTTGGACCTTCGTTGGCACTTTGTTTTTCAAGTACCATCCAAGCAGTATTTTATTTAAATCCAAACCAGATAACAGCCAAGTAATTCCAAGCTGTTATCAGTAGTATAATGATCATAACATTACAATCGACAAGCTTAAGTGACCACAAATGAAATTAACATGCATACCAAATTCTCATAAATAAGTTAAAAGTTTGAGAATTTGCATATATGGCTGCAATGTCGCCCTCTAAGATCACTGCAGTGTCCCACCAATAAGATCAAATTAATTTGAATAGTTTTGTACATAGTGTCTATTCTCCTAATTTTTTTTGTAACTATTCAATTTTCAAAATTTACTAACTTAATGAATTCGAATTGGCGCCTCCATTCATCTTGCAAATGACATCTTAAATTTTTTCTTATCTTTATCTATACAAGTATCTAAATTAAAGTTCGTAATGCCCACTGGCAGAGAGTTCCATCAATGCCCTACATCCTTCTCTCATGTTACTTTTGTTTTTTCTCCTTTTTTTTAATTATTCCATCTTTTTTGTTTTTTTATTATTTTGCTCGGTAATATTTTAAGTATCTTTTTAAAAATTTGGAAAAATTTATATATTTATTTTTATTTATTATACACAATTGCAAATTAGTCAATTGTTTATATTTTATTATAAAATTAAAATGTTTTAATCATTTATTTAATTTTTATATTAAAATAAAAATAAATATTTTAAAAAATATTTTCTCTGTTACAAGTCTCTCATTCAAAAAAATAAAATAAAATAATTTCTTATATTTCTCATTTTGAGCCACAGTTACAAAAAGAATCCCTTTTAATTTTAACACGTGAGCATTCTTTACTATTAACTTCGTAGCTTAAAAGATTAATAAATAAATAATATATTTATTCAAAATTGAGAAATATATAAAGTTAATACAATACTATTGAACAACATTGTGTAAGGTGAAATAATGTAAATA
Source organism: Excoecaria agallocha (assembly GCA_037975025.1). NCBI lineage: Eukaryota > Viridiplantae > Streptophyta > Magnoliopsida > Malpighiales > Euphorbiaceae > Excoecaria > Excoecaria agallocha. Next base: position 82,185,638 of record CM075806.1, read on the forward strand.
TAAGAAAGACATAATTAAAAGTATATTTGGATCACTTTAGATCCCATGGTAACAATGTTGTTTCTCTACAGTTCGATTAAGACATGGATCCTGGTTGAACTTCCTATCGAGGAAAGCCTTTCTATTATGGGATAACTTCTTATCCTGGTAAGACTCCTCTCCCAATAGGACTCCCATGGCTGTCGGGATGACTAATCAGGGCAGGATACTGACACCTATAAATAGACGATGCAACCAGGTATAGGACCTCTTTTGCTATTTTTTACCAAAAAGCATCATTTTTATCCGTTCACTGACTTGATCGTTTGAGAGTCTCCCTTTGGACCTTCGTAGACACTTTGTTTTTCAGGTACCATCCAAGCAATATTTCGTTTAAGTCCAAACCAGATATCAGCCAAGTAATTCCGAGCTATTATCAGTAGTATAATGATCATAACGTTACAATCAATAAGTTTAAGTGACCACAAATGAAATTAACATGCACATCGAATTCTCATAAACAAGTTGAAAGTTTGAGAATTTGCATATACTGTTGCAGTATCGCCCTCTAAGATCACTGTAGTGTCCCCCCACTAAGATCAAATTAATTTGAAAGTTTTATACAGAGTGTCTATTCTCCTAATTTCTTTTTTTGTAACTATTCAATTTTCAAAATTTACTAACTTAATGAATTCGAATTGGCGCCTCCATTCATCCTGCAAATGACATCTTAAATTTTTTCTTATCTTTATCTATACAAGCATCTAAATTAAAGTTCGTAATGCCCATTGGCGGAGAGTTCCAACAATGCCCTACATCCTTCTCTCATGTTACTTTTGTTTTTTCTAATTTTTTTTAATTATTCCATCTTTTTTTTTTGTTTTTTTAGTATTTTGCTCGGTAATATTTTAAGTATCTTTTTTTCAAAATTTGGAAAAATTTATATATTTATTTCTATTTATTATACACAATTGCAAATTAGTCAATTGTTTATATTTTATTATAAAATTAAAATGTTTTAATCATTTATTTAATTTTTATATTAAAATAAAAATAAATATTTTAAAAAATATTTTCTCTGTTACAAGTCTCTCATTCAAAAAAACAAATAAAATAAGTTCTTATATTTCTCATTCTAAGCCACAGTTGCAAAAAGAATCCCTTTTAATTTTAATACAGGAGCATTCTTTACTATTAACTTCGTAGCTTCAAAAATTAATAAATAATTAATATATTTATTAGGGCTGGTAAAATTAGTATAAACCTAAAATTTCATCCAAATTCGTTCAAAAAAATAATCCAAATCCAACCCAACATAAAAAAATATTCATTGAACCAATCCAAAAATGACTTACTAAATATGTGATCCATTTGGATCTTACCCATGATGCCCAATGGACCTTCTACAAAATGTCCAATGGATCTAATTATGATGCCCATTGGATCAACCCAAAAATAACCTATTTGGGTTATCATATTTTTTCTGCAATAATTTAAATATTACATTATATTGAGGGTTAATTTTATTAAAAAATTGATCAAATTGATTGATTCACATCTGGTCTATAATTCATGACGAATCTGGTGGTATAATTTGAGATGAAATTGAGGTCAAATAGTCCTTCAAAAATTAAAAATAAAAATAAATCATGAGGCCAAAAAGGGACCAAACTAATTTTGATCAAATTGAAAAAAATTTTACGGACTTTCAAAAATTATTCCATTATATGAAATATCTTAAAATAATGAATATTAATTTTTAGAAGTGAAAATTAAAATTTTGGATACTTTTGAAATTTAGGATTTTCGGACTAGTTAAAAATGTTTTGGTCTTTGAAACCTATTAAAACGAACTTCGATTGACTCAAAATTTTACAAGCATCTTAATTATAATATTTATAAATTTTTAAAATAATTTTGATGGAAAAATAAAATAAGAATGAATTAGCAACTGAGCAATGAACTAATATGTATTAAATTCATGCATTGGCCCAAATTCGTCCAACTCATTTAGATATTGACCTATTTATAACCCATATTTTTTAACCCATTTATGATCCGCCCATTTATAACCCGTTCGCTTCTGATCCAACCCAAATTCGCCTAATCTGCATATTTGCCATCTCTTATATTTATACAAAATTGAGAACTATATAAAGTTAATACAGTACTATTCGGTAACACTGTGTAAGGTGAAATAATGTAAATATAAGAAAGAAATAATTAAAAGTATATGAGTTTGAAGTTTGAATGAATCAGCCAATGTTTTGTGTTTTAATGAGCATATTAAAATATCAATTTCCAGACTATGCATTGCTTTTTCTTATGAACAACACAACAGCAGCCATATTAGAAAAATGCTCCAAAAGTTTGAACATTTCTTTCTTTTTTCTAGACACCAAAGAGTTCCCATAATGCTGTAAACCAACGATTGAATCTATCTAGATATTTTATGTTTTTTTAATAATTTGAATTTTCAATTTCCCTTCAAAAGTTAAAAATAATTTAAAATTCATATTTTCAAATCATAAATTTTGACTTCGTTTCTCTTACAAGCAATATATAAAAATTCGTTTCTCTTACAAGCAATATATAAAAAATAAATCTCCTTACCAGGAAAAGAGCTTAGATTTTTTTTAAGCCTTTATTTGGATAATGGATAAGGGTACATGAGAATAAACGAAGATAAAATAAGTGAGAGTAAATGAGTTATTTTATTTGTTTTATAAAAAGTATAAAGTAAATAATAGTAGAATAGGACAAGTAAAAATAACTAGTTATTTTATATGATCTAAAATAATTACTTCTAATTTAAAAGTAGATTTGAATAACTTTTAATTTACTCTATATATAACATTTTTTTAAATTATAAATAAATTACTCTCAATTATTTTTTTTTAATTTTAAATCTATCAAACAATGAAAAGTAAATAAATTTACTTTCATTTATTTTATTTTCATTTACTATCGTCTACAATCTGAGTTATCAGATTGAACCGGACCTGCAAATAAAATTTATGTGCAAGCCCAGTATAAAACAGGGCCAGAACAGAACGGGCTCAGTGGACAACTTAGCCCGTGAACGAGACTTCAAACGGCGCACGCTGTTCCTCCTTCCCAACCCCCCGACCCACCCCGTTAACTCCAAGCGCTACTAGCATTGGCTCACATCTACTGAAAATGGCCGCGCCTTTATTTCTCAAGGGTATAACGCTCTACCGCTATCGACTATCCATCGGAATCCTTCCACCGCTTCGCCGTTGTCGGAGCACCACTACTGGCTCTACACGGCTACAGGAGGAAGTATCTACTGCGGAAAAAAAGACCACTGCCGCATTGAGCTCGCGGGACCCACCCAAGTATCCAAGATCGGATGATCCTCATTATCGGAAGTGGAAAGATAAAGAAGAAGAGATTATGAATGATATAGAGCCAATTACTTCCCTCACGAAAGAAATTCTTCACTCTGACAGGTCTCTACTCTGCTCTGCACTTCGCGTAACTTTTGCAGCTTAATGGTCTATTTAATATTTATTTATTACTGCTTTTTATTATAACTTTCGCCCTTGGTTTGAAGTGTTTTTGAAGTTCACGAATGAGAATAGTGCATTGCGCCCACACACACACTATGTTTCTCTCGGTGGCTGATTGGGAAATTGGAAATTTCACAATAGGCTTAACACGGTGGAATCAACTTCTGTTTTTGCACAAAAATCTCATTATCCAAATCCATCTATTCATCTATCATTTAGCTTGCCAAACTTGTAATATCCTTGGCCCATTAGCTAACCTAAATTTGAGTTATACTGATGCCAGAGGCTTTATCATGTAGACTTGGGTTGGGTGGATTCATTTTGCTCAAAGGTTATGCTGCTAGAAATATTTACCCCAGTGTAACTGTCACTAAGCTATCTAATTATATAGTTTGGTTTATAGACTCGTTGGACTTCTTAAAGGAGGAAAGGCTAACTATTTCATATTAAAGTTTCCACTGTTGCTTTTAATCCTCTGTTAGTCTGTACACATTATTTCAATCAATGAAAATATGTTTGGTCAGTTTTTATTTGCAATTCATTGACGCAAGTTTTAGTATTTAGATTTTTAGATGTGAAGAAGCTCAAAGGCAATAGAGAATTAGAGGAAATGTATCTCCTTCGTTACAATTGTCATTTTCAATGTTTGATTTGCAAGAGATGCTCATGGTGAAAATTATGTGAAACCTGCCATTTATGGGCTGAAGATTCTATTGCATGAACTCTGTCTTTGCCCGATAAATATATTGATGTGCGTTAGGCAAAACCTTTGCTATTAATTATGCTTGGGACGGCCTATGACATATTGCGAAAAGGGAAAGCTCTCGGTATTTAGTTGATTTGTGCATTTTAGTGGCCAATTTGTATATGAAGTTCATTTGATTCAGCTAATTCTCCTTCTTCCAGGTACCTGGATGGAGAACGTCTAACAGCTGAGGATGAGAAAATTGTGGTGGAGAAGCTTCTTGCTTATCATCCAAATTCTGAAGATAAAATTGGATGCGGGCTTGACTCAATAATGGTAAATAGATTTTCTATATGTTGAAATTCTCAATGATTGAGCAAGCTGGAACTGCATATAATTTCAGGTCAATATACAAGCTGCATGATGGATTGGATGCCAGCACTAAGTTTGGATGAAATATAGTGTTTTTCTTTATAATCATCCCTGTGATCAGACTACATGGGCCTCATGGCTAATAGATCAGACTACATCAGAAAGGTCTAATGGCAATAATTACTTATGAAATGACTGTTGTTCGATTTACTTGCTTCTTACAGAATTGATTATGCAATGCTTTAGTGGTAGATGCATCATTACACCTGCAAGAAAGTTTTGGCTTCTGATTACTTCCACCCCCTCCCCCCCTTCTCTTATTTTGTCGTTGCACATGAGCTGATCAACGTTAGTCGTTTAGGATGAACTTTTTGTGGTTGCAGTCTGAAATTCTAAATTCTATTTATTAAGTAACAAACTCAACATACTGTGGAAGTGAAGCAAACAGAACGAAATTTATATGGTTCAGATTTTATTGATTTAATCAGTTTTTGGTCCTTTTGGCTTGAAAATACTAGGCACCTTTGGTTTCACAGACAAATATATAATGAAGAAAGAAAAGCTAAAATTTATGATGAAATTTAATAAATAATTCTAGCTGCAGAATTCAGTTTGTTTTTAAATTTTATAACCAAAATAAAATGTTTTAAAATCCTGATCAAACTAATTAATTGGATGCAGTGTTCTTGTTTGTAATCATTTGAAGAACAAGAAGGAGATTGATTAGGGTAGTGAGCAATCAAATTATTTAGAGAGAACCATATCCCTACTATAGAATTCCAAATCAAAGGTAAATAAATAAATAAATAAAATGGGCAAAGGAATTTTGGTGATAAATTGAAAATTGTAAAATCAATTTTCCCAGTAGTAAGTGGCTTCAAACACAAAACTTTAAGATCATTGTAGTTGGATTGGATAGAGATGTAAGAGTATGACATCCATACTAGCACTTCCGCATCACTTAGGCTTGTATGACCATCCATACTCCTATATCACTAATTTGCCTCATGTTTTATGATGTTTATCAAAGTCTCTAGTATCTGATTCATTTCCGTTGTTCGTTTATGCTTTAATACATTTCCAGATTCTAATATGCTGCAAATTCCAGAAAGTCATAGCATGACTTTGAGCCTATTGTCCATTGTATTCTCTTCAAAATGTAATTTTGTTGAATGGTGATTGTTGTATGTTTTTGCACAATTCTGGCATATAATCAGACCTGTCTAGTGCACCTATGAAATTTCAATTTCTTACACAATGCTTGATGCAAACTAATGCAAGTGCCTTGAGAATAACATTTCTCAAGCAATTTTGTGGCAGCTAACAATATTTTGTTTTCTAATCTATTTTTGGTATATTAATTAATAGACGGTGGTTTTTTTCTGTTTCTTGAGGTTTCCTATTATGGACTTCTTGTTTGCTTTTTTGCCCTTTCAAATATTTAGCTGTAGTGAAGTTCTGGGACAATAATACAAATGTTTCTTCCTGGAAGAAATGGAGGCTTCATGGTCAACACAAATGATCTATAGATTGGTAGACAAAATCTTTTTGCCGGTGCTATCATAATTTATCTTGGTTGCATGAAATGGGATCATCGTTCATTCTTTTTATTTTTGTTTTTGCCTGTCTATTTATATTCGTAGAATGCATTTGTGATGAGAAAGCTCATGACTGGCTTTGTTGACGCTTAAATTTGATCTCACCTGTCACCACTAGAAATTTTTATCATTATTGTCTTGTTATTTTCATGTTTACATGCTGCACTTTGTATAAATGCATGATTCGTTAACAATTGATTACCAATTTCTGTTGGCATACGAGGAAATTAAGCATAATGGTTCTTTGTTCAAGGTTGATCGCCACCCGCAATTTAGACACTCAAGATGCATGTTTGTTGTAAGAACTGATGGTGGATGGATAGACTTCTCTTATCAGAAATGCCTGCGAGCATATATTCGAGATAAGTATCCAATGTATGCAGATAAATTCATTCGAGAACATTTTAAGCGTGGCAATTAATCTTGTATTCAAACTGATGTTTTTGTTGGAAATCAGTTACGATTTTCATTGCAAGACATGACAGAGATAAAAATATATTAGTATTTGCATGTGGCGAGGAAATCTATGTTGGTTGGTGGTCTCCATACATATTAAATATCTGCCAAATTGTCAATGTAGTAGCTAATTCCTTGACTAGTGGCAACTTTTGTCCACAAATGAGGATATAGAAAATGATTGAACTCTATTTTGTTGACTTGCATCTCGTTTTGTTGGCTTTGCTTCTGATAATTAAGCAGCAAGCATAATCTTTTCCTAAAAGGTCCCGCATTTTATTTTCTTGATTAAATCTTCAATATTGTTAATTTGCCTTGTATCAAACATTTCAAGAACTTGTTTACACACCAATACAACAATATGTGGCGGGTATGGATGCGGTTCACAGGCCAATGATGCACACTGTATAAAAAGGTATGGCAATAGTCAACAAGCATCACAGCCCACATGATGTTTCTTTCTTTTAGTTTCGGTGGGACTTCTAATTTGATTTTGACCTATGCTTTTGTGGCCTTTAGCTTAAGTGTGGTATCAGGTTGTTAAAGGTCTTTGTTGCTTACCAGTTAGCCTGGAGAAGGTGATTTTGGAATCAATAACGGGAATGTGAAATTACTTTTTTAAAATAAACAACCCACCATCCCAATTTGCCAAGTGCTGAGCAATCAGTAATATTAATAAAGATTATCAAAGCTTGTAGGTGTTCAATAGGTTGTAGGCTTTGGTGGTTCATGACGGAGGTAAAAGGAGTCAAAATAGTCAAGCCCAGCTGGAGCTGGACCTCTTGTCTGAAAATTTTCTGGGTTTCTGTTGGTCAAAAACCGGTGGTAGCTATCAATGTCATTGGATAACTCTGAACTATCAGCACAGGGAGCGTGATTTTGAAGACATTAATCCATTTGTTTTCTGTATGTTGGTTTTGAGTAGTCAAAGCACGCGTGGCACAGTAAAGAGTAAAGACCATCAAGTATGCAAATTCTTGAGAGGATAATGCATGCCAAAATAACTATCTACTGCCCATTTCATGTACTTCTGAGAAGTTAAGACAATGAATATGTCATCTACAATTTCATTGGTTACTTGTATAAACATCGATACCATGAGGCAGAAACTTTCTTGGACTGGAACCTAACAGGTTGCCATAAACTTGTAACTTGTAAGGGTATGCTTCTGTTTCATTACTTTCTAACGGGGATGACGGACTGTGGTGGCAGAGCCCAGAGGGGTTACCCATTTCCTGGCATTAATTTTTCAGTTTTAGAACTGCAAAAAGCCCAGTACACCATTTTCCTTGCTGGAGAGGGGATGATGTTACATGCTCAAATTATGTGAACTATGAACATCGACCTCTTCCTTTAATCTTTTGAAGGAGGAAAATAAGAATTGGATTAATTACATATGTTCTCACGAATTATCACTAATTGGATCTAATGAAAAATAGATGTAGGGTGAGCGGAGGAAGTTTGGTTGAAAGTTGAAACTGAAAGATGAAGTGCAGCGTCAGTTGGTGATAAGTTGAGAAATGACAGCGTGAAATTAATTGGAAAAATAAAACTATATTGCTAATCATTTGCTTTAGACCTTATTATGAACTGAAAAATCTTATTAAATGAGGTAAAAAAAAAAAGAGATTAGAATAGGGAGTTACGAGTGGAGGGAAAGTAAGAAAAGGTCAACTCCTCGTTATCGTATGACTAGGATGCAACCTTATAATTTATAAAATCTCAAGTAGTTAGCATGGGTCAACAATGAAAAGTTTTGTGTATTATAAGCTATGATTACGGGACAAACATGATCATTAGACAGAGACTTATAAGAAAGTGGACCCCCCAAGGTGGATGGTCCACCACCCAGCTGGACCAAGAAAGCGATGTGGGCCCTCAGCTCCACAGTCCAGTAAACCCATGATGAGATTTCCTAATTAGCACACATGGGCACAAGAGAAGATCAATCAAGGTTATTTGAAGGGTTATGATCCTTTTTGTAGATGGGTCCCAGTCCTACAGTACAGTGCCTAATGATAGAAGGGTCAGTGTTTGAGGCGCAGGAGAGGATTGTTGAATGCTGAAGTGAAGAGTCCTAATAAAATAATATAAAGGCTTCTTCTTTCTATTATTTAATTTTTTTTTATTGGTTTCTGTTATTGCAAGTTTTGCGAATTGAAAGGTATGGGCTTTGCATGTGGTAGTAATATGACAACAATGATGACCTAATTCTAACATTTTTTTTTTGAAGAATAATTCTAACATTTTTTTAATATAACATGTAATTATAACTTTTGATGTTATTAACAGAATTAAATCCATTTTTTACACTTGTAATCGAAATATTGGGCAATCAAACTGCTGGTGGTTAAAGTATAAAGACTCTCTCTCTCTCTCTATATATATATATATATATTTCATCAACCCTTTTTCACATCCTCCATGTACTGTTCTTTTTGTAGCAACCCATAGCTTGATTTCTCGGAGAATGAGCCTTAAAAAATAAAAGAGAAAGAAAAGAAAAGAAAGCAACATAAGGTAAGAAAAGAAAAGAAAAGAAAAGAAAAGAAAGCAACATAACATTGCAGAAGCCCTAATTACAGGGCTCGCAGCATCAAGTTACAGTACCATCACTGCATTATACTGTGTCATTGAGTTGTTTTGTTGGATGTTAACAAAGTTTAGTGAATAAACTTGAAGACAAACAGACGCAAACAGTTTCTCTTCTGCTGTTTAATCGTGAGCAAACTTTACGATAGGTTAGTGCAGATTACAGAGAGACCTCTTTACGTACAACAAAAGGAATGGAGTTGTCTGCTGTGGCAGTAAATTGCTTTGGAAACTGCAAATTCTACTATATTCATTCCATCTTTTGAAAAAAATATATATATATATATATATATATATACGGTACGGAAATGTGAAGTATTTACTCTTTATAAATGATCCGATTAATAGGTTTGATGAGTTAAAATCATGTCAGATAAACTTGTCGTTTCGTGTTTGTAATGGATAACAGATTTTTGCTGAACAAATTATTGAAGAAAATAGTAAATAGTAAATGGTTAATTAATTCAAACACTGGAGGAATGAAATCTTTTTTACGCCGTAGCATTAAATTTCCGTTTCTAAAAAGTGTTGAAATGAAGAATGAAAAATTGGCTTGAAGGAAAAAATTATTTGATTCATAGAAATATAATTACATTTATGCGCTTCACCTTTCTCTTTGGAATAAGTTATTATTAGGATAAAATAGTAAATTGGTAAAAAATTTCTGTGATTGTTTCCAATTAGGGAGTGAAATATACTTTTGGGACCCACCACACCCTTTTCCTTTTCTAATTTTTCATCTTCGGAATTCCTAATAAGTAAACAAAGAAGAATATTCTTCTGTTTCTTTCGTTCTTTTTAGTTTTCCGCCATTACCAAACCTCATCTAATGCGTAGTTATGCATTGCAAAGCATTAACTGCTTTTGCAAAGTATATAGCTTTTTCTCAGTAAATAACAACTAAAACTCTCTCTCTCTCTCTCTCTCTCTCTCTATATATATATATATATAAGTAAAACTCTTATTAATCACGTGTATATGTATTGCTAATCGCGACAGTAAAACTCTTTGATATTTTGGACGTTCATCGTTGTGAATTGTGATACATTCTTACGTAAGTATGATGTTATGCTTGCACAGAAAAAAAAAAAAAAGAAAAACAAAGAGTATAATTTATGTTAGGGAAATTTATTTGATCCTAACGCTATAAAATTTAATATTTTTAATGCTTTCAATTGGCTTTTCTACGACAATTAGTCAAATTTGAACCAATAACAGCTAATTTCACTTGGAGAAGTCTGAATTCTTTTCCAGCTAGAGTCATAATTGATCCCAGTAACTTTATTTTTAATAAATAAGATTTTTCAAAAACAATTTTCAGTATATAAAATTGCAAATTATATCTTATTACAGAATCTTTAATTCATTCATTTACCCATTTCATATTAATTTTAGACATGAAATGAAAGAAAGTCAATATATAATAAAAAATATATAAATTATTTTGATTTATTTTATTAGTTCAGTTCAATTTATTCTGTATCAATATCTATAATTAAAATATAATTTTTGATTATTATAGTTTGATTTAATTTTTGTGCTCATTCTACTTGCAAATAAAAATGAATTTTTTTTATCAAAATTATTAAAATATATCTGAAAATATTATTTCATCCTTAGATTTTTTTAAAAACTATTTAATCATTGAGTTTCTACGAAAAATAAGATGAAAAATAAAAAATAAAGAGTGAGATAATAAATTAGATGAAAATTGGAAGGTTTTAGTTATAATGATTTATTTATGATTGTAATTTATAAGATTAAGAATGGTGTGGTGTCAGAATTCAGAGGGCATTTCCAATGAGGGGTACTGTGTAATTCCAATTCACCGTTTACTCTCTTTAACAAAACGTCAAAAAAGTTTCTGAATGAAAAATATAAATAATATCAAAAGCATGAATAAAACAAAAAGAAAACCTCCGGTATGATCCACTCGGATCAAACTCTCTGTTCATTCACTATCAATTATTTTTTTCTTTTGACTTTTCAGAATTTCATCAAAATCTCAACAGTTCAAATCAATCTTTTCTAGCATACGTAAGTAATTAATATCACTTTAAATTTGGAAGTTAATTAATTTTTAACGTGGAAAAGAATGGTTAATTAACTTAATTTGATGCATAGTAGTAGTATTTAAGACAAATGAAACATTCGGAAAAAGAGAAGATGATCCCCGTTGAAATTAAAAATCGGACGAGGTACAAATGTCACGTGTCGAGTAAATGAGGTGCATGCCCCATGATTCAGGTACACGACATTAGACAATACGCATTCCTCTATTTTTCTTTTCTTTTTCTTTTTTTTTTCAAAAACAAAAAGAAACATTAAATTAAATTAAAAAAAAAAAGGACTTCACCAGCTCGAAACCAACAAATAAAAACGCATCCTCTTGGGCTCCTGCTCTGCCCCTCTTCTTCCTCTTTCTTTTCTTTCAGACACACACACACACAGAAAGAGAGAGAGAGAGAGAGAGATGGCTGAAGCTGCGTCCTTGGCTCTCTCGTTATCATTCATCTTCTTCTTTGCCCTATAATGAACCAAGATCTCAACTTTATCTTCTTCTTTGGAGAAGATGGCAACTCCTCCATTTCTTAATGATGCTCTTTATTGCTCAGAGGAGAATTGGGAGGATGAAGTCGTAGATGTCGACTATTTTCAAGAACAAGAAGAAGCAGATCTTGAGAGCTGTTTCTCTAATAATAATAACAATAATAATATTAAAACTCGAGACTTTTGTCCAGTGTTATTAGAACGAGATTTGTATTGGGAAGATGAAGAGCTTGCCTCTATGTTCTCAAAGCAAGAGCAAAATCAACTGTATAAAAAATTAGAAACCAACCCATCTCTAGCTGAAGCTCGGCGTGATGCTGTAGAGTGGATGCTCAAAGTCAATGCCCACTACTCTTTCACTGCTCTAACTTCAGTTTTGGCAGTCAACTTTCTTGATAGGTTCCTATTTAGTTTCCCCCTTCAGACTGAGAAGCCATGGATGATCCAACTCGCCGCCGTTGCTTGTCTCTCCCTTGCCGCCAAAGTGGAAGAAACCCAAGTCCCACTTCTGCTGGACCTTCAGGTAAATATGTTTGATTACTAGGAATATGAACCTTAATCATTTGTAAGAGGTTTGTTTCTAATTTGTCCATACAATTGTTCAGGTGGAGGATAGTAAGTATGTATTTGAGGCTAAAACTATACAGAGAATGGAGATTCTGGTGCTTTCTACTCTGCAATGGAGAATGAATCCTGTAACTCCACTATCATTTCTTGATTATGTAACAAGGAGGCTTGGCTTAAAGGATTGTCTGTGTTGGGAATTTATCCGGAGATGTGAGCTGATTGTTCTCTCTATAATCTCAGGCAAGATACATCAAGATCCTTCCCTTCTATTTTCCATGAATTAGGCTTCTTTTGCTCTTGTACTTATTTTTGTTTAATGCATGCAGATTCTAGGTCTATGCCTTACCTTCCTTCCGTAATTGCTACTGCTACAATGCTGCATGTAATTACTGGTATAGAACCTTGTCTTGGGGCCGAATACGAAAGCCAGATATTGGGTATTCTGGGAATTGACAAGGTCTTTTTTTTTTCCTTTGCATTTTGTTAAACAATTTGAACTTGAAATTGATTCAATTTTCTTATAGACTGAATCTTGAAAATGTGTAAACAGGACAAGGTAAATGATTGCATTGATCTGATAATGGAGTTGACATCAAGATACCACAGCAGCCAATCAAACAAACGCAAGTTTGGCTCGAGTCCAGGCAGTCCAAACTGCGTAATGGATGTATCGTTTAGCTCAGATAGCTCAAACGATTCGTGGGCAGTGGGATCATCAGCGTCGTCTTCACCAGAGCCTTTGTCTAAGAGAAGCAGAGCATTCCAAGGCTTAAACCAGGAAAATGCAGATCATTTACTGATCCTTCCTCCTTAAATTCTAATCATTTCCCATATTTTCTGTGGACTTAGCTTTGTATGGTTAATAATTTTTCAGCTTTTTTTCATTCCATAATGTGGAAGTTAAATTGCCTTCCATCTCTGCTTCTCCAACCTCAGCTTTGATTTCCAACATTTTGGAAGCAGAGATAGTTGGCATTTTATCCGGATACTAATTAAAGACCATAAACAAAGCAATGCCGAGTCCTTGCACTTCTAATAAGTCCATTCTCTCATATTATTGTACCGTATAGCTGATTTCTATACATATAAAAAAAATTACTTGTAGACAAAATATTGGTTATACAGATGTGCATCTATGGAAGTACAGTATCGGGTCTACGCACACTTGAACAATTATAAAAAAAAAAGGGTAATGTAGGAATAGATCTATCAACAAGAACAAGACCACAAGAGAGGGAAAAAATTGAAAATACCAAAATAAACATTGCGGGAGTTCTTGTTTGCATGTGAAGGGAAGAACAAGTTGTCGGCCACTGACAAAAATCGCTTTATTTTTTTTTTAATTTTATTTTGGTGTTTGACCTCGTCGGTAGAGCTCATAATCTGCTTTTCTAATGTATAACTCTTTCATTAATTATGTTTGAAATTTCGCATGTAGTAGAAGTTGTTCCAACTTTAATTCTTTGGCATCGTGGTCCAAATTCTCCATTCTATACTACACAGCACAAAATTGTCAGTTTTATTTTAAATGTGCACGTTTATTATGATAATTAAAATTTTCTTACATAACCGTAGGAGTAGCTAGAGATTTGAATTCATAGCTTTCATTATCATAGCTCGGAAACAAGGAATTGAAATAGTAAAATATAGGTTGCCTAGTCGATACGCTTGATCTTTGCTGCTTGCTAGTGTGATAGTCATAGTGGCATTACTAAACCTGTATAATAAGAGAGCGACATGAGTTGGAAATTATTTGTTAAGTGTCATTAAGTTCAAACCTGAAAGCTCCTTGTTTGAAATCCAGTTCAACCCAACAAAGCCTAAGTCCATACAGAACTACCCTTTGATAGGGACTCCCACTTTCCCCTCTTAAATGTTCCATTTCTTCTTCTTCTTTTTTTTTTTTTTAAATAAACAGAAGATCAAAACACTATGCACTCTGCCTACATCTTAACAGCACATAGTTCTAAACTATATTGGCATTTCTTAGGTAATTCTAAGTTATTTAATTTCCAACTCTCAATGTTATGGGCAAAAGCGAGGAATTTCAATCCAATAATAATAATAATAATAATAATAAAGACTGCATGTGCTTTCTACCACTTTAAACTAAAGGGAATCATGAGTTGGCTTTATTTTCAATGTTAAATAAAAGAGATTTGTTGCTAAATTGCATTAACGTCTACTTAGGTTACTAAACTATTGAATCAAAAAAACTTTTTAATGTACCGTGAATGTCGGAGCCAATATTTTATGCGTACAAAGTTGGCTTATTTCCTCTTCTATTGACCACATCCTTGATAGGTGTCGGTTTGCTAAATGGCAAAATGAATATTTTAATTGATATACATCATACAGTGCTTGGACATGAAGAGAATAGAAAGGAAAAAACGAATTGCTAATTTTATTTGTAAATATCAATTTATCGCATAAATGGAAATCGGAGCTAATTCAAGTATGTTCTTTTCTTTCTAACAGCTAATGGTTGAGTTGTTTTCTAAATGTATAATGAATTAAAATATCATGAAATGTACTCGATCAGTTATTTTATTTTTTAGAAAAATAGGGATGTGGACCGGAAAAGAAAGTACAGGATTAAGCCGCATTAAGCAACAAAAAGGAGGTATAAGAGAAGAATAAAAAGTCGATTAGATGCAATTAGATCCACTTAAAACGCAGCCACAAAAAGGGGAAAGAGTGAAAAGTTGAAATTGGGAGACAAAATCTTTTGTTTTTGTATATTTTTTGTCTGTGTTCTTTGCTTTTGGTAGTTAGGAGTATGGACTGTAGCGTATTTCAACTCCAAAAGGGGGGGAAAAAAAAAAGACACAGGGATAAATCATTAAATCTGGATTAATAATGATAAATCTTCCCTTGCTTTAAATTCTTTAAAATCCTCAAAGTTGCACTCTTTTGACCTATAACACAGTGCTGCCCCTAAAGTCTTCAACATTAAACAAATATGTCTACATTTTGGTCCTAACTAAAAAATAATCCAATCATATACCATCAGATTCACGTGACAACGCACGTGATGATTCTGATAACTTGGCCTTAGTATAAAATATATATGTGAGCAATTAATATTCCATCTCTGATCTGTGCGAATTTAATTGTCCCGCCAGAATGATGAGATGAAATTTTAATTCTAGTTAAGATCTTAAGTGGGAGGGATTGAATAACTGGCTGGGCTATTGTTTGAATGGCGGTATTAATGACCTTAAGTAGGTTGGTATTAGAGAAGAAAAAGGGCAAAGAGTGGTCATATATAATTCCAAAATGGTTTAAGCTACACACAGTGCTTGATATCTATAATATAGAAAATTGATAGGTTGGCATGTGAAAGTGAAGTTGGAACCAGCTGCATCCTGCATCTCAATAAAGTTACTTCAAAATAGGAAAAGTCGGTTAGACTAAGTTAAAAGCTAGCACAATATTGATATATCAAAAACATGCTATTCTTTCTTTACTAAATAACTTATTTCCATTTCACACACACAAAAAAAAAACTAGTTATTTCTTTTTTTTTTAAAACCTTCATCATTGGTGCCACTATGCTTTATCAAAAAAGAAAATATTGTGCCACTATACTCTTAAATATAATCTAAATTAACTTGGTATAGGATATAATGATGCTCAAAGCAACTATTCTGATAAATACAAGAGTATAATTAAAAAAAAACGATAAATTCAATACTTAATTAACAATTTGACAGATCCACTTTTAATAACATTTATATTTGTAAATAAATATTATCCTTTTTTAAATAAAAAAATATACAGTCAAACAAATTTGTAAAATAACATTTGAGTGTATTACAGGGAGAAAATGGCAAAAAAAAAGGCATTTTCTTTTTTTAATTAAAATTTTAATGGAAAAAATCCATAATCTTTTGTTCTTATCAAATGTGAAAGGGAATAATTTGACTGTATAAAACAGATACAGAAGTGAGTTAATAAAATCTGACGGCCCAATTAAGTCTTGGAATAATAAATGATTGTATCTACCTCAATAGTTATATTGATTTATTACTTATTCATACCTTTAATTAAAGGTGACGGCCCATTAACTTGAAGCCACAACACACTGTGCAGCCACTGGCTTTCAATTGTACACATTTTATAAATATGAAATTGATTTGAATTACAGCACTAGTTTTTTTTTTCGGAAGACATATAATAATTGTATTGATTTATGAAACAAATTGATGGACGAGTGTGAAGCACAGTTGAAATGGAAGAAAAGAATAGGGTGGAAGATTTATGAGAGGGGACCCATAACCAGAAGCAAACAATAAGAGTTGAGAAGGAATGGAAGGATAATTTTAATTTTAATTTTGGTTTTTCATCTCCTCAACAATATTGAGAGGAGAGAGCCTCGTTCGATAAGTGAAAGGTATAATTGCGAGGAAGCTGCCTTTGTGTTTATCAGATAAACATAAATAAATAAATAAATAAATAAATAAATAAATAAATAAATAAATAAATAAAACAAAATCTAAAATATTCAGTTTAATTTTGATGTTTTCGCACCACATCCCCAGGATGAGTATCCAATGAATGGGCTTGTGTTAGATTTGGGCTGTGTTGGGCAATTGGATGTCAATGTCTCAGGTAATGCCTAATATGCCATTCCCACCGCTGCTAGGTAAAGACCCGCCAACATTTACTTCCTCATTTTCCTTTCATTCAAGTCTTTATTTTCACAGATAGATTTGTATATTGAGACTGTCTCTTATTAATTGTGGCCCATTCTAGCTAGCTGCACAATTTCAGTGACTATGGTCCTAAATTTTATGGTTGTGGGTGCAATTTTATTTGGACAGATAGGTGAATTCTAGGACCATTATTCATCTTCTGCTCCACTGTATCCACCCACCAAAATACTTCTTCACTAGGTTAAGCTTTGCATCCATTTCCATTTAATTTCAATTTTATAAGCTCATCATCTTTGCTATTTAATATAATCTTCAGTATTAATGTGGGAAGAGGAGAAAAAAACGTATAAAGAGGTGGGAATAGTAATGAGAGTAGAAAACATCAAGAGAAAATCCAAAAAGGGACAGTTTAATAGCAGAAACAACTGTGAGGGAGCAGTGTGGTCCTAATTGGGTTGGGTATTGCCATGTACTAACATTAGCCAATGGCTTATGGGCCTCAAGGACCCTTCTTGATGGCAGGAAGAAAGGGACATCGATAGAATTTTTGTGTTCCCAGGCACTGAGGCCAATTTTGAGGACCCAAGATCATTTAAATAAAATTGGCGGCAACTAACCCTCTGAATATTTTATCAACGAAGGTACTATTTTGGTTGCCTAGGACGTCCAACCAGTCCTGTCAATTTCTCGTACATATATCTTATTTGGAGTTTTAGGCCGCTGATAAGGTATGCTGTTACTCTGGTTGGATTTCAACTACCCTATTATAAGCCCGTTCCACTTAAGATAAGAGCGACTAACAGCAATATCGCTGGCAGTTGTCTAAGCCCATTACAGAACATCCTGGCCCAAATCTGCCTTTGTGTTTCTTCAATCAAACAAGATTCCCCCAATTTATTTTCTAGTATTTCAAGGTACAACACCCAAGTGATAGCTAGCAGTCCCGTAGGCGCTGGAATACCACAATAAAGTGTGCATTGGCATTGGGCTTGGGCTCCTTCATCCTAATGACTGAATCATACTATTATTACGTGTTAGTGTTGAGAACTCAAATGTCTTATGATTTAATGTAGTACTATGCGAATGAGACTGTACATGCGAGTTTATCATTTGTTTAGTCCTTCAATTTAGTTCATCATAAGCAAAAGTATGAGAAAATCATCTTTTTTTTTTATTATTATTCATCGTTATGAACTTTCTAATAATTTGACGAACATGTTTTTCATGCGGCCCAAATGCCAGCTACTATAATTAAGAACAGAACTTAGCATCTAATCTGGGCCATTTAGTGGCTGATTACGTTTCTATAAATATGTGTTTGTTTAAATTAACCGCCGACATATGCTTGCAGTTACAGTAAATCAGGTTTTAAAATGTGGGAATAAGCCTATTATTCAATAAAATAAATGGAACTACTATTTGCATTCAAAACAAAAATCGAATTGCTATTTATAACGTGCAATCTAGAACCAAATAGGGTAGTTGAAGATGGACCATTGATTGGTGCTCTTTTTCCTCCTTGCTTTTGACTCCTTGTTCTTCTTGCATAATTTTTTTCATAAGAGAACTGTAAAAATTTACGTCTTGATGCGAAATTTACGTCATGATGCGGAATATCGAGGAAATGGAACATTTCGTCCTCCTTCAATATTGGCGTGATTCATTTCATCTTCCTTCAATATTAGGCCTACTTCCTTAGTTGGCTCTATCGTTCGTACGACAAGATCTTTTTTTAAGATGGCACTCTGACTTTAGAGTGACATCTTGCTTCCTTTGGATTCTGACGGATGATTTTTTGCTTTCTATCAATCCCGAATCTCTCCGTGATTTCAAATCCATACTTCTCTTGGAGCTGAGGGGAGTAGATATTTTGTTTGATCATTGTTTCTCAACGAAAGCAGCAAATGATAAATTTCAAATTATCACAAAAAAGGAGAAGGCTTGTGTGACGAGTAAGAGAGAGAGGTCAATGATCTTTAGCAAGTTGGCTTTAGGCAATCTGAGAGAGTCGAATCCTATAAAAAAAATACTTGCTCGGTCGTTCCGGACGTTAGCATTCCAATGTTTAAGTTAGCAAAGGATAATAATTTTCAGAGAGAGGGAGTATGTTACTAGAGAGAGAAAATTGGTATCTAGCTTACGAATTGAACCTATTATTTATAAAACTAGAAGAGTTTTGAATAGTTTTCTCGAGCAATTTGCCTATTATAAACACAATATGATATATTGTATAGGTAATGGTAATTTGATGGGTGGAATGCATTAAATAGTCATGTCAAATCAAGAAAAGATCACGTCCGATCGGACAATCTTATTTCATGTGTCTAGCCAACTAGCTTTTGTGAGTCTTGCTTGGACCTCATGCTTTTGGGCTTTTGATATTTTGGACCTTTTAGATTTTATTTTTTTAGGAGAACTACAAAAAATAATGTTATTAAAAAAATTCAACTCAATATATAAAATAAGATAAATTCTTACCTAAACCTGATTTAGAAATTTTCTATAAATCAAACAAATGATAAAGGGTACGATACATGCATATAAATTATTATATACTTATTTTTTAATCAATTTATCTTATACGGCAATTTATCTTAAAAAACATTTATAAATTTCAAATTTATTATTTTAATTTTGATTCTTTTTTTTAATATTAATTCGGATTAAATTTATTTTTTTCTGCCATTTTTTTTATTAGATTTCAATCGAATTTATGAGTTTTATATTAAAATTTCAGGTGGGCCCTACGGATAGTAGCACGTGATCAGAATCTTTTGGATTGCAGGATAAAAGCGTCCTCTTGCGTTTCTTCGAGTATCTTTTAAGATTCCAGCCGATTTTGTGGGGAATGAGTTTGGCAGTTTCCCAGCTTCGTGGAATTGTTAATGTGTCGTTTGGTAATGGGATCTACGCATGATGCTCCACTTTCTCTCCTCCGTTCATTATTTATAAAGGCATGCTCTTTTTCTTTTTAATCTTTTTGAATTTCTTTCCATCAGATTTCTTTTCCAAATTCAAATCATTCATCATCCCTCTTCCATTACAGCTTATGGATGTCCCCTTCCATTCTATTATCGTGATTATTAGACCCACATTCCTGCAATTGTCAATTTTAACCTCAACCCAATATCACTTTTAATCTTTCAAAAATTATTTTATTACATCATAATCTTTCTCATAGAGATCCTGTATAAATTTTATAATTCAAATCAATAATATATTAATAATTATATAAAATTGATTGAAAAAAGATAAAAATGGTAATTAACACGTATAAAGAGTAATACACTATTAATTAAGTTAATATGTTATAAATGAATAAATCAAAGTGTTCCTTAGCAAAAAAAAAAAAGTGATTTTTCTTATTCAATAGAATATCGCAATTTATATTCTAAAAAATTTATGATAATTGAAATTTTAATGAATTAAGAATCAAATATTTTGAGTTCAAAAAAAGATTGGATGGCAACGATAATTTTGTGAATTAAATTAACAAGTGATTGTATATTTTAATAGATATGAACAAATTCTCTTATTAAGACTTCGTAGTTGTAGAAACAGAAGAAAAGAGCATGTTGAAGAAGGTACGACTGATTGACGTGGCAGGACTTCCATGGATGAATTACTTGTATGGCTTCGTCTACAATTCTTTTTAGTTTTGAATATTTGAGTTTATTAAATAATAAGTTTATGCAAATCCAATGGCTAGCCTGTCGCTTAGTCATCGCCATAACCAAATCCAACCAATCACCAATGTTTATCAAATTGATTAGGTTTATCAAGCAAAGAAAACACCCCAATTCCATTTTATTTTTTTAAGTGACAGAAACCCGCCGCCTACCCTAAATTCAATCAGCATTCGCCCACGCCTCTAACTATAGCTTTGAATTTCCTTCTTACTTTTCAAATAAATCTCCACTTTACAACCTTTCTTTTTCTTCTTTTGTTTTCACCAATATTTAATTTGCCTTTCGGGGAAAATGTTGTCAGATTTTTTACGACTCAATAATTGCCTACTATCATTAGTTTAAATGAGAATAATTTCTTAGTTGCAAATTACAAATTTCAATATATATACTCAAATTATTAAATTATGGATGTTCTAATTAAATACATGGAGAGAAAGCAAATCATTTTAAATTTCAACTATAATATTATATTTAACCTAATTTGGATTAATTATTAAAATAAATTATAAAAATAATGATGGAACACATCTTAATTACCCTAATAAGAGACTTGTAATTTACCTAATTGTCATAATAACATTAATTTTATATCGATTTATAATTTTTATTGGAACTTTTTTCTAAATAATGCATTTTGAATTTTTATTTAGGAAAACAGGGTTTTTTTTGAATAGTATTCGGACATTTGGAGTTTTTTCATTTTTGCAATCATATTTTACGGAAATTGATAATGAAGTCCACTAAAAAATTTGATACAGAGATGCGGATGGCTTTAATTTAGCAGGGGAGAATTGCAGAAATGGAAGGTGGGGCCATGCACTTAATTTTTTTTATGAAATTATGACTTTTCTTTTGTTTTTTAAGCTTTTAAATCTTGATATAGTTTAGTTATTTAATAATTAAAAAAACAAAATAACATGGATTGGATTAAACAAAAATTCTAGCACTTAAAAGCAATCTATTCATATAAGCTAAAATAAATAAAATTAGATATGAAAAAAAGTGTTAGAATTGAATCAACATTAAAGTGGACAATAATATTTATACAAATTTGTTTTTATTTATAATATATAGATAGCCTGGTTCAAAATTATATGTATCAAAACGAAAATTTCTATTAAAAAAAAAAAACATAATTAATTTGAAGAGGGTTCCACCTTCCATTCCTGAAATCCTCCGTTGCGGAGTTAAAGCCCTTGCCCCTCTTTAACAAATTTCACCAGTGGGTCCCATCATCAATTCCCGCAAAATATTACTGAGAAAATGAAAAAAAAAAATTCCATTTTTTAAAATAAAAATTCAAAACGTATTATTTAAAAAAAATCTCATTTTTATTAGACAATCTTTTAAAAAAATAATATTAAATTATAAGGGTACTTTAACTCCCACTTAGTATTTTTATATACCATATAAATATAGACAATGTCGCAAAATTCATTTTAACGAACCCCATTTACGTAAGGAGAGGCAGTTGTATTACAGCGTGGTGGGTTTGTTTGTTTATAGGAATCTGCAGTTTTTTAAAATAAAACTTTGAGCGGTGAAAATTTCATAGAAAATTGGGATTTATAAACAATACTATGAGGAAGAAAGGATTTATTTAATAATTATTTTTGAATGCTAGATTCTCCAACTTTTTTATTGTGCTAAAAAATATCATCTTTAGTTCTTAAATGTATCACAAAAAAATTGAAAAAACACTCCCACTTCTGTCTATTATATGTAGTACGAATTTTGACTTAAAAAAAAAAAAGAGAAAACGTATAGTGATTCGTGCTGACAATAAAAAAAGCAAGCATCTTTCTGAATCCAACGTGTTATTGTTTGTCCATTCCCTGAACTTGAAGCCCTGTACCACCAACCAACCACAGAATTCTGTTGCCTTTTTCTCAATTCTCAAAGGATGAACTTCGCATCTGAATCTCCGGTTAATGGACACAATCCTAATTACCTTTAAATTTATACCGGTAATTTAAACTGAAATTAATTTTATTTATGATTACTGAACTTATCATTTATCGCGTAAAAATAATTAATTTTTTTTAGATTTAAATGTCATTAAAATTATCACGTATTTATATAAAAATCACGATTATCGAATTTTAACGAAAATCCTTGCCCATTGATTACATGTCACGTCATATGACTAGATATACGTGGTATGTTTCACGTTTGGATTAATTTTAGTTACGGTCATTAAAATTACAATTTATCATCAAAAAATAACTTATTTATTTTTTGTGACTTAAATGTCACTGAATTTATCATTTTTTTCCAAAAAAATCATATTGATTGGATACTCATGGTGATGGATTTATTGTTACATTATAAGCTAATGTTTCATATTTGACACGTCAGTAGCCAAATCACCGTCATCAGTTAATGTGTCATATTTGACACATCGACAATCCATGTGTGTCCATAGCTAATGTGCCATAGCTGATTATGTGATAGTAAATCCATCTCCATGTAGCTATGTGCAACGGTCGGTTCTGTTCAATAATCGAACCGAATCAAAATAATTTAAAATCGAACTTTTAAGATTTTAATCAACCGAATCGAATTTATAAAATAACCGAATTCAAACCGAATCAAAATTTTAGATCGATTTAGTTCGGTTAACCGAAAAATTAAATTATTTTTTTAAAAAATAAAAAATTATTTCTAAAAATTATACAAAATTATAAATCATATTATACTAAAGTAAAAATACTTAAATTGTACAAAATAAAAGTTTAAATTAAAGATACAATCCCAAATATATAATAAATGATACAACAAAATCGTTAAATAAATTTTTCATTTAATTGATTTTCAATTTAATAGTCAAAATTCCAAAGTATCACCTAAAAATAGATATTAATAATTGATAAATGTATTCATATAATTTATAACTCAAAATAAGATAATTTACATGTACAAAATAATTATTCAATTAAAAAATCCAAAAAAATATATAATTATATACAATTTCGGTTCGATTTGATTCTTCTGCTGTTTTTCCTTCAAAAACCGAACTGAAAAATCAATTTTTTTTAAATTCAAAATAGAACCGAAAAATTAAAAACCGAACCAAATTAAAAAAATCGAGTTTGGTTTGATTTTCGCTTTTAACCGAAATTCGCTCACCCCTATCTCCATGTGTGACTGGTCAAGATGACTTTTTTGAAAAAAGATAGTAAGTTCAGTAATATTTAAGTCACGAAAAATAAGTCAGTTATTTTTAAGTGATAAATCGTAAGTTCAGTGACCATGGTTGAAATTGATCCAAACGTAAAATATGTTACGTGTATCAAGGCATATGACGTGGCATGTCATATCATCAATCAAGCAAAAATTCTCGTCGGAATCCGGTGACTATGACTTTTATGCAAATATATAAAAAGTTCGATGATTTTTAAATTTAGAAAAAAAAAATTAATTACTTTTGCACGATAAATGATAAATTTAATAAATTTAGTGATTCGTGAATGAAATTAATCCTTAAACTGTAAACCCATTTGTAATATGAATCTTGAAATTTTAACAAACAGATTCCAAATTAAATTTGTTTTACCTAAATTGAGAAAATCCCTAACAGTATATATATAGAAGTAAAAAAGAGGAGTTTGACGGGGGCAAAAAGAAAAAGCCTAATTGGTAATTACAGCGGTGTGAAAAATAAAAAATGAAATAAACAGAAACAAATGCATATTCCCGCAACAAGTGGGCGCAGGGAAACACAAATGCACTGACATTTGTAAGTTTGCAAAACTGAATTTGTCTTCCTCACTATTTATTTTTTGCACTCTTTTTAGGAAAAAAAAAGTCATTTACAAACTAATTAAAATACAACTCAGAGACCTCTGGAGTCCGCAAACGCCTATAAAAAGGTAGCAACCATCGCTTATTGGAGCCATAGAGAGAGAGATAGAGAGGTGAATATACGCATATTCAACACCAAACAAGAGAGATCAAGTGAGCCAGAGAAAGAGGGATGGGGAAGTGGGCTATAGCGGTGCATGGAGGTGCTGGTGTGGACCCAAAGCTCCCACCTCAGCGACAGGAGGAGGCTAAACAACTCCTCGCTCGCTGCCTTAATCTGGGCATCTCTGCACTTCGCTCTAATTTTTCTGCCATCGACGTTGTCGAACTCGTTGTATGTTTCTCTTCTTCTATCATTTCTAATTTTCATTGTTTGTTTATGTATTTTGCATGAGCTTTGATACTGTAATTTTTTTGTTCCTATGTGGTTACATTATAGTTTATTAATTTTGTACGGGTGAATGTGTAACAGGTGAGAGAGCTGGAAAGTGATCCTCTTTTTAATTCAGGGCGTGGATCTGCTTTGACAGAGAAAGGAACGGTTGAGATGGAGGCGAGTATTATGGACGGGCCAAAAAGAAGATGCGGCGCCGTATCAGGTTTAACCGCAGTTAAAAACCCGATCTCTCTTGCCAGACTTGTGATGGACAAATCTCCACATTCCTATCTGGCCTTCTCTGGCGCAGAAGAGTTTGCCAGGAAACAGGTTTCGCTCTCTCTCTCTCTCTCTCCACACGTGAACTTCATTACCTTCGCGGATTAATGTCTAAAAGTAAAACCCATAGTTATTAAATCGGACCGGACCGCTCGATTGAACCGATTTAATTGCGAACCGATAGGTCAATTGGTTGGTTCAACCGCACAAAACTGAATTGATAAAAAAATGAATTGGACCGAAAAATCAGATTTTTGGCTAAAAATTGCAAAAAATGATAATTTTTTGTATTTTTTCACCTCCATATATATATATATATATATATATATATATATATTTCATTATTTATTTATTTAAAAAAATTATTATTTTAAATTTTAAATATATCACTTAATAATTTAATATACTTATTATATATTTGGTTCATTGTAATCAAATGTATGTATATATATATATATATATATATATATATATATATATATATATATATATATATATATATATATATATATTAAATTTTTATTATTTATTTATTTAAAAAAAATTAATATTTTAAAGTTTAAAGATATCACTTAATAATTTAATATACTTATTATCTATTTGGTTCATTATAACCATATATATATATATATATATATGAAATTTTTATGATTTATTTCTTTGAAAAATATAGTATTTTAAATTCTAAAAATACCACTTAATAATTTAATATACTTATTATCTATTTGAATTTATTGTAATTAAATATAATTATACTCATATATGCAAGGTTAATATTTTCTGTGTTTGCTTTATTAGTATTCTATCTAAAAAAGAAATTTTTTTCATGATATGATTGTATTTTTATATTTTTAATATATAATATTCAAAAATATATAATTAATTACTTGTAATAATAAAATTAAAATTATGTTTTCTAACTTATTATTAGAAAATTTGTGACATATATTAATGTTTGATGGATATTTTTTAATTTTTATACAATAGTATTTATAAAATTATAATAATTTATAATATTTTAAAAATAAAAAAAATTCAATTGAATTCGGTTGAATCGATCGAACCAAAAATCTCAGTCTCGCTGATTTTTTATCCTGTCCGATTTTAATAATATTGAACCTAAATTCCCATGATCAAATGAGTAATTATATTCAAGTTAAACAAATGGAATTAAAAGAGTGCCGATTTTTTGATACATTGAACAGGGGGTTGAGCTGGTGGACAACGAGTACTTCATCACCCCAGAAAACGCCGGGATGCTAAAATTGGCAAAGGAAGCAAATTCTATCATGGTACATGGAATCTTAAAACTTTTTTCTAATATTGACGAAGACTTCAAAAAAAAAAACAGGAATCTGGTAATGGGTGGGCCCAATTTTCACTTTCTACTTTTGTCCGAATCCAGTTTGATTATAGGATTCCTCTAGAAACCTGCAGCGCCGGCGCAGCCGCCGCCATGGAGAGTCCCTTACAAATGAACGGACTTCCGATCAGCGTATATGCGCCAGAAACGGTGGGTTGTGTGGTGGTGGACAGCGAAGGAAGGTGCGCGGCTGCCACGTCAACAGGGGGGGCTAATGAATAAAATGACGGGACGTATTGGTGACTCACCCTTGATTGGGGCTGGGACCTACGCATGTGAGTTGTGTGGAGTATCATGCACAGGGGAAGGTGAGGCCATTATACGTGGGACGCTAGCACGTGAGGTGGCTGCCGTGATGGAGTACAAGGGTTTGGGGCTGCAGGAGGCTGTGGATTTCGTGATAGGCGAGCGACTTGACGAGGGGCAAGCAGGGTTAATTGCTGTGTCTAAAGATGGGGAAGTGGCTTGTAGGTTTAATACAAACGGGATGTTTA
Organism: Excoecaria agallocha; assembly: GCA_037975025.1. Classification (NCBI taxonomy): domain Eukaryota; kingdom Viridiplantae; phylum Streptophyta; class Magnoliopsida; order Malpighiales; family Euphorbiaceae; genus Excoecaria; species Excoecaria agallocha. The sequence goes on from CM075806.1 coordinate 82,212,633, forward strand.
GGGGATGCGCTACTGAAGATGGATTTATGGAGGTTGGCATTTGGGATTAAAAGTTTTTCACTCTTTTGTTTGTTCTGTTGTAATGGGTCGTATAGATCTCTCTCTTTCTCTCAGCTAATTTAGTTGAAGTAGAATAAAATTAGATGCAGTTCTTAGACCAATTCTTTCCAATTCCCCGTTTTTACCATAATTATATGCCAAGGAAAGCTTTACAAATTAGAATCCTTCCATCATTTTGTCGGATGACAAAAGTTTTGCTTTTATTCCTTTAAATCCAACAAACTTAGCGACTCAAGCATCAGTTGTATGACTCCAATACATGCAACTTTTTAACTTTTACGATATCAACCAAGAGATCAAAAATTAAAGAATTTAGGCTCAACAACTTAGAAAACTTGAAAGCCTAAAAAGTGCATTTTCCTTTTCTTTGGTCAATTACCATCGATAAAAACAGTCCCTTAGTGCTGCTTTTCTCTTTCGTTCCTAGAATATGCGCCTAAAGTAGTTTAATTACTTAGTGAGACAACCAGTATTGATATTTTTTTGCCACTATACAATAGCCGACGCACCTTTTCCTTCAAAAAGGAAAAATAAATAAATAAGCAATAGCACTTTAAAGACTCCATTAATTAGTAAACGGTACAAAAGTAGCCATCAAAACGATCAAGAACACAGCTACAGAGATTTTGCCGACTGTTTTTATTGCTTTGAATATTTCACATGGGAGAAACATGCATCTATAATCTCTATAGGGCGGTCATTTAGTGGTACTCTTTTTGCCCTTGCCAACCACTGCATCCTTGGCCGACTTTAAGGTGTTTGTCACTGCAGAAGCTGTTTTAGCCATGATGCCAGCATCTTCCTTCTTGCGAGTCAGGTGAACCACCCCCACCTTTTCCTTTGTAGGATCATCTTGCCCCGCTGGTGATCTGTAATCTACAGTCTCCACCTTTCTTTCTACTGCACCTTGTTCATTGATCCTTTCGGTTCCCTGCCAGCCAAACGCAATCATAAGAAATTAAAACTTTACCATTTTCCTAATATTACAATTAAAAAGTGCACTAGTTCAATACTTGTGCGTCCATATTGATGGTGCCACCGATGCTGGAAAGCTTAACTTATTGACTCTTGATTTTTTGAAATCTGTTATACTATATTACTATCAAGTTAGCTGATAATTATAATTACAAACTTTATTTTGGATGGTAGAAGCAATTTACGACACGTAACCTTGTGTTGGCTGATCCTGCTCATAGTCTCAGGCAGGAAGACACGTGACAATTTGTTGTCTCCAGAAGTGCCAAAAATACAGATTACTTTGAACAGCTAATCACTACGTGTGATCACGGGACAGAACGAGGTCGAAAAATTCTCCTTCAATCACTCTCCCACCAGTGACGAAAATTCTCCGTCCTGCCCTCGCCATCAATTTCAAGGAGAAAATTTCTTCCATTCTCGTTCCGCGGAAATTTTCGTCCTCCGTTTTTTTTTTAATATAATATTTTATAAATAATTAAAATTAAAATATAATATTTAATAAATAAAAAATTTAAAATTAATAATAATTTAAAATTAAGTATAATTTAAAATTTAATAATTATAAAATTAAGTTATATTTTAATTTTAATTATTTATAAAATATTATATTTAAAAAAAAATTTTACGGGACGGAAAATTCCGTAGGACGAATACCTCATTTTCCGTTCCTGCCCTCGATTCTAGGACGGGAAATTTTGTTCCCTCGCTTCCATTCTTGCGAAGAAAAATTTCGGAGATTCTCCATCCCGAATGGGGTGGGTCCCTGCTCGGGTTGGAAATCCTCATCCCGTGATTATCCCTACTAATCACGTAATAATGATGTAAGTAATGGCAGGTAATTAAGAAGCTAATCACAATCCAACACGAGCATCTAGCATGCTGTGGTAGGATCTAGATAAGGGTCTTGCCACAGAACGAGTTAAATGCTTTTCCATGTTTCATCAACGCATGAAACTAATAAATAATACTTGGGGGATCAATTCACAGCTGCAAAAAAATAGCCATATCAGAGGGTTAGACACTGAAAATCCTAAAACAATATAACACCATCATTCAGTTTTTAACTACTGATTATAAAAATATAAGAATATATGAACAGGTATAGAAAATAATAGTAATAATAATAAAGATAATAAAATTTGAACAGAATACCCACAAGCGTCGCCAGAATTGGCATGAATAATACTTGGAGGATGTGGATATTGACTTCAGTACTACAACTTGAGGAAAACAAGTTCTTCAATTGCTGCTATTTCTCCAATTTTCTTGAGGGCTTCTTTGCTCGGTTCCTCATCCACCCCAATGGTCATAATTGCCTGTTTACCTGGAGCAATCCTCCCAACAGTCATGAAGCTCACATTTACATTCTCCTCGCCCAGAATATTGCCAACTTTGCCAATCATTCCCGGTTGATCAACCTGCCTGCAGAATATAAGGCTGCCTTCCAGGCTCACATCAACACTAAATGATCCTACCATGGTGAGATGGGGCTTCCCATCTTTCACTCTTCCCTCTACTTTGATCTGACCAGACTCAGATATTGCAGTGCCAAACTTGGATTCCACGTTAGCTATTTGAACTTGGATAAATTCGAGAGGATTTTCTGGTGAACCATCGAGCAAAATGCGCTCTTCTGTCATCCTTATTCCTCTCTGTTTCGCAATGAAGGCAGCATTTACCAGGTTTACAAAAACACTGGAGATAGGCTCAATTAAACCTTTGGTAACCATAGCTTGAAGCACTCGAGTATCAAGATCATCTGGACCCCTAGTAGAGGCATAAGTCACCTTTACTGATGTCACACCACTTCCACCTGCAACTAGTTGCACAGCCAGCGTTCCAAGCTTTTGTGCTAGTGCAACATATGGGGCAAGTTCTGAAAGAACCTAACAATCATGTGAAAAGTAAGAGTTCAGAGGGGAATAAAGTTTGAATCAGAATGTTAATACAGGTAGCTATACATAAAACAGGTATGAAGTCTACGGCATGAAGAAACAGAGAGCACAACTTCCGATCCCCCACTTAATGATAGCTTAAAACAAATTCATCACACATACATAATCTTTTCTTCCATTTGTATAATATTATAAGTGAACGAATGAGGTAGGCATGTTTGCTAGAAATTTGTGAAATTCAACTACAATTGATAACTTAGTTGAGGAAAACATGCATGATTCCAAATTACAATTTTTATTAGTGAAAATGCATTTACCATTTGCAGAGCATTAATGCTTTGACATCAAGATAATGCAAGGAAAAATAAAAAAAAATGTTATACTAGCTGGAAAAAAAAATGAGAAGATACCTCAGCAGGAACCATGGGTGCATTCAGTGCAGTAGCAGCAAGCTCTCCTTTCAGAGCCCCAAGGACAGCTTCAGCTACTTCAATGGCTACACCTTCCTGAATAAGATAAAATATCATAAATAACAAAAGCAGGGCTACAAAATCAAAGTACATGGTCTAGAGCACCTGCGCCTCAGTAGTGCTGGCACCAAGATGAGGAGTTACAGTCACATTTTCGTGCTGCACCAACTTGCTGTCTTGTGGTGGGGGCTCTTCTGTGAAGACATCAAGAGCAGCCTGCACAAATGCTAAATTTCTTAGAAGTCTCGAACACTAAATATGGTAAAAGAACGCAGCCTAAAGAACATAAACCTGGGCAACAATCCCAGAATCCAGAGCCCTAACTAGAGCTTCCTCATCAATAACTCCACCACGAGCAACATTAACAATGCGAACTCCAGTCTTCATCTTTGAGAAGGTTTCATCATTGAACATTTTTGATGTAGAAGGGGTAAGGGGCATATGCAGAGAGATGAAATCAGCTGACAATACGGCTTCTTCAAAGCTCACTAACTCCACACCTATTGCACGGGCACTGTCAACAGGGGCATAAGGATCATGTGCAATTACATGCATGCCAAGACCCTTCGCACGCCTTGATACTTCTGTTCCAACCTTCCCAAACCCTATCACAGCAAGTGTTTTCCCCACAAGCGACACCCCTACATATTTGCTCCTCTGCCATTTGCCTGTATATTGCATCTAAAGACATGTCATGTTCTCACACAGAAGAAGGAAACCAAAGTAAATGGAAAATAAAACACATAATGCAACGAGTTCGTTGAAAATATATTTTGACTCATATATATATATATATATATATATATATATATTTCCACAGACACCTTTTGCAGATACGCGGAAATTTGAGTTTTTGTAGTAATCCAACAAAATGAGTCAATTTCATGCAGCATAATCCAATTGTGCAAGTCAAGGTATCCATGGTAACTGTTCACATATTGGTAGAAAACAAACTTTCTCATGGCTTGTTCCATGAGTCTAACTTAGTAAAAAATAGTGGAAAGAACACCCGTTTTCATCACCTAAACTATAATCTGTAAATGTTGAAATTGAACTTCTATTATTTAACCACCATAACTATTCATATTTCAGATTTGAAAATGAACCAACAGGTTTTAATGGTTGTTTTTCAGTGAATAATAGGAAACACAGAATCAACATGCTTATACCGTGGAAGAAATGGTGGCATATTTTCACGCATTCGTCCAAAAAGTTGGAATTGAAATAAATACAAAATGCACGAGCACTTTTTACAGCTAGACACTATAAACTAACTGCTCGAAGAAATGCCCAAACGAAACGCACAGAACAAAGAAGCAAGAACACAAACCAGATTTAACGGATGCATCAGCTTGCGCGATACTCCTGGCCAGGGCAGTAAGCAATGCAATCGCATGCTCCGCAGCTGCAATGGTGTTGGACGTAGGCGCATTCACCACCAAACATCCATGTTCAGTCGCAGCAGACAAATCAACGTTATCAATTCCAACTCCGGCCCAGCCCACAACATTAAGTCTCCCACCAGACTGTTCAAAAACCTCGCGCGAAACCTTGGTTCCACTCTTCACAATCAACGCGTCACAGAGTGAGATTTTGGTGCATAATTCCTCCGGGCTAAGGTTATAAGAACAGTCCACATTGGCATACGCTTTCAGAAGCTCAAGACCCGCCTCTCCCAGCTTCTCGGCCACAAGAACAGTTGGCTTGGTGTTCATCACGGTGGCTAAAACTGCAAATCTTCCAGTGGTTCTCTTTCGGCAGTGTTGAAAGCGGGCGGAAGTGAAAGGAGAGGGAAGAGAGAGTTTCCATGAGAAAGAGGAAGGAGATGGTTTGTTTGCAATGAACATAAGATTCCATGAATGTATAGTTGCCATTGCTCAAGCTCTCAGCATCCTCCTCCTCGCCTGGGAAAAAAGGGCATGGGTTTCCAGATTGAATTATTGATGAAAATGAAGTTGAGAATTGGGCGAGCGAGAGAGATGGATAGCACCCATTTTGCATGGACTCAAATTCTGCCAAATCAGCTATCAAGATTTTCTATTGGCTGCCCAACCAATCCAAAATCTTGAATTCCAGCAAACCATTGTCTTTATTTGGAATACTTTTAGTTTTTTATAAAATATCTCTGGCAGATGTTGGTAAAGACCAGCAACAAGTAATACGTTGTCGCTATTCGCTAATATAAAGGTGTACACGGGAAAGTAGGAAAGTGAGGTGACATCATCCCAAGTAATTTATTTTTAATCTTATATCCAAGTTAAAAAAAAAAAATTGCAATTTCAACTGCAAACTTTAAATATCCTTGCAATTGGAGACTCCGTAAAAAATACCATTAAACTTATATGGAAATGTTGATTCAGCAATTGTGTGGATCCATAAATTCGTTAAATAATTTAAAAAAGTCCAGCTCATATCTTATCCTCCAAAATTAACCAATTTCTTTTATAGAAAACCCAAAAATTTCTCAATATTCATGCAATACAAGCGATAAAACAGAGCATAGTAAGCAGACCAGGAAATAAAAAATTGAAATTATAGTAAGCCGTTGTAGCACTGGCAAAATCTTTCCTTGATTTGCTACTTGAAGGTTGAAGAAATAATTCCTCATTGCAAATGGAATGGCTAATTTGTTGTCAAAAGAAACCGAGACTTAGTTTTTTTATGGTATTGAAGATGCCCCAAGGCTAAGCAACTCTCCAAATGATTTCTATATACTTTAATTAGTGACCATTAAATAAATACTAATCGATTTTTCCATTCATTTATACTAATTGATTTCTCCAAAAGACTTTTAATTAGTTAATGAAATACTTTGGGTTTATTTGTTTCTAGATGTGAAACGCCAACATCCTGACAAAATCAGAACTGAGGAAATGTGATCTTCACAAGGCATCGCTCTGTTTCACATTTCCTCCATCCAATAATTTGGTAGTTGTGACTTGTGCCCAATTCTAATTAAGCTTCTTCTATCCGTAATTGATTAAATACCAATCGAAATTGTAGCATGCCAATCAAAATGCAAAATGGCAGCGCAATGGGTCGATTCTGCATCATTTATCGCCGTTGTAGGGCATGCTTATAAAGCTGTCACGTTGCATTTGCATTGGTTCAGAAAACGACTAACATTCTGTTATGTTTTGCGCCGTTGCTTTCTTCACAAAATATGAAATGTACAGTTTTATCCTTAATTTAATTAAAAAACATACATCAACTGTTTAGATAATATGTTAATCTGCCTTTGCGCATGCTAAATTATTCCTTGAAAAAATATTTAGTATGGGTTATCATTTGTATAAAGTTGATAATATTCAATGAAATAATTTTTTTGGATATTTTTCTGTGCATGCAAATATGGAGCAAAGTATGTTGAGGAGATAATTGGAATGAAAGCATTAATTATGTAAATATTAGATGAAAAATATCGTTCTCCCATTTGTTCTGCGTGAAAATTTTTTATTTAGATCCTATCTAAGTAAGTTGTATGGACAAAATAAATGATTTTGTAAACAAAAACATGGGAGGATGGATAGGGACAAAACAAAAGTTTATATGACCTCATGTCTCATGAATATAGGTGGATTCGATGAATTTCTTGTCAGTCATGAGGCTAAACAAAAAAAAACATTCGAAGATTATCAGTTACACGCACACAGTAACTAGACGAGATGGGCAAAAGATCTAGTGTATGCTTGAGCCAACCTGCGACCAAGGAGAACCTGAGAATTCGTTGTTAGGTGAAGGTGATCCGTTTTAAGACGCAATCCTTTGGCATCTATGCATTTTAGATTCGGGATCCTCATTCCTAGCTGAGCTCTTCTCACCATCTCCATGAATTTTCCTTCTCCCGAAGCAAGCGCTACCTGGCCAATTTGTTACAAAAACATTTCAGATTATGAATTCATTCAGATATCAAACTCCAAGTTAATTAAGAAATTTCCCATTTTGTGCTCTTTAGATTATTTATAATATTCCTGTTATATGATTTTTAAATGAAACTTAAATGTTCATGTAGCCTACAGATTAATGACTTTACTTACAACTACCAAGTTAACTTGGGTGCAACATTAAAAATATATGATAATGGTTCGAATCAGTTTTGCAAAAGGAATGGTCATTTAAGTTCAATTTGGATGACCATACAGAGATTAAAGTGGATTCGCACACTCTTGGTAAGGACAAAAACATGTGAAGTTAGACGTTAAAACTGGGAAAAACCTGCGAGCTAGCTTTTGCTAGGCCATTCCTAAAATAATCAGATGAGTCATTGGCCACGGGAATTCAAACTTTCATTACCAAAAAATGATTCTGTCCCTACTAGAGGGTAACCACTAATCACTTTCCATAATTACTTCCATTGCCCTAATCTTTCCTTTCATGTAATTATTGCAAAAAATCACGCTCATTCATAATTTTCTTTCCAACAAAATAAACCTAAAAAAAAAATCCAAAAACCAGAGGAAAGAATTAGAAACACAAACCTCAATTACAGGAAGCAATGGAAGGTTAAGATCAGAAACCAAATTAGCAATGAATTTCTCCATTTTTCCCCTGTAAGACTGAGCATCCTCTTCCCACACTGTATCCCTCTCTCCCTGATACCACACCACGGCTCTAATGGTACCTCCATGTCTAACTGACGCATTAGCTCGATTTATCATTTGCTCATAAAGCTTCATTCCTCTAGCCCACTGGCTGATTTTGGAGCCCCCAATCGCACAAGGGACCAGACCCACCACGCCTATCCTCGAGTCGCTGGATTTAACCGCACTGGCAAATGGCATCCCTGGCCCAATCCCACAGGGCTTGCCCACGTCAATATCCGAATGCAATGGCTCGTGCGCAACTTCCCATTGGAGTTTAGCGCTCAGCCGGAGAATTGATGGGTTGGGCCGGCACTCCGGTGGAACATAGCCGTTCCATCTGCCGTGATCGATACCGCCTCTGCCAGCCATGTTGCTTTGGCCTGCCAAGACAAAGATGTCGTTAGGAATCAGTTGAGGATGAGCCAAACTGGGATGGGATATTAGAAGTAGCACGAGAGGTAAACAAAATAGGCTGGGGATGGCCATGGAGTTTACCGAACTGACAAATGTGAAGGCAAATTTGCAGAGAAAGTGGTTTTGGTTTTGGAGGGAACGTAACATATATATGGGAAGAGAGGCGTGGTGCTGGGTTTGTTTTGGATCGACACTGAAATTTGTTTGTTTGCATTGAAAGATCATATAAATACCAAAGAATTCTTATTTAATCGGAATTCAATCTCCTTGAATAGTAAGGAAATATAATTCTAATAATTAGGGGGGTCAATTTCACCCATGGTCACTGAACTTAGGCCATATTACCCAAAAGTAACTGACTTATTTTTTCTAACATAAATGTCACTGAACTTAGTACCTTTTTTCATAAAAGTCATGTTCACCGGTTTCCGGCGACGATCTTGGCCGGAATGCTGACGTGGCATGCCACGTCAGCAGTCCTTTGCCGGAATGATGACGTGGCACGCCACGTCATCCGCCACGTCAGCAACCCTTGCCGAAATGATGACGTGGCACGCCACGTCACGTGAAGATGCCACGTCAGCCGCCATGTCACCTGTTGAAATAAACAAATGAGAAAATGACACATGTCAACCCATTTGCCTTAACCAAATCCAAATTGGGTCATCCATCCAAATTGGGTCTTGCTAAGGTAATGGGCCTCCAACCTTATAAACCCATGCCACTCCCTTTCTCTTTCCAATGTGGAATATGGGAAGTTTGAGAACATGATATTTTCATGGTTTTTCTAGCTTTTTTAACCATTGAATCCATCACATTTTCATAATTTTTTTTGCTTTAACCATTTCTAATTCTTTCATGGGATGTGTATGTGATGGTTAAAGCCAAAAAAACCATGAAAATGTGATGGATTCAATGGTTAAGAAAGCAAGAAAAACCATGAAAAAATAAAGTTTGAGAAGATTATTCTTTTTTCATGGTTTTTCTTACTTTTTTAACCATTGAATCCATCACATTTTCATGGTTTTTTTGGCTTTAACCATCACATACACATCCCATGAAAGAATTAGAAATGGTTAAAGCAAAAAAAATTATGAAAATGTGATGGATTCAATGGTTAAAAAAGCTAGAAAAACCATGAAAATATCATGTTCTCAAACTTCCCATATCCCACATTGGAAAGAGAAAGGGAGTGGCATGGGTTTATAAGGTTGGAGGCCCATTACCTTAGCAAGACCCAATTTGGATGGATGACCCAATTTGGATTTGGTTAAGGCAAATGGGTTGACATGTGTCATTTTCTCATTTGTTTATTTCAACAGGTGACATGGCGGCTGACGTGGCATCTTCACGTGACGTGGCGGATGACGTGGCGTGCCACGTCATCATTTCGGCAAGGGTTGCTGACGTGGCGGATGACGTGGCGTGCCACGTCATCATTCCGGCAAAGGACTGCTGACGTGGCATGCCACGTCAGCATTCCGGCCAAGATCGTCGCCGGAAACCGGTGAACATGACTTTTATGAAAAAAGGTACTAAGTTCAGTGACATTTATGTTAGAAAAAATAAGTCAGTTACTTTTGGGTAATATGGCCTAAGTTCAGTGACCATGGGTGAAATTGACCCTAATTAGGGTATTAAAAAAAACTAATTTAGACTCGAAAAAGTTTGAAAAATAAAAAATTAATAAGTATAGTCATAAAATGTTAAATGAAATTTAAATATAATTCTAATAAGAGACCTAAACAAGAGCGGATTAATTCGGGATGATTAAAAATTTTAAAAGCTTTCAGATGATTAAAAGTTTAACTTGTTTTGGGCCTGCCATTGGACATAAATTCTATTGAGAAATTTACACAGAATACCCTTTTTCCAACTCTACTTTTAAAAAATATATTTTTCAATTTATAAGTTTTAAAAATATTCTATTTTAATTTTCGTTTTTAAAAATGCTTCTTTTTTGGTTTAAGCCCTAATTAATTTATTTTTCATAGTTAATTTCTTTTGCTCCATCTTCATTTCTTTCCCCGCCTCCGATTATTTTGCCATCGTCATCTCTTTCTCCAATCATAGATTCTAGCTTTGTCGTTGCCATCTCCTTCTCCTAACATTGATTCTAACTTTATCGTTGACCTGTCATTCTCCGAACATTGATTCTAATTTTATCGTAGCCATCTCATAAGGTTTGGCTTCAATAAATATCTCGCATCGTTTTTTATTTAATCTTCGGTTCAAAAGTAGCAATTTCACATATATGCACATGGCTTTGACATTTTATAGTTTTTTCTTTTTCTTAATTAATTTTTTAAGCGAGTTAAATACCCTGAGCGAGTATTTGCAGAACTGAAATTGGCACTTGAAAAACTTTTAAAATAAAGATGTTCTTATTTTGATGAACTGTTTTTATTTTATAAACCTAAAATAAAATAAAATAAAAAGAAGAAATTGATCTATAAAGATGCCGAATACTCTTCTCTAAAAAAATTCTAGCCTTTTTTTTCTAAATTCAAAAACTTTCATTTTTCTTTATCTAATTTTAGAGCTATCTTCGGTCCATTTACATATTGTAACCTCTCTTCTTTTTCATCTTACTTTTTTATTTAATTTCTATTTATATTTTTAAAATTTTTGTATGTTTTTTCATTTTTTTTTCAAACTTCTCTATAATAATTTTTAGATTAGTATAAATTTTAAATTGTAATTTTATTTATTGCTTTTTATTTGTATTTTATTTCAATAAACTTATATCTGAAATTTTTTATTTTAAATTTGATTTTTGTGTTTATCTAGATCTTATTTTTATTTTTATAAATATAATTTATTTAATTAATATTGAATGCAATTTAAATTTTTTGTCATGCATTTTTATCCTCTAAATGCGGAGGTTATTGTCTTCCTTTACGAAGTTTTTATATTTTTGAAATGTATTTTTTTTGTGTACAGTAGATGCATTGAGTTTTTCACAAAAAGTCATATTATTTACGGCACGTTATTATTATCCGTTGTTTTCGTCGAAAAAAATCAGAAATATACTTGAACAATTTCATTAGTTTGATACATCTTATGTTTTTTTTTTAATTTTATAAGTTTATTTGTAATTTTTAAATATATATTTTATATTATTAATGAAAAAGTAATTTGCATTCAAAAAACAAAAAATAAAAAGATGCTGAATATGAAGAGTGATAGAAATATTGATAATTTACTTCTCTATTTTATAATATGGTATTTACTATATTTCACAAATTTAATGGTATTTTGTGTATTGTTTTATATATTGTATATATATACGATAATACAGTTTATGGTGTATTATATTATTTAAATATTAATTTTTTGAAAAACCTTCCAAACACTATCTGTACTTATATTAGCCAGAAATATATTATGCTATTTTATGTATAATACGGAAACTAAACATGGGTATTGTGTTTTTTTGGGTAAAATGCATATTTATTTAGTATATTCGAAAATATGCAGTTATATATAGTTGGCAAAAATTGATATCAATTAATTCCTTTTTGCATTGTGAATTCTTTTTAATTTATTTTATATATTTACAGATGATGGTAATCGTGACATTATAACTAACCCAGATTGGGATTTACTCCCGATTTGTTTATAATTAGAGGGTCTTTCTTGTCAAAAAAGAAAGATCTCTCTTAGGCTCTTTTCTTGATAATTGTACAGCTATCTTAAACTAAGAGATGATGCTTCTCTTGTGTGGATAAGGAGTTGAGTTAATTCGAATCATATTTCCTGGTTTGTTGCTCATCTGTTGGCTAAATAATATTGCTTTTAATTTGATAAAAAAAAAAAAAACAAATAGTAACTAAACCAGATATAGAAAATCAAGCTCAGTTATTTAAATAATTTAATCTCTATGAAACATTAACAGTGATCACAATTCGTTTGTTTTCGTAATACTAAAATTCAAAAACATTCTCAATTTTTTTTCCCAAGTTAAATAAATTTGTATTTATCATATTTTGAAATTCAACTTCTAATTAAAAATTGGACCCGAAGAAAAAAGTATTAGAGCTTGTACGAATAATTTATAAGAAAAAAATTGTCCTGAAAAATAAAAATTATTTAGAGTGAAAAAATAACTTTTCAAAATTTAAAGAGAAATGTGATGCTGTAGCTGAAAAATAAAAGTTTCAAGGGTTTAATGTGACAAAGATAAATATATAGAAAGATTTAGACAAGTTTTATGATTTAAACTAGGAGAAAAGATATACCTCTGTGTGTTATTTAATCTGAGTTTTTTACGAAAGAAACTAATTACTTTTCAAAAGATTGCTTAAGCACAGAAACTAGCCAAAAGATATATAATGACTGAACCTTCCATAAATCAAACAAAAAACAATATTAAGATAAAAAAGAAAATGCCATTCCAGGTCAGGATCGCATTAGCAAATGCCATTCCGGGTCCAACCCCATTTGTCTTGTTATAATCAATGTCCGCGTGGAGTGGTTCTTGGGCTAAGACCCATTCGAGTTTCGCACTTAGCCGGAAAATCGATGGGTTTGGTTGGCACTGGGGAGGAACAACGCTATGTTGACGAGGTTGCCCGTCTTTGTGTCGTTGACGAGGCATCCCCGGCCAGCCATGTTGCTCTGTCCGGCGAGAATAAATATATTTTGTGGGGGGTTGTTGAGAAGTCAGCATGAGGTTGGGTGGAGCAAGAAGTAGGGGTGTGTATCAGTCGGATTCTAAATTCAAAATTTCATATTTATCATCATCCGAACCAATCCTACTAAGATATCGGATCCCTACCCGATTAATTCGATAATTTTCAGACACTAAACTGATCAATCCGAAATACCCGAATTTTAATTGATTAAACTGAAATTTTAAGTAAAATACAATAATTGACGGGGATTTTTTGCTAGTTACTGCAATACACTTGAGCATTTAATGTCGCTCCTCAGTACTACTGTAAACCAGCAAATACTTTACATGTTCCTACTTATCTCTAGTACCAAAATACTACCAAGTTCAATGTATGAATTTGTCTACTACATAGCAAAACAAAATTAACATTTCACCATATGGATTTCATATACCCTGGGCTGCAAATGGATTGCTTAACGGCTACAAGGAGACTCCTTTGCTCCTCGACTTTCTTAGTGATTTCCAAGCATCAATGCGATCCGAGGCTTGGCAATGTGCTGATTTAGGATCTTTCCAGTACCTGCAGGGGGCAGTAGCACTGCAACCAGTCAACAATACTCTGCATCAAATTAACTAGTAATTTTAGTACCTATAAGAATAAATGGTGGATTGAATGATAATGGGTATATAGATAAGAATTTTCATGAAAATTTCTATGCACCCAATAGAATAGAGGCTCTGAAATTCCAACGTGGACCATCAAAATAGTAATTAACCCTTTTGTGTTCCAAAGAGCAACATTTTCAATAGCTAATGGGAAAATATAACATCCCACTGAAGCAATCAGAGCTTGGAGAGGAATGAAATTATCCCTGCAAATTTAACCCCAAAAAAAATAATTAATTCAAAGAAAAAAATTGATTCGTACCTTAAACGGTGAGATTTGGAATTCAAAGCTTACCAATCCCATTCCTTGTCGATTTGGTTGAAATCGTAGCCTTGTTTATTAATTCGGCGATTGAAATTGAGGAAAAGCATGTTAACGAAAGAGCACCAAAGATAATGAATGCCTCCTCTTAGTGCACAAATTATTAGAATATGAAGAACCCATTCATCTTTGATCTTGCCTTCCTGTATCTGTGAATATATCGCTTTTCCAATGATAGGTCCATATAGCAGATACTTCACAAATAAAACATGAGAGATGATTTAGAACACCAAGTATCAAAATTAAAATTAAAATTAACTCATTTTGTTACCTTAAAGATGCCAAAGTTCTCCCATGGCCAAGCTGAAAAGGGAGCAACCATCTTCCCTACAAGGATTTAACATACTTGAATGAAGAAGGCAACAAGGCGGCGATGATCACCGACCGGCAATGAGGCGACGGAGGCGGCGGTGATCACCGACCGGCAATGAGGCAATGGAGGCGGCAGAGACTTAAGATTTTTGAGAAGGATCGTGAAACATAGAATTTAGAAAAGGAAAATGAAGAAAAAAAAATAGGGTTTTTTTTTATTTATTTACTTAGTAAATCGGGTTGGTCGGTTGGATCGATTTTAGAGGGTTTTCAACCAATTCGAATCCGAAAAATTCACATATCTCCTAACCGAACCAACCCTACAAATCCGATTAATTCCATCCGAATATATCGGTTCGGTTCAGATTGGTTGGGTCAGTTATGCATGAGGAAGAAACAAAACATTGTTAAGGTTCTCTCACTTTGCAGTGTTACGTCCAGAAGTGAGAGTCCCTGTTCCAAGATTTCTCTTTCTCACCTTGAATTCAATGCTAAATTAGGAGAAACTATTAAGTTTACTGGGGCAATGGATTATTATTAAAGAAATCTGAGACTACCAATATTTAAAAAAAATGATCTTAATTTAGTGAAGAATGTCATTTGATGTTGCAATTCAAACAAGATTACTTTTTAAGTTTTTTCTTTTCTTTATAGCTCTTGGTAGAGTTTTTTTTTTTTAATAATAAACTTGTCACGTGAAAAAGTCGCAGATGAGAGAATTAGGGTGCGTTTACTTACAGAAAATAGTTTTCTGTTTTCTATTTTCTATTTTCTTAGAAAATTGGAGTATTTATTTTCCATAGAAAATTTAGAAAACGCGTTTATTTATCAACAAATGAAAAACTGAAGCATTTATTTTTGTGTGTTTGCATACACACACGTATGTATATATATATATATATATATATATTACATGTATATATATGCATACATACATACATACATTTATATATATATATATATATATATATATATATATATATATATATATATATATATATATATATATATATATATATATATATATATATATATATATATATGTATGTGCATACATACATATGTATATGTATATGCACATGTATTTGAATATATGCACATACATACACATGTATTTATGAATACATACATATGTACATGTATGTGTATGTATGTATATATATATACATATCCATATGTATATATATGTATGTACATACATATATATACATATGTATGTATGTATGTATGTATGTATGTACATACAAGCACATACAAATACATGTATATGAATATGTATGTGTGTGTATGTGCATGTGCATGTGCATATGTATATATGTATATGTATATGCATAAATACATATTTATATGTATATGTATGTATATAGATACATACATACATACATGATACATGCATGTATATATGTATATATATTTGTATATGCATATGTATGTGTATATATGCACATATATATACATACATATACATATATATGTATACATATATATATGCATATGTATGTGTATGTATGTATATATATATACATATCCATATGTATATATATGTATGTACATACATATATATACATATGTATGTATGTATGTATGTATGTATGTATGTACAAGCACATACAAATACATGTATATGAATATGTATGTGTGTGTATGTGCATGTGCATATGTATATGCGTATATGTATATGCATAAATACATATTTATATGTATATGTATGTATATAGATACATACATACATGCATGATACATGCATGTATATATGTATATATATTTGTATATGCATATGTATGTGTATATATGCACATATATATACATACATATACATATATATGTATACATATATATATGCATATGTATGTGTATGTATGTATATACATATATATACATATCCATATGTACGTATGTATGCATGTACTACATATACATATGCATGCATATGCATATGCTTATGTATGTATGCACATACAAAAATTTACATATGCATGTATATGTATATGTATATGTATATGTATATGTATATGTGTGTATTAATATTATTTAGAAAATTTGGAAAACATCTTTTATTAGTTTTTCAGTTTCTTCTTTATTTTGGAAAACTGGAAAATTCATTTTCTGTTTTCTATTTTAGAAAACTGATGAAAATAAACATGATCTCTATTTTCTGTTTTCTGTGAAAAATTTTTCTAGAAAATTGGAACAGTTTTCTGTAAGTAAATAGACCCTTATTTTTTCTATCTTTTTTTTCAATAAAAAAAGTTCCAAAAAAAAACATAGAATTTAATATTATGGTTAAAATTATATCTTATTTTGTAATTACAAGTTATAAATAAAACTACAAATCGTAAAAATTTCATCTCAATACAATAAAAAAAATCGCAAATGGTTTAATTTATGATTCAATAATATTGACAAATGAAGGATTTTGGTGATACAAGATGACAATCGGCACTAAAATATGATATTAGGGCATGAAATATCTTTATACTTATATAGAGTAGAATGGTTATTTCAATTACCTCTGTAAATCATATTTACATAAATAGCTAAAATTTGTCATCATATCTATTGGAATGTAAGCAAGCAAATAAAAACATATCAAAACTAACAGTAATGCAAATAAAAGCATATATGATAGTTTACTTGAAGTGGTCTAAACTTATCATATATAGACTGCAGATTAATTTCATATTTTAACTTTCGATAAATTTTTAAAATTTGTTACTATCAAATGGTTTATGTTTCATTACCTGTAATCCAATTATTTTGACAAACTTAACATTATAAATTTAACCATTTTTTAGAGAGTTAAAATGAAAATGTCAATTTATAATATATATGTGGCTTCAGTCAGCTTACTTTGTATTTTTTTGTTTATTTATTTGGAGTTCTATTATTTTCAGTGATCAATTTAAGTAATTTTGATCCAAAAACTAATTTAAGGGATAAATGTGTAAACAAATCCAAAAATAAATTTATTTTCAATATTTTGGGAATAAATTTATCCTTAAATATATTTAAATAAAAATCTACATAATTTTTAAGATTTTAAAAGTATATTTGACTTTGTTAATGTCTATTATAATAATTAATAAGTAAGGGTAGTAGCACTTAAAAATAATGTTATTAAAATTGGATCGGTCAATCAGACCAATTCAACTATGAATTGATAGTTGGTTCAGTCGGTTTAATACATAGAAACTGGACTGGCAAAAAACCTTAAAGGACCGGTATGAACTGATAAAAACCGGTTAAATCGGTGAAAATCGGGATAAAATTGGATAGAATTAGAAAATAATCGGTTTGAACTAGAAAAATCAAATTTTGTCTAAAATATCTTAACAACATTGTTTTTTTATGAAAATAAAATAAAATATAAATATATATACAAAATAATTGAAATTTAGACAATTTTCATGAATTTTTTATGAATAAAATAAAAATTATAATTTATAATTGATGAATATTTTTAAATATTTATAATTTTTTAATATATTTATTTTAAATATTGAATAACTTAAAAATATTGCTTTATGATTAATATTTGATGATAAATGTATTTATTAAACTATTTTTATTTTTTATATAATTATATTTTCATAATATTTATAAAAATTTTTAAAAATAATATTATTTAAAAAAAATTGATTGAATTCTATCCAACCGAGCGAGCTAAAAATCATTTGCTTCTTTGATTATATGTTTTAATAACATTGCTTAAAAGGATTTGCCATGCTAAGGCTTTTGGGAAACAAGATCATGTTAATGCTTAAAGTGTGTAAGCCAGTTTTATTATTTGCCGAAAACACGAAAGTGGGCTATTGAGGCCCATTCTGATAGGATATTAGACTGCAACATTTTTTCATTCTTATGGCCCAACATTTTTCAGCAACACGAGAATTCGGACACAAATTTTAATCTCATAAAAATGCTCTATGGATGGCAACGGGCCGGGGTTTTAGGGTACCCGACTGTCTCCACTACATTTATTGATGGAATAGGTTATTGCAAATGGATTTGAGACAAAGTTATCAAAACCTATGGTTTTTTTCTCTCTTGTTAGATACTCATTTGACTATTTTTTTTTTCTTTAGTTAGAGAGAATCAAAAAAATTTAAAAGTCTGACCCGGAGACCTCAGATCAATATGTTATGCACATCTAAAAAGTAGTTTTTTTGTATCCATGATAAGATGTAATTTAATTAATTCAAAAAATATTTAGTTTAAATAATCATAAGTTAAAAATAATTCATGAAAGCCCATCACGTTTTCTTCCAAAAAACATTATCTTGTACAAGTAACAATAATTTTTTTTTTTTTGGGGGGGGTCGGTCTAATATAAATATTATGATTTCATAATATGAGTTTTGAATTGAAAAATTAATCAACGAATGTGCAAGTTCTCGTGAACAAAGATCGGCACAATAAATTCCCAATTTTCTAATCCCAACCGATTTTGATTGATAATGAGAGGAAGAGGAGGCCTTCGGCCCAACCAACCCGCCGACTGGCCAATGCTGAACTATTTCTTTAACACAAAATTAATATAATAAACTTTGCTTTCCGTCGTGTAGTTCTTAGTTATAATTTAGTTGGGATTGTTTAAATGGGTCAACCCATCCCCAATTATTTTTGCCAACCTTTTGACCCCCCTATTGTCGTATCAATCAAGCCAAGCAATGCCTTCCGCACCTCCTTTGCGTGATCCAACTTTGTTTGTCTTTCCGATAAGTTTTTTTTTTTTTTCCGGAGTAAATAAAATTGCTCATATAGTCATATTTAATTTAATCCTGTTCATCTCATTTCAAAATGTTATTTTTACTATTTTATTTTATTTTATTTTAAATATTTTTTAAAAAATTTAAAAAATAAATTTACATATATACCTTTATTTATTATATAATTTATTAAATATTTTTATTTTTTATTTCTCTACTTTTAACTAAAATTAAATGAAATTCTTTAAAATATAAATGAGTATTTTTATCAATAATTATAATTTTTTATAAAATTGAATTATTTTAATTATTTTTTTAATTTTCATAAAAAAATATAAAATTATCTTTTAAAATGAAATGAATGGGGTAATAGTATATTATCATATAAAAAAAATTAAAAAAATACATTTGCATTGCATATAATCAATTGCAT
This sequence comes from Excoecaria agallocha, assembly GCA_037975025.1. NCBI lineage: Eukaryota > Viridiplantae > Streptophyta > Magnoliopsida > Malpighiales > Euphorbiaceae > Excoecaria > Excoecaria agallocha. Next base: position 82,232,093 of record CM075806.1, read on the forward strand.
ATCTTTTTTTGATTCATAAACGATTTAAAAAATTAATTCAAATTATTTTTTATATCAACTTATATTTCAATACTAAAATTGCATATTATAAAAGACATAAATTTAAGATGTTAAAATTTAAAAATAATATGTAATAATGTTCTAATAATTATCTAGCCCTTGGCCCAAAATAGCTCATCGGTTAGACGACTCCAATCCAATCTACCATATAAGCCCACTATTTTCTTTGCTATATTTGGACTTTTCAAAGCACGTATACGTAAATATATAGAGAGGTAAATATTGTTGAAATAAATCCTATAACGAAAAGAAAAACAATATTTCATGATATATGAAGTATATTAGATAAAATTACATTTTACTTGGTGAGCCCAAATAGCCGAACAAAATAAATTATAGAATATGTAGTTGCAAAACAGAATATTGATAGCGATGGATACCAAAAAGACTTTAGTTGATCTCAGCAAATCATTCACTTAATTGGTGCATTATTAATAATTAAGTTAACATCAAGCAAGGATGAAGCCACCGCTGGTTGTAATCCACTACGGGTTTTCTGGATTAAATTATACAACTACGTAGTTATTCCAATAAGACACAGACATCAATAATAACGTTAATAATGAGATAGGGTAGAGGCAAAATAGAATAGGTTTTAACATCAACAAGTTGGATGACTTTAAAGGTGGACCCAACGGTTCAATACATTTCAGTCCCGTTCTTCCCCTATTCTCAGATATTGGGTCTGACTTTTATTCGATTTGTCAATTCTTCGATGGCCCATTTCCCTGTCGTGCCTTTGATTTTTTTATTAAAATTTCAAGCACGAGAACCACGACATGCATCCCTAATTATTATTTTATTATACCATTATCTTTTCTTGCAGTATTTCATTTTTATGCCATACCATTCAAATTAATCGATTAAGCCTTCTTCTAATCTAATCCCACCATCAAAATACATATACACTGTCCAATATTTTTAATTAAAGTTAAGTTCTGCTGGTTTGCTTTCAGTGGGTTTCCTTCCCTTCTCCAAAAACCATCAAGAATGATGAAAAAAGGTTTTATTAGGTAATAATAACCGAGCTAAATGCTCTGTTCCGCTGTCCACGGTAGCCAAGCATATCGCTCAACCTGAACTCTCGAGCTCTCAAACCAGCCCACAGTTCGGTTAAAAACGTATCCCGAAAATACCTCTACCACGATGGACAAACAATTACTACTAACCCACGTTTTTCTCGAGAATCGCAGAAAATGGGTTAGTGGCCGAAAAGATCGAGAGCAAACTTTCATTATCTTCTGCAAATGTGTCAATCCCTCCTATAAAAAAGAGGAAAAACATGTATGAAACGGTTCCAGAATCTTTGATCAGAAATTTATTCTCTTTTACAGAATTTCTGACTTGACTGTCGAAGACTCCCTAGCCGAAAATTCACCGATCCTTTATTTCTTTTTGTAGGTGATCGCAAGAAATTTGCTACTTACTTGACCTGTTATCATTTGGTATGGTAAGCATGAAACATGGACCTTTTTCCATACCTCAACCCAAACACTTTCCAACAAGAAAACCAAACAACCAATTCCACCCTGCCTGAAATGCAATAATTTCTCCCTCAACCTAGCGACACCACCTCTGCTTCTCTAGCCATGGTAATCCCAAACATCACTCCCAACACTACTCCTCAAACTGCACAATCACTCTTTATCGCCCTATCAACCATCATCGCTCAGACGCAACCTCAGCCTCTAACCGCACAAAACACCAACCTACCTCGGGCTTCACAGCCTCCTGCTCGAGAACCTTTCTCATCAGCCTTACCCCAAAATTCTAACTCCACCATTACCCTAACTACCTAATAATTTAACCACCTCTTGGACGACCGAATCCAAAGGCAAAAAAATTGGACTACACTACAATACCAAGACAGTTTTCGATCCCCCCTCTCTCAAAAAATCTTAGCTGCCCCATTTTCAAACATTCGACTTCCTTACCTCAAAACCTACAATAGCAACACCGATCTCCGAGCTCAAATTGACCTGTTCCAGCACACAATGTCGGTACTCACAGTAGACGACTCCGTCTTGTGCAAGATATTCCCACAGACCTTGGCAAACTTAACTCGGATCTAGTTTCGCAATCTGCCAGTGCATTGTATTGATAATTTCGAGCAGTTCAGTGACATGCTTGTCGAATATTCGTGGTGACCATCTGCTCAAACAAGGTATCCGCAGATTTGAATCTAGTGCAGCAAGAAAAGGGCGAACCACTGCGGGCCTATGTGGAGAGATTTAATGATGTGGCCATGAACATACAAAATCTAAACTCGGAGGTCGCCATCAATGCCTTTATCCGAAATACAAGGTGCCAGGACTTCAGCGACTCCTTGAGTAAGAAGCCCCTAAATGACTTTACCAAGCTAATGTCAAGAGCACACAAGTACACCCACATGGATAAGGCTCGGCATCTCCACCACGCCTCACATAGATTATGAACATCGGAGAAGAAGGGAGGTGAAGGAGCAAGAGCAGCTCGAGAAGGGGAAAACCCAGGCAAAATAGAATAAAAAAAATATCGCGATGGTCCCTAGCACAACCGAACATAAATAATTACTACCCCCCGCTCGGACAGCCGAAGAGATGAAAGATTCATGCCCCTAAATGCCTCTCGTGAATAGATACTAGATTGGATAAAGCAGAACGGACAGTTCAATTGGTCGAAACCCATGAAGGTAGATACAAATAGGGATCAGGGCCTTTACTATGTTTTTCACATAGACAAAGGACATGAGAAAAAAGAATGTAGACAACTCAAGAGTGAGATTGAGCACCTGGTTCGAAAAGGTACCCTGATGCGGTTTGTAAAATCGAATGAAAAAGAAAGAGGCAAAGATCGCCTTTTCCTCAGTCGACCAGAAATAGAGCCCAAGGCAACAGGAGGGCACCAGCGGGAGTCATACATATGATTGCAGGTGGCGAGCAATGGGATGAGTCCCAAAAAAGGAAGGCCAGTGAGGTCATATCCGTCAGACAGGAGGCGAGCTCAGCCCCACGCATGATTCAATTTTTAGCAGCGGATGAGGCCTATGTTTGGTACCCACACACAGATGCTTTAGTGGTTGAAGCAGTTATTCAGGACTTTTTGGTCCAACGAATATTGGTCGACACAGGAAGTGCAGTCAATCTCATCACAGTCATGCATACAGAGCATTGGAGATGTCAAACCATCGACTTGAGAAAGTCAACATTCCCTTAGTTGGTCTATTTGTGAGAGTTGTTATGGTCGATGGTCTAACAACTTTATCTGTACAGCTCGAAGATGATTCAGTGGTTTGCATTTGCCGAGCAGATTTCATGGTGGTCGATATCCCGTTATCTTACAATGTGATATTTGGCCGACCTCTACTAGTCGAGGTGGATGCCTGTGTTTTAATGAAAAATCTTGTGCTCAAAATCCCCACAAAGATGGAGTGGCAATTTTGAGAAAAAATCAAAAGACAGCTTGGGAGACGCACTTCACCATGCTCAAAGAGGACAATCAAGCCTTGCCCTTAGACACAATGGATATACTTGAGAAAGAGGAACGACGGACAGAGCCAACAAAGGTGTTACAGGTTGTCGAACTAAAGCTGGGGAAGGGGGTTCAAATATCAGCTTGCAAGAGTGGGGTGGAGAAAGAAGCCCTCCTCTCAACGCTTCATGAGTTTATCAATGTCTTCGCCTGGCAAACCTCAGACATCCAAGGGGTAAAAAAGGGCTTAATAGTTCACTCATTGAATGTTCGGCCAGAATATAAGCCAGTAAAATGGAAGAAGAGAAACCATACACCTGAGAGACAGTTGGCCATCAAGCAGAAGACTGCTACTTTACTAAAAAATGGTTTCATCAAGGAGATATTTTATCTGGACTGGCTAGCTAATGTAGTGCTTGTTAGGAAAAGCAGTGACAGATGGAGAATATGTGTTGACTTCATAGATCTAAACAAAGCATGCCCAAAGGACTGTTATCTGCTATTGAACATTGACACACCGGTGTATTCAACGGCATGATTCGAAGAGTATGCCTTCTTCGATGCCTCAGCGGGTTATCATCAGATTTCGATAGCCTCAGCAGATGAAGAGAAAATGGTGTTCATCACTCACATAGGAACTTTTGGATTGAAAAATGTAGGGGTCACTCACCAAAAGTTGATGAATCAGTTGTTTGCCGAGCAGCTAAGGAGGAATATGGAAATTTATGTGGTTGATATGATTGTCAAGAGCCAAACCTCGACAGACGTGTACCAAACTGAAAGAAACCATCAAAAGACTTAGAGATTGAGGCTTCAAGCTAAACCCTAAAAAATATGCCTTTGGGGTGAAGTCCAAAAAAATTATTGGCTTTATGATATCGAAGCGGGGGATCGATGCAAATCCTAAGAAAATCAAGGTAATCATGACCATGTATCCACCTAAAATAGTCCAGGAAGTTCAAAGATTGAATGAAAAATCATAGCTTTGGGAAGATTCATATCTTACTCGGCCAGACGATGTTTGGCATTCTACCGAGTAATCAGAAACCTTAAGAAATTTACATGGACAAAGGAATGCCAGCAAGCATTCATGCCTTGAAGCAGTTCCTTTCAGCCCCACCACTACTCAGCAGACCACTGGCTGGTGAGATCTTGTACATTTACTTATCTATCTCAGCAGGCGTAGTAAGCGCAATCCTGGTCAGAGAAGAAGAGGGCCAACAATTTCCTATTTATTATACAAGCAAAGTACTTTGGGCTGCTGAGCTCAATTATCCGATCCTTGAACAGTTTGCTCTTGCACCTATCACGATATCAGTAAAGTTTCGTCTGAACTTTCAGGCGCACACGATTGCAGTACACACAAACTCAAACTAGAGGAAGGTATTACAGAGGCCAGAGTGTCCGGGGAGGTTGACAGAATGGGCTACTCGCCTAGGGAAGTTTGATGTTCGGTATGAGCTGCGAACATTCATGAAGGCAAAGATATTGGCGAACTTCGTGGTCGAGCTACATGAACCTCCCCCCGACCCATCGAAAATATCATGGAAATTGTATGTCGATGGGATCGTAAACTCAGATGGCATGGGGGCTGGAGTATTTTTTTATGAGCCCGATGATAGTCCGTATCTGAGCAATGGCACGCTTGACTTTTTCAGCTTTTAACAATGCAACGAAATACGAAGCCCTATGCTACGGGCTGCAGTTGGCGATAGAAGTGAAACCGAACATCTTATAGATATTCTCAGATTTTCAATTGGTTGTCAGTTAACTGAAAGGAAGCTTTGAAGCCAAGGACGGCTCTACAATCCGCTACAAAAAACTTACTTCCACATTATTAGCCAGGTTGGAGGAAAAAGGGAGAGCCTGGTCGATCACCCAAATACCTCGGGCAGAAAATATAGAGGCAGATACTGTGGCTAAGAGAGCTTGTCTCAACAGTCCAGTCGATAATGCAGACATCATTTTCACAATAATTTCATGACCAACTTATGAAACTTTTCAAATCCAAGTGTAAGAGTCAATAGAGGGATGACGCCTACCTATTTACCAGTACCTGTTTTCAGGTACCCTGCTAGAAGACCCAATCCAAGCTCAGAAGGTGGTTCGAAAATCAAGCTTATATGACGTGATGGATGACAAGCTTTACAAGCGATCTTTCTCCAATCCATAGGCTTTATGAATTTTACTTCAGTCTACCATCCACAATCCAACAGAATGACCGAGGTGACAAACAAAACTATCCTATCCGAACTTAAGAAGCGGCTTGAAGGAGCTAAAGGCCTATGGACCGAAGAACTCAATAATGTGCTATGGGCATACCGTACATCGCCTCGTGCAGCAATAGGGTTAACACCCTTCGCACTGATGTATGGTACTGAAGCTGTTATCCAATGTAAAATAGAAGTACCAGGCATCCGAACATCTTCTCCTAACATGAAGAATAGTGCTGGTCTCTTGTACAACTTAGATCGGCTCGAAGAAAGCAGGGAGCTAGCACGGATATGGTCTGCAACATACAAACAATGCATGACGGCTTACCACGATCGCAGGATCAAGCCGAAGTCTTTTTGAATTTGACAGTTGGTACTAAAAAGATGGTGTATGCCCAAACAGCAGTAGGAGTGGGCAAACTGGACCTCAACTGGGAATGACCGTACATTATTCGAGAAGAAAGCCAGGGCAAAGCATACAGACTAGAGGATGTCCCAGGCAAATGGCTTTCGTACTCCTGGAACAGGCTCAACCTCAAGCCATACTACCAATAGCTCGGAATTCATCATGCTCGAAGAAACCTTGTACTCATTCTCATTTAGTTATCTTTAACTTTGGTTCGTCATTATCATTATTTTTCTATGCAAGTCCCTCAAATGTTCCTACCTAAAAAATGAAAGTTTGATGGATGACACATTCTATGCAAAGTATTTTATATCACAATATGTCTGTGTATAAGGGCTCGATATTATCATCGCAATCGTCCGACCATATTTACGAGTTCGGCGCATATCGCCAAATAACTCGCTAATTCGATAAGCCAATTACACCTGCTTGCATTGGCTTGGAATTATCACCTGAACATATTTATGAGTTCGGCTCATACCGCCAAATAAACTCGTTAGCTCAGTAAGCGAATTGAGCCTGCTTAAAAGGGTTCGGCATTATCGCCAGAATTGCTCGATCATATTTACGAATTCGATACATATCGCTAAATAACTTGCAAACGTAGTAGGCTAAACATGTCTATGGATGAAGGGTTGGCATTATCACCAAAAATGCCTTATCTTATCAGTAAAGTTTGGCATATATCGCCAAATAACTTTGTAACTCAATAAATTAATCGTGCTATAATAGACTCGCGCTTAAAAAAAGAGTTCGATAAATGCTGCCACACAACTCTTGGTCTATGCAAAAAACGTTCGTAATTAGTAAATTATACAACCTCGCCTAAAGCAAACATACAACATCCTCAAGCCTATGTCCTCACTTTAAGTATTCTAACTAAACAGTCCTACGACACATTCAAGTTCGGCATTTGCAAAGCCTTAGCATCGGCGTATCACATGCAAGGTATTCATCATGGTGCACTCTTTATTTACATCGCCCTTTTAATGGGCAGTTTCTCTTTTCAATTAATTAAGCTCGATTTTGCAATCAAAGGCTATTCGGATAAGCTCGAGAGCACTCACCTCGCCACACATGAACGTTTTGTTTATTCAAATATTTTTAGGATGATAAGCCAAACACGGATGACAAATTTAAACATAAAATAAAATGGAAAAGAAGTTCAAATTTTTATTAATTTGAAATATTTGGTTACAAGGGTCCAGTCCTCATCTGGATAAACATCATCCAGAAAAGATAAATCTAGTTCGGGATATTTTCCCCTTACAACAGAAGATATCTTGGCACTGAATGCCATCCACTTCTCCGCGATCGCCTTGGCCTCCTTTTCTTCTCGCTTAGCCTCTTTTTTCCCATTCAGCCTCCTTAAGCCTAAGCTGCTCAACTTCAGCCTTGAGAGCGAAATTGGACTCTTCTCAGCCTAGAGTGGCCTCTAGTTCATCTGCTTTCCTTACGACCTCCTCGGCCTACTCCAGGGCCTTTCGAGCTTTCTCCTCAGTTTTAGCCATATTCGATCAAAGAGCCCCGAAGTTCGAGTTAGCATGTTGACGCTTCACTATAAGATCGTTCATTTTCGCGATCGTAGCGACGAGCATCTGGGACCCCTGCCAAACACAAAAAAGTCAAGTAACAGTTGAAAAACCAAAACCAAATAATAGGTCGAGCTACGGTTTAATGCCTCTTCAAATGATGGGCCAAGTTGTCGCTGCTTAGATAAGCCAAATGACCAATTTTCTTCGGCATGCATGAGGCAACATGCACAAAGGTGCTGAAGTCTGGGTCGCTGAAAGAATACTTATCCCCCTTTGTTTCCCAGAACATGCAAATCTCTGTGAGCGGAGATCTCTCGGTTCTTTCTCGATTAGGCCCTGGGGCTCAGAAGGAGAAGAGAGTTCAGCCTCGGCAACCAGAGTACCTACAAGCTCGTCAGCGAAAGGCACAGGTAAAGCATCGGGATGAGGAGCCGGCACCATTTTCTCGGCAATGAGAGGTGCGTTGGAGGAGCCTTCGGCAAGCTTCTGCCTCTTCGCCCTCATTATCTCGGCAGCTCTGTTCATTTTCCTCATAACTATAAGAAAAAAGCAAATTAAAACAATGCATTATTATCATTGAATAGAGGAATATTGTATGATACCTTTTCTTTGGTGAGGAAGCGGTCTCGAGCTGTAGGGATCTAACAGATTTCTCAAGTCCCACTTGTCCCTAACAAGTTTCCTCCAACGAGCGAGAATCAGCTCCTCTTCATCAAAGAGATATAAGCTATTGTCGTTACGATTCGAAAACCTACCCCAGGTTGTCTGAACTTAAAAGTCAGCCCGTACCCTTTCGACTAGGAAAAACTCTAGGTTTCCAGTAAACACTCCATAATCAGACCGATCTTATATGTAGTTGTGGTCTTCGGTTTTAGCTCAAAGACTGACCACGTCAGTAGCTTGAAATAAGTTCAACGTCAAGTCTATGCCCTACTTCACTGCCCAAACTTAAAGAGTCGTCAGGGTTCGTCAAGCATTGGGGTGGAGCTGGCCTATTGACATGTTAAAATACCTCAGCACACTCACTTCAAAGCTGGTCAAGGGTAAATGGACATAGGCCTCTAACCGCACCTCGTAAATGACAGTCTTCCCTTATTAGCGAACTCTGTATTTGCCCTCTGTGAGGTGCTGGGCTTACTTGCTAAATAATCCGATTTGGATGATAGTTAGGCTAGGAGGGAACCGAGTTCCTCCTCTTTGATTGTTAAACTTATGCTGCCCACCCCAGGCAATCGGCGCAGAGCCTTCTTTCTGGCAGAGAAGGCGGCAGATTAACCGAAGTGGAATGGTCGGCTTCCTTTTTTCGAAATCGAATCCTTGCTCATGCCAAGGACACTACCTGTGAGAGCATCTCCGCTATCTCCCACTCTCTCGCTCGAGGCAGATCCCGAACTCATGGTGACAGAAGAAGACTAACAACAAGTGAAAGAAGACAAAGGAGAAAGAGGTGTTAACAAACTTGATGAAGGGGGCGATAGCAGAAAGAAAGAAGGCAAAGAACGAAAGCCTTGGAGCCTCAAGCAACGAATTAAGAGGTTCTTAGTGCAGAGAGAAGAAAGGAAGAGAGTGAAAGTGCCAAAAATGAAAAGCGAAAGCTTGAATGAAACGAGGAGAAGGTTTATATAGGAGAACTAGAGCAACTTCGGACCATCTATGTGGTGGCAGATCCGGACCTGTGCCAATGCATTTAAGGCGGTACGCAGTAACCGAAGCGCTCCCAGTCGTTATGCACGATAAAATAGGAAGCCATAATGACCTCCAATAAATGCATTCACGTTAAAGCTGACGTCAACCTGTTAACTTATAGGCAGTCAAGTAGAGCTAAAGGTAGGCTTCACCTGCAATGAAACGATGCAAATCTACATGGCTTTTGGTCCCAAATTCCAAAATCAGCTTGGAAGGCCCTTTGACCTCGAACCACCTCAACGAGCTCACTCGGCCCAGTCGCCACGAGCTCCAATCCTAAGGTGTCGAACACGGCCCATTCAATGAGCACCCACCAATTGTCGACATAAATATCACCAACGGAGGGGAGACTTATGAAAATAATCGAGCTAAATGCTCTGTCTCGTTGTCCATGGTAGCCGAGCATATCGCTCAACCTGGACTCCCGCAAACCGACCAAGGACTTGAATCATCTGGGTTCTCAAACTAGCTCACAATTCGTTTAAGAACGTGTTCCGAAAATATTTCTACCACGATGGACAAACAGTTACCACTAATTTACGTTTTTTTCGAAAATCGCAAAAAATGAATTAGTGGCCGAAAAGACCGGGAGCAAATTTCAATTATCTTCTTTAAATGTGCCAACTCCTCCTATAAAAAGAGAAAAAATATATATGAAACGGTTCCAGAATCTTTGATCAGAAATTTATTCTATTTTACATAATTTTTGATTTGACCGTCAAAGACTTCTTAATCGAAAATTTATTGATCATTTATTTTTTTTATAGGTGATCGCAAAAAATTTGCTGCTTGCTTGACCTGTTATTGTTAGGAACTGTATTTGTTTTTATTTTATTTTATTAAAGTGGGAGGTTGAAACTTTGACTAAGCATTGTTGCTTTGGAATATAATTATCTTTCCGTGCGTTGTTTTGTTTGGGTTGGCAGTGGGAGAATGATGGTATGCGATTGTGATAATCTCACCAATGACTTCAAAGTCTATTACATATACTCAATTATCGTAGATCAACCTATAATTTATAGGTTTAACCAACTAATCAAACTAATTTATATTTATGATGGCTACTTTAATAAATCGGATATATATCCTATGGGATTGTTAATGACGTCCACTTGTATGGTTATCAGGATGATAATTCCAAAGATCATGCAGACTGTTTTTTTATTTCAATACGGATCAATTAACATTATATCAGGAAATAATATATGGGAACAAATTAGTGGCTAAGAATATATAAAAATAAATAAATAAACTATGAAAGCATTGAGATTAAGTGGGATTTTTTTTTTGAAAATAGGGTTATTTTTAAAATAATTTAGAAATTTGATGCTACAATAAAAAAAATAAAAATTTAGTGTGATGAACTTCGGCTGTACCTGATATCGAAATTAGATCTGCAAGATCCACCTTCGTTTGACTGACATGATGCTTAATTCTGGCATGTAACAGTGCTAGTATCCAGCATGCTGGGGCCCACGCAAAGCTGCATTCTGGCTGAGCCTTGTGCCGGCATCTGGCATATGTATGCAATATTTAAAAGTCCCGAAAATTCTTTCTCACCTCCTCATTTTATCATTCTCATCCTCGGACGATCTCAAACTCTTTCTCTTTCTCTTTGTTTTTCAACTCTTATTCTCTTCATATACTTCTAATTGCTTAAATTTTTTTACCCAACAGTGAAGTAGTATGTATTAAAAAGTATTATTTAATTTGATATTAATATCATTTTTGTTATGTTAGTTAAAAATTATATTATTATTATTATTATTATTATTATTATTATTATTATGTGGTTATTATCTTGAAGTATATCTGATTAAAACAAATGTAAGTTGTATTTTTGAATTTAGAAAAATTTATTTAGTTTATATGTTAAAATTAATAATTTTCTTAGTAGAAGATCTATTGTATTGTTTAATTTTTTTTTTTGTATTATATAGTCTATTTAATTAGTATAAAAAGGTTATGTGCTAAGAAAAGAATAAATAATTATTAAATTTAAATATGTGTTGATTAAGCTAAAAAAATTGTATTTGTAAGTATTTTTTCATGAAATTGATAATCTGTAATTTCATTTGCATGATAAGGATATTAAAATAAAATTTAAAATAATATTTGAAATAATTGATGTAAGAAATTTTCATATGTTAAAAAGTAGATGTATAACGTTAAGATGTATGAAAAATTACTGCATAGAAAGATAAAAAATAATAAATGATAACAGTTTAAATTTTAATTTTGAAGTAGGTATACCAAAATTTTAAGAATTTATATGCAATTTAAATTGATTTTTTTTATAATGCAAGGTTTATGATAAAATAGTAAATTAATACTTAAATGATATATATATATATATATATATATATATATATATATATATATATATATATATATATATATATATATATAATGTAGGAAAAAAATATCGATCCCAATTACTTTTATAATTTACACCGAATGACAATCAGAATTCGGTATAGCTGGTTTTCAGTATGACACATTAAGCCCATCAAATTTAACTGAATACCCATGAAATATGTAGGTTGACTTTATATTTGTTGATATTTTTTTTATTAGTGGACATCCTTAATTAATGCATATGTAATATTATTGAATTGTACGATGATATTTTATGTGCTACTTTGACTACTTAATAATTATCATGTTCGATAAAATTTAAAAAAATAAATAAAGTAATACAATTTACATAAATTGGAAATATCAAGCTTAATTAATAAAATGTGATCTTGTAAGTGGGCCTTCTATTTCGAGCAGGATATCGTGATTGTTGTTCATCATGCGATACATTGTCTTCTTGTACGTCATTTGATTCGATGTGTGGTGCATTACCCTCTTGTACGCCAACTGATCCACCATCACCACTAACAACGTTATTACAAAATTCAGAAAACAATGAACCTCCATAATTTTCTTGAGGATATGATTCTTCTGGTGTTTCAAATAATTGTTGGATGAAGTCATTTTCATATCCACCCTGTGTTGATGAACCTTCTATATTAAATGCTGGAACAGTGTATGCACCAGATATTTGTTCAATCGAAACTAACATAGATATAACCACATGTGAGATGAAACGTGTAGGTTTTCGGTGTTCACCTTTTAATAAGTGATGTAATTAAATTTCAATCAATATTTTATCACTCTAATACGTGTGATTCCTATCAATCTGGATGCTCTTATATAAGGTAGAATTCTTGGATCAATTTCTTTATGGTGCTCCTCAATGCTACCTCTTCTTGTTCTCAAAATATCTCTTTCAACCTTTTAGTTCAATTTAAACATATCAAGCTAAATAAACAAAAAAATTGCTTTAATAATCTAAAAAATATAATATTATAATTTATATATAAATTTAGAGAAATTACTGAATTATTACAGATCGTATCAGATCAATGTTTTTCCCGTATCATTAATAACTCCCTATTAATGGGATCTGGGTTGATTAATGCAGCTCTTAAATGATAATGATCCTTGTCTAAACTTGTATCTAACTACAAAATAAACTCAAACAAATTCTTATGACGATTATATATTGATTTTATGTTCATAATAAATTATTTAATTATACACTATAAATTATTGAGCAGTCAATAATTTCAAATAGCATGCTAAATAATTAATTCACAATAAATAGCATGTTAAACCATTAATTTGAATAACCTACAAATTTTGTTATTTGCTAATTTGATTAAAAAAAATTAATTTCTTACCTTGAATCTTGAAATTATATAACCTTCAAAATTGTCACCCCTACAAATTAAATATGAAAATAAAATTAATAATAATATAAAATTTAATTATTGCATTTAAATTGTATATCACATTAATATTACCTTTTTATATCGAATAAAATTTAAAATGCTACTAAAAGTGTGAGATAAGAAATTTTAAAAATGAGGGGAAGCAAATGAGGGATTGATACTAGAATTGTTGGGCAAGAACAATGAAAAATTGAAAGCAACCGTTGCTTTTATACGTGAGTTTAACATACATATAATAATTTTTTACTATTTTATTCTCGTGACTATTGTGTTTTAATTTCTAAGTAGGTGAAGCAGGAAAAAGAATGGTGGGGATTAAGCATGATTTTCAAGACCATGTATAGGAGCTGAAGGGAGGCAGTACAGGTGCTCACAGGGCAGGCATAACACCCTTATACTGCCGTACAATGTACGCGATAATCGGATGTCAAACCATACATGAACTAGTGAATTTTTTTTTACAGTACCAATAAACATACTTGTACATACATACTTAAAATATAATAATTAATCGCATAACTGTGTCTCAATAATTAATAAGTAAATTTCTTATACTATAAACATATACTTGCACAGTAACTATATTTTTCGTACATACATATACATGCCAAAACTAATTCTTATCTTGTTCCTTTTCTTAGACTTGACTACTCCTGCAATACCAACCAATGACATCCTCCCGTCCGTATAACCTGCGCGCAGTCAACAAACTACTCGCTGAGCATCGAAACGCTCAGTGGTGGATATGTATCTCAATCGCAGAAACACACATACGTACTTGCATGAATTTACTCATACGTACATTCATTCGATGTGCATACATACATAGCATATACATATGTTCACTTACCTATACATACATACATCCACATACTTTACATACATATACATACCGTACATGCACACATAGCATATCATACCTGCATACATATACATATCATACATGCATACATATACATATACATATCTTATACATACATATACATATCATACATGCATACATATGCATACATACCCTTATATACATATAACATGCATACACATACTTTACATGCATACTTATACATGTACATACTTTACATACACATGCATACATGATCACATACATGCTTTTACATATACATGCATACATTGTCGCATGCATACATACATACATAAACATATACATATATATTTACTTACGTATTTCTATACACCCATACATACATACATGTATACATACATTTCGTTTACATACATTACTCGTACATATGCATACATTTCGCTTACATACATTACTCGTACATATACATACATTTGCTTATACATACATGCATGTATTTATTATTATTATTTTTATTTACATACAGACATTCATATGCATATTTTTCTACACCATAACATTTATTTTAAATTCATTTAAAAGTCTTAATAAGCATAATATACTATTAAAAATCCGTTTTTTAATTTAATTTAGAACTTTGCTTAATTTTTCAGTTTAGTCCTTTAACCTTTCATTTATTTCAAATTTACCCTTTTTATACCTTTAATTATCAAAATGCCCTTTAATTTCTTATTTTCTCATTTTAATCTATTAATTGGCTTATAAATTACCAATTAATCCTTATTTTGACTTTTAACGTAAAATTATATTTTAGTCCTTTAACTTTACAAAGTTGACTTTTTACACAGTTAGTTGATCAAATTACCATTTTACCCTTATTAATTCTTTCCTTCTCACTTTTACTTATTAAATTCATCTTTTAGGAAAATTATCTTTTTATCCCTAAACTTTTTAACTCTTTTCATTTTAGTCCTTTTTCATCTTAAACTTCAATTTTAACTTTCTTTTTACACTTTTAACACTTTTTTTATCATTATGTCCCTAGTACAAACCTGGCAGAAAACTTCAAACCGGATACACGAGACGTGAACCCCACAGAGCCACAACAGAGATAGAGAAATGACCTTCAGAAGGCCAATTCTCATAGAGTAGAGAAGAGAGACAGAGAAGCCATGGTGATCAAAGATCCAATCCATAGCATAGCAAGTCGTCATGATTTGCACCGCGGTACAGAGATATCCCTATGGCCAGCCAATTATATCCAGAGCTAGTTTTTACTGTCTGGTTATTTCTAAGGACATATATTCACTTACTTTTCATTTTATTATTTAATTATTCATTCTATACAATACTTTTCAATACTTGTCAATACTGTACCAGTATATTATATTTGCAGTCTGTTTTCCTTACACAATCTATGAATCATTTCGTAATAATTCACCATTTAATCAATAAATTATACATTAATTCATCATAATTTC
Source organism: Excoecaria agallocha (assembly GCA_037975025.1). NCBI lineage: Eukaryota > Viridiplantae > Streptophyta > Magnoliopsida > Malpighiales > Euphorbiaceae > Excoecaria > Excoecaria agallocha. Next base: position 82,247,529 of record CM075806.1, read on the forward strand.
ATATTTTTCAATTAATACCTAACTAAAATTTATTCCAAAAATATTCATTTAATTCTCATAAATTCTATAAAAATTTATGGACATCAATACTCATTTGTACTATCATTGTAAAGCTTAATTTCATTAAAATAACTAAAGATTTCATAGTTTTCCTCCTACCTTTCATTCGGCCATAACTAAAAGTTCACCATATTCATACATAATACACACATTATTAAACATATATTATATATGCATATACATGTCATAATCAAATACATACATATTCATCTACATACATCTATACACGTATGCATATAAATATATATATATACACATTATTTTTACAAATCATACATATATTTATACACATATCATACATATACATATTTGCATACAATTATTCAGATACGACTAACATGTTGAATAATTGGTTTGACTGTCGTAATTACCATTTTATAATTTAATATCCTGATATTACTATTTGAATTATTAAACTTATTTATTCTCAATAATTACTTTTATTTTGCGTATTATTAATCATTTTACATATTAATTCTTAAATTAACTAAATTATCAGTATTCAATTAACTATTACTATTAATTCAATATTTTCTCATAAATTACCACTTAATCCCTAGATTTGTTAAATTATCATTTAATTCTTAAAATTACTAAATTGCTGTTTAGTCCTTCAAATTTTTACAAAATTCGAAAATACCCGTTTATTTCATTTTATTCTCAAAATTGCCCCCAATTGTATGTTTCACACTACTAATTCCATCTTTATTGAAAAATTCCAATTTGGTCCCTACCCTTAATTTCATACATAAATTCTTATTTCATTATTATTATTATTAATTTGTTTGCAATTTCACGTAATTGGGTCACTGACTTCTTATTCCACTAAATTCATCTTCATGCTACTCTTCATTTATTTCTATCTCTAAGTACACTGTTAATTCCCTTTAAAATGTCCTGTCCCATAATTTTTACTTCAAACATAATATAACACTAAACTAAAATATATTCAAATAAACTCTAAAAATTCTCGATAAATTAATGTGTACTCCAATTAATTAATTGGCTTGAATTATGGCTATTTATGCAATAATTTCAAATTTTCTCATTAAAATTCAGTATTTTTACTATAACATAATATAAATTTAACTTAAAAATATTCTATTAATTTTCAAAAATTCCCATTAAATTAATTTAGCATTAAAATTATTCCTACTTCCAAATTACAATATTTTCTTCACCATTTAACCAAAATAACTTCACATACACACATATAAAGATTCGGCCAACATGGATTCTTGCCTTCCAACTATTTTTTTTTTCATTTAAATAGATTTCATTCATCAATTTAAACTCTCAATAACACATATATATCATCATTTTCAATTAATCATACATAATCACATAAAATCAAATATTTACAAACATAAATTCTCATGCACAATTTATGGAAATTAAGGGATAATGTGTCCACTAACCTCAAATTCATCTCCTTAACGCCTTGGTCTTCACATCTTCCATATTTTCCTTGAAAATTCCATTTCCTTCAAGTTTTTCCTCAATTTTGAGACATCAATTTATTTCCTTGATTTAAACCACTTCCAGCCCTCTAAATGAAGAGTAGAGGCCTCCATAAGCTAGTAGAGAGGCTGAACTTTAATTGAGAAGGTTGGACTTAGGAAGAAAGATGAAAGAAAATGAAGAAATCAAAGAAGAAAGGGGAAAAACTTCATTCGGCCAAAGAGAAAGAGAAGCAACGTGAAGGCTGGAGAGTCTTATGGAAAAATGGTGATTTTTAAGGTATTTATAGGCTGATTTTGGGCAGGACCTGGTCCAACCAAATGGTCCAACCAATTTAGGCCCATTTATGCCTTCTAAGCCCAATAAGCTTCCACAATTTATTTATCTCACTTCCAAAGCTCAATTTCACTCAAAATTAATTCCATAATTCTTAAAATAATATATTGAACCTCCATGAAAAATTTTAACTCAATCGGAGTTCGTTTTCAGTCCGGTTCAGTCCAACCAGTTCGATTAATAAATTTTTTATGTTACCAAAAAATTAATTTTTTTCCACCAAATAAATTTTACATCTCATAAAAGGCTTAACTGGAAATTTCTGTAATTTTTGAGTATCATTTGCTATTTTTAAAGTCCTTGTCAAATTATAGTTGACCGGTTACTATTTAAACCGAAATCATTATTTTTCTCTTACTTCTTGAGGTCAAATATCATTAAAAATACTTATAAAATTCTTAAAATATATTCATTAGATTCCATGAACATTTTTGAGTTATTCGGAGACTATTTTTTGATTTGATTCATTTTTATCAGTCCGATATTTTAATTTCCAAAGTTACCGTAACATTAATTTTTTTAATACCATATGATTCTACATCACATTTAATTTAGATCTGAAAAATAAGATAATTTTTAAAGATTATTTGTTATTTTTGAAGTCCCACATAAGCTCTGAGTTAACCTAAGCATTCTTTTAACGGGAACCGTGATTTTTTTCCTTATTTTTGACTTTTAATAGTCTATTTGACCTCATTTTCAGTTCAAATTATATCTTTGGACTCCAGCTAATTTGCTCTTTTCAATGGTCTAATAAAATATTTTTCGACTCAGAAAGTCACTATTCATTTCGATGTCACTATTCACTGTTGGAAAGTACTATTTTCGACTAGCCTAGTATTTGGGCCGTTACAGCAAGACGGGGCCGGGGATTGCATGCCCACTCACTGCCCCGCCGAGGTCGGGGATTTCTCATCCCCTCCCTCGATTTTATAACAGGGAGAAAATCCCCCGATCCCTCACCCTGCAAGGGTCCCCATCCCCCAATTTTTTTTTAATTTTGAAATATAATATTTTATAAATAATAAAATTAAAATATAATATTTTATAAATAATTAAAATTAAAATCAATCATAATTTAAATTTATATAAATTCTAACCATTCATAAATTTAAAATTAAGTATAATTTAAAATTTAATAATTATAAATTAAGTTATATTTTAATTTTAATTATTTATAAAATATTATATTTAAAAATTAAAAATAATTATTTTTTAAGGGGCGGGGATCCCCACCGAGCGGATACCCCATTTCTCGTCCCCACCCCTGATTTTATAATGGGATTTTTTTTCTTGTTCCCTTCTAATTTCGGCATCAAGTACAACCGGAATCCATCACACAAAATTTTTAAATTTTTTAATGTAGCGCCAGATTTCTAAATTATTTTAAAAATAATTCTATTTTTCACCATGAAGAGGGCCAAATTTTATTAATTGTAAAATATTTTTGTATCTATGTTCAACAACTATATCATTTTGGTAAACCATTTATCAACAATAAGCTTATTGTATGTTTACCTCAAAAAGTAACTTAAATGATAAAATATAATTTTAAAAATAAAGATTAAAAGGAAATTTCAAATTTTTGTCTTTAAAAATGTGCATAAACAACACAAATTATATATATATATATATACATAACAGGTAAAATATTAAGATGCAGATTACTTAGCTCGCTCGTATCAATTCCTAGTTAAAGGATTAATTATATTCATAATCAATAACTACATGCTTAAAAAAACACGGTTTGGAATAGAAAAATCATTAAATTTTATTTCTTTTCAAAGTAAAGATAACTGAAAAATAGAGATTATGGTGCCCGAAGGCAACATAAATACAATACCTTAGCATCATTTTTTTAGAAGTCGTTAATCATCATACCATGTAAGTAATTAATTTGTAGAGAATGCCACATCAATTCAATGATGTGGCTTTTTTTTTATGATATGGACCTAAAGAAAACTGTGCTGATATAGATGAGCTTGATCTTACGCAGACATAAAAGTTTACATATTATAACGGATAAATTTTAGCTCTAAAAACTGATATGTCAAATTGCCTACATGACTTAAATTGTATAAATTTACGTGTAGGACATTCAAGTAAGAAAATTGGACATGTGGCTATTGCAACGTCAGTAGCTATAGAAACCATCCATGTCATATAGTGTCATTACTGATAGATGCTATCCATATCAAATTGCCTGTCCCATTCGCACTCACATAAACAAAAATTACACGAAAAGAGTAAAAATTAATCCTATTAATATCAGGGCAAAATTATTTTATCTTTATGTCCATACAATATCTCATGTAATTGAGCTAATAGGGTAACCTCGTTAAATCCTATGCTTATGTGATGTGATTATTTGACGACTTTCGGGAAGAATAATGTGCTTTTATGTCTTGTTTACATTAGTTGAGAAAAAAAATGAAAATTTAATATATATATATATATATATATAATCTTATGGTGAACTTTGATAACCTCATATGCAACTAATTGTTGTTCATACAGAGTATAAGCATGGACGGACTTACCTGGTGGCCCAATGCCCTAAAATTTTTAGAATTTAATTTTACCTATAAATTTTGACCTTTTTTTTTCCAAAAATTTAGTTTTAGCTGTCCCAAAATTTATTATATTATATTTTTATTCATGAAATTTATACTTTAAAAAAATTAATATTAGTCTCCAATTTTATATGAAATATATTCACTTTAAATTATATTTTTTCATATACAAAAATAACTTACTTTCGTCTTTTTCCTTCAAAATATAAATTTTTAGTTCTACCACCGAGTAAAAGGGTGCAAAAAATATCTATTATTCTATCGATTGCAAATCAATTGTCATTTTTTTAGAAAAAATTTTCTTGTTTAAAATGTTTCTTTATAAAATAAGACAATATTTATTGTATATACTCTGATTTCGCTCTCTTTTGATATCAATAATACATTGATATCTCAATTAATTTCTTTATGTTTTTAACTAATTTTCATATATTCGGAAGATATTATAATTTTTTAAATATTTTTTATTAAAATGGAAAAAAAATTGTCTTTTACGTGTAAAAGGGAGAAAAAAAGGGGCAATTGAACGGATAAAGTTGCAATCGTTTTCTTTTCTTTTTTTTTTTTAAAAAAAAAGGAACCGTACGATAAAATCGCGGGATATCTGTATCATTTCTCAAACGTCAGGCTGTAGAGATAGGCATCGTACGATGGATGCATGCAGAAGCGGTAAATCATGTAGGCGGACCCCACACTAACACTCTTTGCGAATCCCAAGAGTATGATTCTCTTGGAACTCGCGGTGGATTGAAGTGGGTGCTAGCTGGCTTGCTGTTGACGTGGCAACAGTTTTTCAAATACTACGGTTAGGTCCGTTAAAGTCTTTGTCCCTATTACTTGCCACATCACCCACTATACGACAAAATTAGCTTCCGGTCCCACTCACTCCCTAACAGATCATTTATGTGGCAGTTCAAGCTACGTGATTTAAGCATATAAGCCGTCGGCCGTTTAGTCATCAGTGATTTGTCTACGTGGTAGGCGGTGGGTTCCACTCCATTTGACGATTTGCTATGGGCAGCTGGGTAAGGAAACTATAGGACTGGCCCCACTGATGAAGATAAATTGTCTGAGTTGGCAACCATACCAATAATTTACTTCTACATCCAGTATGGTATTCGAATCAAAATTTTGGTCCATATTAATCAGTGAAGTCTTACTAAATTTTATTGATTCCGTTTTAGTAATCATAGTTTATCTATTTATTATGTTTCATTGTATTTTTAATTAAGCTATAGAGTGATATTTAGACTACAATACAACTGGGGATGGGTAGGTCTAATATAGTGTATTTGATAAATGGTCCAAGACAGGAAGGAGATAATAGTAATTAAGATAATGAAAATCTTAGAACTAATTAGTGTAATTAAGAGAATCTAAACAGAGTATTGAATAATGCAAATTATAATGTTTGGTCATTCTTGTCCGCACATGCAATCAATCTAATGTGATCTTTTTATTTAATTTACGATTGAGCGAACCCCTGTGGACTCGAGCAAAGCCAAGCTGCAATAAATTATTTAGTGTGCCTAGATCCACATTTTATAGGGACTGGGGAATGGGAACTTTTGTTTTGATTAGGCGACTAAATATATTAATTAAGTCCCATAAGGAATTAGTTAACAATAAAAGGAAACATCCTCGCTCTTTCTTAGACCATGTGCCTTATTCACCTACCTAATGCCAATCACATCTCTTAATCATTCTTTAATTGGAGGATTAATCCATATGCAAGTGTACCTTATAAAGGTCTGATACTATCACCTAGTTGCCCCATAAAATAAACTCTGCATTGCGTATAGCAGCAATGAGAGAATCCAATGGCATTATAGTTTGTTGCACAAAGGCAAGCCACAAGCGTGCCAACCAATTGGTACCAATCGCTGCCTATGAGTTGCTCTCAACTATGGATGAGATCGAGCCCATGCTAATTGATAAAACACAAAATTTTATCGCAGAAGGAGAGATCGTCGGCCATAGTGAAAGAGGCTTTAATGACCTGCAAAAAAGAAAACTAGCCCGGTCTTGCCAGGCTTTTGAGTTTCGATGTTTAAGTTAACTATCGAAGTGTGAAGAGAAAGCTTAATGGAGAGAGAGAGTATTAAAAATTAGAGAGAGAGCCCCATAGTTATGTGTTTACCTCTCATATTTATACCCTTGAGTGTTAGGCTTTATGGGCTTCTGATCTTAGGCCTCTTCGTGGGCCTTTAATAGGCCGGCCTTATAGTTAATTTTATTTTGGGTGTTATCACTAGTCTCCCTCCACGCAATTCGATCTTTGAGATCGAAGGCTCGATAATTGATAACACATGACGTTATCTCCTATCCCACATCGGCTGGATATGAGCTGGAAGTGGACTTTATAAGGCAATGGACACCTTCTTCCTGTGTAGGCCTTTTGGGGCAACACCCCAGAAATAAAATTATGAGGACTTCGGCCTAAAGTTGACAATTTACACAGAGCCTGATCAAATCCTCCTCCCCGATCGGATCCTCCCACCATCGAAAATGCGAGATCTCCTACCAATCGGTCAACAAGCGATCCATCATTTGGTGCTTTCATTGAGAGCAAAAAAGGAGTGAGACTAGGCGCAGCCCAAGGGCCCGGCCGACGACCTCTACTCTCGTAGACCTCTCGAGAGGGGGAATAGTGATAACACATGATGTTATCTCCTATCCCACATCGGCTGGAGATAAGCTGGAAGTGGACCTTATAAGGCCATAGACACCTTTTTCCTGTGTAGGCCTTTTGGGGTAGCACCCCAGAAACAAAACCGTGAGGGCTTCGGCCCAAAGCGGACAATATACATAGAGCCCGATCAAATCCTCCCAGCATCGAAAATGCGAGACAAGATCTCCTATCGATCGGTTAGCGAGCGATCCATCATTTAGTGATAACACATAATGTTATCTCCTATCCCACATCGATTGGATATGAGCTGGAAGTGAACCTTATAAGGCCATGGATACCTTCTCCATGTGCAGGCCTTTTGGGGTAGCATCCCAGAAATAAAATCGTGAGGGCTTTGGCCTAAAGCGGACAATATACACAGAGCCCGATTAAATCTTTCTCCCCGATTGGATCCTCCCACAATCGAAAATACGAGACAAGATCTCCTACCGATCGGTCAGTGAGCGATCCATCATATCTTTCAAGAGATAGAGATGGGTTTGCAATCAATGCTAGTCATCTACGAAATTTGAGCACATGTACCCACTGAAATTTGCTTTTTCATTTTTGCTTTTCAACTTTGTTTGTTCACCATCACTTTTGTCTGATGGGGGCCTCTTCGGTAAGTTTGGTTGTCACCTTGCTCTATTTTTCTTGGAGCACAACACCTGTATCACTTATCTCTTCTCCTTTTTTGCAAGATCAAATTCAGGATCTTTAGATCTAGGCCTTTCCTTTGAAAAGAAACTCAAGATCTTTTAGATTTAAGCTTTTATTGTGAGATCAAGCTCAAGATCTTTCAGATCTGGGATATAAAGTCATCCATAACTATCCATTTTCTTCGATTTAAGGCTAAGTAGCTCAGATCTGGCGTCAACTCTCAACGAAAACACCAAATGATAAAACATAAAATTTTACCGTAGAAGGAGAGATCACCGGCCATGGTGAATGAGGTTTTAATGACCTACAAAAAAGAAAACTAGCCTGGTCTTACCGGGCTTTTGAGCTCCGATGTTTAAGTTAGCTATTAAAGTGTGGAGATAAAACTTAATGGAGAGAGAGTATTAAGAATTAGAGAGAGAGAGAGCCCCCTAGTTATGTATTTACCTCTCATATTTATACCCTTGAGTGTTGGGCTTTATAGGCTTCTGATCTTAGGCCTCTTCATGGGCCTTTAATAGGCCAGCCTTATAGTTAATTTTATTTTGGGTGTTATCACTAATAATGCAGCTCTGCTGCAATCTGACTTATATAACCTTGTTTCATTTAGTATCTACCTCATAATTGATACTTACTATATAAATATTTCGTTACTTCTTCACTATTTCTATTTTAGTCTCTTATTTATTTCGAACAAGAAAAATTTTCATAGCATGAAGTTACCTATTTCTTTTATAGATGTAGTGGCTTTTGTATCACCGTTAGATGTTGATTTTATGTGATGATATTTATTTTTTAATTAGAAGAGAGGATATATATATATATATATATAACAACCGAACTCAAAGCTCGGTTTAGCGGTCCACAATAATCGAGCATATCGCTCAACCCGGATCCCCGCAAACCAACAAAAGACCTGAATCATCCGGGCTCTCAAACCAGCCCACAGTTCGGTTAAGAACGTGTTTCGAAAATACCTCTACCACGATGGACAAACAATTATCACTAATCCACGTTTCTCTTGAGAATCGCAGAAAATGGATTAATAGCCGAAAAAATAGGAACTTCCTCTCATTATCTCCTGTAAATGTGCCAACCCCTCCTATAAGAAGAGAAAAACCAAGTATGAAATGGTTACAAAATCTTTTACCAAAAATTTACTTTTTTTCACATAGAAATCCTAACTTGACCGTCGAAGACTCCCTAGTCGGAAATCCCCTGGTCCTTTATTTTTTTTTGCAGGTGATCGCAAGGAACTTACTGCTTACTTGTCCTATTATCATTTAGTGCGGTGAGTATGAAATATTGACATTTTTTCAGACCTCAACCCAAATACTTTCCAAGAAAAAAATCAAACAACCAGCCTCACCCTGCCTAGAACGTAACAATTTATCCCTCAATCCAACAGCACCACCTCTGATTCCCCAGCCATGCTTATCCCAAATATCACTCCCAGTATTACCCCTCAGACCGCACAATCCCTCATTACCGCCCTATCAGCCATCATTGCTCAGGCGCAACCTCAGCCTCTACGCACACAAAACACCAACCTATCTCGGGCTTCGCAGCCTCTTACTCGAGAATCCTTCTCACCAGCCCTACCCCAAAATTCTAACTCCACCATTACCTTAACTACCAAGCAATTTCACCGCCTCTTGGACGATAGAATCTGAAGGCAATAAAATCGAACTACACTACAATACCAAGACAGTTTTCGATTCCTCCTCTCTCGAAAAATCTTAGCTGCCCTATTTCCCAACATTCGACTTTCTCACCTCAAAATCTATAGTAAAAACACCAATCTCTGAGCTCATATTGACCAATTCTAGCATACAATGCTGGTGCTCACAGTAGACATCTTTGCCTTGTGCAAGATATTCTCACAGACCTTGGTAGACTAATTCCAGATCTGGTTTCGCAATCTGCCAGCATGTTGTATTGATAATTTTGAGAGGATCGACCTCCTTCGACACGCATGAGGCAACATGCACAAAGGTGCTGAAGTCCAGATCGCTGAAGGAATACTTATCCCCCTTTACTTTCCAAAACTAGCAGATCTCCGTAAGCAGCAAATGAAGATCTCTCGGTTCCTTCTCTATTGGGCCTTGAGGCTTGGAAGGGAAAGCAAGTTTGGCCTCGACAGTCGGAGTACCCATAACCTCAGCAGTGGAAGGCACAGGTTGAACCTCAGGAGAGGGAGCTGGCACTGCTTTCTCGGTAATAGAAGGTGCGTTGGAGGTGCCCTATTGACATGTCAAAGTATCTTAGCACACTCACTTCGAAACTCGTTAGAGGCAAACGGATGCCAACCTCCAACTGCACCTTGTAAATAGATGTCTTTCTCTTATTGGCGAACTCCGTATTTTCCCTCTATGACGAACTATACTTGCTTGCAAAATAGTCCGGTTCAGACGTTAGTTTGGCTAAAAGGGAACCGAGTTCCTCCTCCTTGATCGTCGAACTGATGCTATTGACCCCGGACAACCGACGCAACATTTTCTTTTTGGTGGAGAAGGTAGCAGATTGACCAAATTTGAATGGTCGGCTTCCTTCTTTTGAAGTCGAATCTCTGCTCATACAGGAAAGCTACCTATGAGAGCGTCTCCACTATCCCCCACTCTTTCACTCGAAGCAGTTGCCGAGCTCATGGCGAAGGAAATAATCAAGAAACTAAGAACGAAAAAGAAATAAGACGTAAGTGAAGGAAGGATTGATGAACTTGTTGAAAGAAGCAGTTGCAGAAGGAAGTGGGGCGAAGAACGAAAACGTTAGAGCCCCAAGCAACGAATTCAGAGGTTATGAATGCAGAGAAAAAAAAGGTACAGAGTGAAAATCAATAAAGTGAAAAGCGAAAGCTTAATCGAGATTAGGGGAAGGTTTATATAGAGGAACTAGGGTGACTTTGGACCATCCACGTGGCGGCAGATTCGGACTTGGGTCAGTGCATTTAAGGCAGTATGCGATAATCGAAGTGCCCTTAGACATTATGCACGGTAAATTAGGAAGCCATAATGACCTCCAATAAATACACTCACATAAAAGCTGACGTCATCCTGTTAATTTGCAGGCGATCAGGTAGAGCTAAAGGCAGGTCTCTCCTGCACCAAAATGAGGCGAGTCTATATAGTCTTTGATACTGAACTCTAGAAAGAGCTCGGAAGGAACTTCGACCTCAAATTGCCACAACTAGCTCATTCGGTCCAGTCGCCACGAGCTCCGATCTTAGGGTATTGAATAGGCTCAGTTAGCACACATCTTCAAACTGTCGACATAAATGTCGCCAACTAGAGGGAGACTTATGATAACAACCGAACTCAAAGCTCGGTTCAGTGGTCCACGGTAACCGAGCATAGCGCTCAATCCGGATCCCCACAAATCGACCAAAGACCTGAATCACCCGGGCTCTCAAACCAGCCCATAATTCAATTAAAAACGTATCTCGAAAATATCTCTACGACGATGGACAAACAGTTACCACTAACCCACTTTTCCCTCGAGAATCATAGAAAATAGGTTAGTGACCGAAAAGAACGGAAACTTCCTCCCATTATCTCTTAAAAATGTGCCAACCCCTCCTATAAGAAGAGAAAAACAAGTATGAAACTGTTCCATAAATTTTTATCATAAATTTACTCTCTTTTATATAGAAATCCTAACTTTATCATCAGAGACTCCCTAGTTGGAAACCTTCCGGTCCTTTATTTTCTTTTTGCAAGTGATCGCAATAAATTTGCTTAGGGCTGAGCAAAACCGAATCGCAATCAAAAATCGCACCGAACTGAATGGATTTTGGTCTATTTGATTCGATTATTTCGGCTTTTGGTTCATTCAATTCTGAACCAAAATAAAAGATCGGTTTATTCGGTTTGGTTTGGTTTTTGCAAGTGATCGCAATAAATTTGCTTAGGGCTGAGCAAAACCGAATCAGAATCAAAAATCGCATCGAACTGAATGGATTTTGGTCTATTTGATTCGATTATTTCGATTTTTGGTTCATTCAATTCTGAACCGAAATAAAAGATCGATTTATTCGGTTTGGTTTAGTTCTTAAAATTAAAAAATCGAAGAAACCGAATCGATTGGAGTTTATATATATATATATTTTATGGTGTTAAGATACTAGATAACATAGCTTGGCTTGGTGGTGTGAAAGCATTAAGAATGCCACGGGAAATTGCATAATGGTGACTCACGTTATATTTTTAAATTTTTATTTAATTATTATATTGAATTTAGAGCTATTAAATTCAGATAAAATAATATCAATTTAAATTTTTATTTAATTATTATATTGAATTTAGAGCTATTAAATTCAGATAAAATAATATCAATTTTTATTTAAATTCAGTATATATTAAAATAAATATTTAAGTTTTCGAAATGACTATATTTATCTAAAAATATTTAAATTATTAAGATTTTTTTTCAAAAAAAAATTAAGAATTGGACCAAATAATTATCATTACTTAATATTTGAACCAACCAATAGCAAAATTAACAAATGAATCTGTAATTTCCTATATTCAAATTTCACCAAGAACTTTAATAGTTTCCCTGATCTCGTTTTTTTTTCTAATTCTTAATTAGTTAATTGGGACTACAAACATTTTACCAACATATATTTGAAATATATTCATTTATAAATCAATTTAATATAACTTATTAAAAAATGGAAAATGTTAATTGCTATTTTAAAAAATATAGTTAGTAGTATTTGAAAAAAAAATCAATTTAAAAATTCGAGAGAAGAGGGAATTTATTTCTGATTTCTATATTTCTAACAGTTTTTCTACAAAAAGAAAAACAAAATAACCTAAAATTGCAAGAAATCAGATTTTAGTTATAAATTATTATTCGAAGAGAAAATTTATTTCTAATTTCTATATTTCTAACAGTCTTACTACAAAAAGAAAAACAGAATACCCTAAAATTGCAAAAAATCAGATTTTAGTTATAAATGGTTATTCAGATATGCAAGTTTTTATATGAATTATATATTTAATATAATTCAAATTATGAATTTTACCTATATTTCTAATTAATTATATCACCATTTTTATTTATCTTCTTCGTTTTTTTAGTTACTATCTTTTTCATGTTAGAAATAATATATGTGTAGCTTAAAAAAATAAATAATAATATATAAACAAAAAATTGAATTCAAATTGATAAATTATTGAGAAATTGATAAATAAAAAAATGAAATTCGAATTGATAAATTATTGAGAAATTTATTATAGATATAATATAATAAATTTATGTATATTATTTTAATTTTAGTTATTTTAAATAAATTTATTTTGTTGAATATAAATTAATTTAATTTATGGACCCATATAGGTTAAAAGCCCAATTAAAAAAAGCCAATATTGATCCAGAACCGGTAAAACCGAATCGAACCGATCGAAATTATTTTGATCCATTCGGTTCTCGATTTTATATACTTCGATTTCGGTTCGATTCTTAAATTTTCTGAAGTTCGGTTTTTGGTTCAATTGATTTCGTCCAAAACCGAACCAAACCGATCAAATGCTCACCCCTAAATTTGTTGCTTACTTGTCTTGTTATATATATATATATATATATATATATATATATATATATATATATATATATATATATATATATATATATATATATATAATGAGTAAACTAACATTACGTTTTAAGATTTTATTTGTAAAATAATATTTTATTTGTTACACAATAATAATATTATTTTTATAACCAGCATAAGCCATTAGTTGTATAAAAATAATAACCTTTTCCACTAAGGAAGAAATTGTTTAGAGAAAGGAAAGGAAGGGAAACTCACGTGCGGAGGGGGGAGTCACGTGGAAGTACGGCAAACGGACAAGGTTAGGTGAGCGTGGCTCGTGAGAGTGGACAGCTGTCCAGGAGTAACGACTGTAACTGCGTGTTGAAGATGAAGGCTCAAATGATACGCTCTCTCTTTTTAAGTTTTAAGAGCTTTCTGTTTTTGTTGCTTTTTTATTTCTCCCTCCTTTCCCTTGTTTTCAGTAAGCCTATTTAGGTGTGTACGGTACACGCGAAATCCTTTTCTTTCTCCCAAACACATTCTCGCTTGTATTGTTTGCTTACTTTATATGTATAAATATAAAAAGCTAATTGACTGTACGTATTGATGATTATATTGTAATTAATTAATACATTAAATACTATTTTCGTCTTATTTTAAAATTTATTTTTTATTTTTTTAAAAAAATTAAAAATAATTAAAATATCTCAATTTTATAAAATTATAGTAATTGATAAAAATATTATTTTATATTTTTAAAAATTTCATTTCATTTTAGTTAAAAGTATGAAGTAATAAGAAAGATAAATATTTAATAAGTGGTATAATAAATAGGAATATATACATAAACATATTCCTTAAATTTTAAAAAAATATTTGAAATTTAATAAATTAAAATAGAAAAAATAATCTTTTAAAATAGAACGGATGGAGTATAATTTAAAAAAAAAATATATATGAGTATACGGTAAAACGCTTAGGAAAGCAAGTTAGGGTTGCTTTTACGATTTAGGTGTTGGACCAAGAGAATTTCTTAATTAGGTGAGTACTCAATTTTGTCAATCTTTGAAATTTAGCAACGTCTTAAACTAAAAATGTTGTCTGAGTTGAAAACAAGAAGGCAATATGTACACTACATGTTTCATGTTGTGTTTTTCTTCAAGATTTACTATAACTAATGCAAAATTGTAGTTTTCCATTAGTTTGCAGGGATGAAACATATCATACTAGTCAGGCTTAATTACTGATACCCACTTTTAGATATATATATATATATATATATATATATATATATATATATATATATATATATATATATATATATATATATATATATATATATATATATATATATATATATATATATATATATATATATATATATATATATTGTATTTGTCACCAAGGAAAATGAACCAAATTAATTGTTACGACGGATCATAAAATTGCAGTTGAATTGGAGGTATAGTTGACGAAATTAATAAACTATTCAAATATTTTAATAATTTTCATATATTTAACTATGTTTTTACCATTTTTATTCTATTGTAATTAATACCCTATATGTACCCGTAGATTATTACTTTTCACATAAATCACCAGTATTGAGATTTTTTTTGAATGCAATGTAAATCTTCATTAATAATATAAAAAATAAATTTGAAAAGTATAAATAAATTTATAAAATTTAAAAGTAAATAAGACGTACGAAATTAATAAAGTTAATGAAATATATCTCTAAACTTATTTGACAAAAATAATGGATAATGATAATATATCGTAGATAATCTTACTTTTAGCGAGAAACTCAATCTATCTGTTGTCCATGAAAAAATTCATTACAAAAGGACGAAAACTTCCATAAATGAAGACAATAACCTTCAAATGTGGATAATAAACTGGCATGATGAAAAATTAAATTGCATTCAACATTAACTAAATAGATTAAATTTATAAAAATACAAATAAAATCTGAATAAATACGAAAATTAAATCTAAAATAAAAATTTTAGATATAAGTTTATTGAAACTAAAATATAAAAAACAAAAACAAATAAAAAATAAAATTTAAAACTTCAGATCTATATTGATCACAAGTATTAAGATAATTATTAATTTTTATAGAAAAATATTGAATCCATTAAAATGTCAATTTCTAATTTAGATTATTATAATAAAATGCATTGAAAAACATAAATACTAATTAAAGGGCTATTTGACTAGGTTTATAGGAAGCCAAAACTAGCTTTTAATTTTGATAAACTCACTTTTGGATCCGTTTCGGGGAAAAAATTTTCTAGTTGCAGATGCTTTTTTGAGAAAATTCACTTCAAGTTGGCTTATGTTTAAGCGCTTTTTAGAAAAACATGCAATTTTTCAAAATTTCAATTTTTACGGTAACACGTCTGTATATGAAATTAAAAAAAAAAATATACATGTCTCATTTTAATTTTTTTATTTTCTTGCAATTTTTTACTTATATTTTTTTCAAAATAAATAATCAATATATTTTACACAGGCACTTGTGTTCTCTCACGAGGTAGTAATAAATTTTTTATTAAAAAATAAGAATTGATGTGTTTTGTACATTTTATTTGGTTTTTTTATTAAAATAAAATAATCTATTAAAATAATTAAGAGATATTTTTATTATTTGATGTGATATTTTTCATATATTTTAATAATAATTTTATTAGATGATAAAATAAATATTATTTATATTATACTAGATGTACTGCTCAAAAATTAAAGTAAGAGTTCAACAAAATATATTTTAAGTTATTAAATATCTTATTGACATTAGATGAAGGGTATTGAAACATATACATTAAATATTATTTTAAATTTATCAAAAAGATAATTTGGTCGAATAATTTTTTAAAGTAATAATTTGATGAGAAGAGGAGAGTAATTTATAATTCTACTCCGTTATCTCAATTCTCCAAATTGTAATTGTTTATTTTGAGAAATTTTTCAGTTATAAAGAAAACAAAATGTTAATGGAAGGAATTAAAATTAAGATTTGATACATTCAGAATTAAAAAAGTGTCAATAATTTTGGATTATTGTTTCAATGATTTTATATACTAAATAGTTTTTGAAATGGAATAAAATAATATATTAATAGAATTTGAGTTTGAATTAATCCATACAAACGCCAAGGATTAACATTCATAAATATATAATGCGATTGTTAAATAAAAAGATAATATTACATTCGTATTGTAGGGATACAATCCAAGTCCCACATCCCACATTGAAAAATTAAGGGAGAAACACCTTGAATATAAGTGTGTTCACCTAACTCCATTAGTATGAGGCCTTTTGGGAGGAGCCCAAAAACAAATCCGTGCGGGCTTGGCCCAAAGCGGACAATATCATACTAATATGGAGTTAAGAGGATGCTTGGCGGTCCTAACAAGTGGTATCAGAGCCCGGTTCGGAGATGGAGCCAACGGTGGACTGCGTTGTGTGGGATGTCCTCGATTTGTTCGTACGATTGGAGATTCGTGTTTGGTGCCTTGCGTCGAAAGTCTTCCTGGTATTGTGATGGTCAGGCGACGTGTCCCGTTGGTTGAGAACGGCGGTGCAAGATGATTTGACGAATCAGTGGATTATCGTTGGAGGAGAGGCCACGTGTTGTGTGGTCCTTGGTTTGAGGGGAGGATTGTAGGGATACAATCCAAGTCCCACATCCCACATTGAAAAATTAAGGGAGAAACACCTTGAATATAAGTGTGTTCACCTAACTCCATTAGTATGAGGCCTTTTGGGAGGAGCCCAAAAACAAATCCGTGCGGGCTTGGCCCAAAGCGGACAATATCATACTAATGTGGAGTTAAGAGGATGCTTGGCGGTCCTAACACGTATGAAAGGCAATAATCTCATCATAACCCAATTAGGCAATTACGTAGTAAAATGGAAAATTTTTGAATTATTTAGCAGGTGCGTGTATAATACAATTGCTTGTTGATTTTGATAATAAAAAATGCACATGTACCCCATCCATAATAAATGCAAATCTCTCTTCAAAAACAACATGTAATCTAAAAATAGTGTTACATGTAATTATACTAAGTACAAAGACGATGTGTTTAGTTTAATGCAATTGGATCTGCCATTTCGATTACGAATACAATACTCCATCCGTTTTTATATATTTGACGTTTAGTAGTTGTTAAAATTTTTTTTTCTAAATAACTTTTTAAATTTTTAATATTTTTGATTAGTTTATCTTATATTTATCCTTATCTAATTAAATCATATAATTAAAAAAAGAGAATTTTAATGTAAAAAATAAAATTTTAGAAATAAATTAATAAAAATAAATTAATTATTTATATAATATATTTAATATATTATTAATTTTAGCAAATTAACTTAATCGTTAAATATAAAAACGGAGGGGTACGTGTTATACCAAAAGAGGAAATAAAAATAAATGAAAGGAAAAGAAGAGAGCTTTTGCACAAACATGCAACATGATTTTGAGGCAGCGTTTGTCTGATTATTTGAATTCAAAAGAGGGAAAAAATAAATAAATAAAGAAAGTTTAAAAAACGAGACGGTGGAGTCGGTTTTCGCAGTTGAGGAAAAAACTAAAAGGAGCAGCGTGACCGGCACGTGGAGGTAGTGGGGAGTAGGCCGTTAAGCTGGTGGGTATTGTAAGTAACGTGGGGCTAACTTGACAGCCTGTACTGACAGAATCGTAGTACCGTTCCTCCCCCGATTCTGCTTCTGATATTTTGTCGTTTTCTGTGCCAGCTCATCATCTTCCGTGCGTCCTTTTCTCTCTCCTCTTTTTTAATTTAATTAAAAATAAATGGTATCCAGCCTGGATAAGTCAAAGTCGTCCCCTTCCCCGCGCCCATCCATCTCCACTCGTACACTTCGCTTCTTTTTTCAACAGTTTCCCGTCATCATCAGATAAGAACCATTATTTTCTTCATATTTATTCTCTTTTCTCTTCTCCACGTTTCTGTTTTTTTCAAAATTTTAACTCCCTTTTTATAACTTCCAAAACGGTCGTTTAACTTTTAATTTCCTATATTTTCGAGATGAGGTGGCTCCGGGTTTACCTTCCATTTTAACTTCACTGTCAGTTAATTTATTTTGTTATCTGCCACGTCATTTGCGCACTAACCTCTCTTTTTATTTTTTGGAAAATTTTTCGGTTTCACCTCAATTCTAATCAATCAAATAGGTTGCGTGATTCTGGTGCGAACCTGACGAGCCGTATTGTTTTGGACTGCAGATACAAACTCCATTTCATTTGAGTGGAGTGCTAGTGATTATACGTGTAAGTTGGAGATATTATGAGGTGACGCGTGTCATTTTGACAGCTGTTTACTAGTAACTGCTTTACCAGGAAGAATCCCCCACTCTCAACGGCTATGACCGGTTCTAAAACCGGTTTAACCAGTCATCCTTATCTCTTCCATATATAAACACCCCTTCCTCAATTTTCTTTCACTATGTTCTTTAATTAAATCAAAGGTGAGGCTGCGCCTCTGTCACCCCCAAACCTCCCATCAACAATACAAAACTCTCTACAATTATTTAGAAATCTGTTCAGTATTAGTTTCTGATTAGAGTTAATTAGTAGTTCGCAGACTCAATATATGGCATCTACAGCGAGAAAAGACGTTGATCGGATTAAAGGCCCCTGGAGTCCTGAAGAAGACGAGGCGTTGCAGAGATTGGTGAGCAACTATGGCCCAAGAAACTGGTCTTTGATAAGCAAATCGATCCCTGGTCGATCTGGCAAGTCTTGCCGGTTGCGATGGTGCAACCAGCTATCTCCTCAGGTGGAGCATAGGCCTTTTACTCTTGAAGAGAATGAAACCATTATCAGGGCTCATGCTCGTTTTGGTAACAAGTGGGCCACCATTGCTCGCCTCCTCAATGGCCGTACGGATAACGCCATTAAAAACCACTGGAACTCCACGCTCAAGCGAAAATGCTCTTCCCTCAGTGAAGATTTCGACGATATACAGGCTCAACCCCGTCTTAAAAGATCCGCCAGCGTTGGGGCTGCACCCAACGCCTCGGGTTCGGGCCTTCATCTGAATCCGAGCAGTCCGTCCGGATCCGAAATAAGCGATTCCAGCTTGGCAGCTATGGCTTCATCTCCGGTCTGCAGGCCCCTTGCGAGAACAGGGTCGCTGGTTCCGCCGGCGCTTTCAATCGATGCCACCTCTTCTACAACGGATCCGCCGACATCCTTGAGCCTGTCACTTCCTGGATTCGATTCTTGCGAAGCCTCGAATAAAGTAACTGTTTCCGGTGCGGGTTCCGGATTCAATCCTGGATTAAATCAGACTAATATTGATATTGTACAGACACCGATGGCTCAACCAGTTGGTTTGCCCGTGAAGGAAGGTCTAGCCGCAGTGCAACAGAATGGTGTTGGGATTGAGACTCAGTTCTTCAGTCCTGAGTTCTTGACAGTGATGCAAGAGATGATAAGGAAGGAAGTGAGGAGTTACATGTCAAGTATTGGGCAGAATGGGCTTTGCTTTCAGACTGAAGCCATAAGGAACGCTGTGGTTAAGCGAATTGGAATTAGCAAAATCGCCTAGAGAAAAAACAAAGCAATTGGTAGTTATGATGAGAATCCAGCTGAGTCTACCGATGAATCGGAGAGATGAGAGAAATGGGAGGAAGAAACGGTCTTTGTTTCTTTAAAGTTGCTTTAATCGTTGCTTTATACAGAATCGATAATTTTGGTAATGTACAGATGAACAAAAATGGTAATTAGGTTCTGTTTATGGGAGATGAAGAGGATCTCAAGAAAAAAGAAAAAAAAAACCTTTTCAATATAAACTGCAGAAAAAGAAAAAAAAACATTTCGTAATTTGATGTGTTCGTTTATATTCATACTTTTTTTTTTTTTTAAAGTTATGAAAATTTCTTCGTGGATTTTGGACCCCAGATATTTAAGAACGAGAGTAATTGAAATAAATGAAATGAAATGAAATGGAGGACAAATTCAAGGGACGAAGAAGTTCGTTATGATAAACTAGGCAACCGTTTCTGTTCTCATATAGCCGATGAGAGAAATGAAACGGTAGTTTTGTTGTGGCTGAGAAACAGAACATACCACTAATGAATAATTGTGTGTGTTACTTGGTGGGGTTTGCTGTGAAGAAAATGATATATGGAGTGGGTAGCATCCAAATTTGAGGCATGTGGAAGAATTTGAGATTAAAATTTGTATGTTTCCCTTTGGACCAACTTCGATCGCATTTTCAGTATCCAAACCATGGACCCAGATGCAGATTAGGGGATTGATGTAGGCTCTGCGTAGACTTGTTATTTAATGCCGATTTTCATTAAATTTGGATAACGGTTGTGACGTTATTGCTCATTAAGAACCCCGTTTCCATCGCATTTCTTCTTTAATTTCTTTATGTATTGGGCTGCTAGGAGGGGTTAATTTCACCGGTGGTTATCAAAGTTTAGTAATTGTAACGGTATGGTCACTAAAGTTTAATTTGTAATGAAAAAATTATCCATCTTTTATTTTGTAACTTAAAAGTAAGTTTGACTGGAAAAATTAAAATCCGATATCGGCGCGTGAAAAACACGCAAATAAAAATACAACTCAGAAGAAAATCGCCATCATTCACGAGAAAAGCTAAAATCTAAAACCATAAGGAACTATTGGCTTCTTCGTCATTGACACTTTTGTTCTTTCCAGTTGGGTTAATGGCTGCTCTATTGTTCTTCTTGGCTGTCTTCTTAAAGTTTTTGTATTTGTTCTATTGTTTGGCCTGTTATCAATGGCTATGTATATTTTGGTTTCAGATTTTAGCTTTTCTCGTGAATGATGGCGATTTTCTTTTGAGTTGTATTTTTATTTGCGTGTTTTTCACGCGCCGATGTCGGATTTTAGTTTTTTCGGTCAAACTTACTTTTAAGTTACAAAATAAAAGGTGCATTATTTTTTCGTTATAAATTAAACTTTAGTGACCATATCATTACAATCACTAAACTTTGATGACCACTGGTGAAATTAACCCCTGCTAGGAGTTAAATCTTATTTGGATTGAAAGTTTGTTAACAACTGTTTGCTAGGTAAATGCTTGATTGAAATTGTGAAATTCCATTTTTATTAATCCAGTAAAATGAATTATCTGTATTATGGATATGGCCCATACGTTTTGAGCAACATGGATGGACACTTAAGTTTTGAGGCTTAATCTATGTGATTCTGATTTCCTATCGTACGATTTTGGGGTCTGATATATGCCGGTCCATTGAAATTTCACTTGTGCATATTCATGATAAGCCAGAGCCCATACCAGTAAGCTTCAGTCTTCCCATTGCATCCTTCCCCTCAAATAAAATCTCTCGCCGGTCTCGATTGTCTAGTACTAATCAATATAAGAAGCTCGGACAAGCCCAAGTCCATTAATATTTATGTCATTAGGCCATTTTAGTTTTATAACGAGCCTATTCTCGCTGGGCTGTCAAACTCTCACAATCAATTTGTTTAAGAAACAACCATTACATTTACATCCAATACAAAATTTAATAAAGAACAGTGTACTGGAATCAGTTCATCTGAACCCTGAACAAGTAATCCAAGAACTATTACATTTACATCTGGTCTAGTGTAAATCATTGGAGGTTATCTGATCACAAAAGCATCTCGACAACTTGTCTCATGGTAGGCCTCGCATCTTTGTATTCTTCCACACATTGAAGGGCCACTTCAATAATAGTTTCCATTTTAATTGGATCGTAAGATTTCCCCATGTCAGGGTCTGCAATTTCTTCGACCCAACTTGTCTTTGCAGCAACACCAGCACTCTTTTTCTTTCTCACCCATTCCACAAGCCTTTCTTGTTCTTCTCCATCTTTGCTATCAGTAGAATGAGTACCTACTGCTTGGGTCTTCCCCGTCATCAGCTCCAACACCACGATCCCATAGCTATAAACATCCACTTTAACTGTAATATCCGTATTCAATACCCATTCAGGAGCCATGTAACCTCTAGTCCCTCTCATCCTGGTAAACGTTGCATTTCGATTTTCGCCCCTACTTAGAAGCCGAGATAGTCCAAAATCTGATACCTTTGGCTGACAATCTGAGTCAAGAAGAATGTTTTCTGGCTTGATGTCGCAATGTACAATCCACTCCAAGCATTCTTCATGCAGATAAGCAAGGCCTCTTGCTGTTCCCACTACGATTTCGAACCTCTTTTTCCAGTCAAGCTTTTTTGAAGAAAGATTTTTGGCCAAAGAGCCGTTCTCCATGTACTCATACACCAAAAGCCTATGCTTTCCTTCTGCACAGTATCCCCACATCTCTATCAGATTCATGTGGTTCAGCTTACCAATTGTACTTAATTCGGCTAGAAACTCTGCTTCTCCTTGTTCAGCTTTATTAAGCCGCTTAATTGCTGCCACTCTATCATCGTTCAATTTACCTTTATAAACAATCCCTCCTGCTCCTCTTCCAATTTCTTCCCCGAAATCTCGTGTGGCTTTTTTCAACTCTGAGTAGGTGAATCTTTTGAACCCAGTTGCTGAAAGAAAATAACCTTGATCATGGGCGTCTTTGTGCCGCCAATTTCTAATCAATAATACCCACACCATAATTATGGAAGATTCAATTAGTCCTAGAACAATGACGAACCAAAGCAAGAACTTGATTGAAAAACTCTCTTTGCTTTCTTCATATTTTCTATCCAACTCTACAACTTCTCCCGAACAATTTAAGTCGAGCCTGTTATCGAAAATCCAGTTGTCCGAAAAAGAGACGGTGTTGGGCGCCCTGAGATACAGATCACCTCTGAAATTTTGGGTATAGTAACCGTTGAGCAGTTGGGTCTTGGGAAAGCAGTAAGGGATGTTTTCAGGATTATTGTTGTACCAGAATTTAAAGGTAAAACCTTTGCAATCACTTCTTTTCAAGCATTCTGCTTTGCACATATCCAATGTGTAATTTTTATAGTAGCCAAAATCATACCCATTACTTTCAACATGAGCCAACCGCAGGAAAGTAGTCTCAGTTTCTGCAAAAGAAAGATTGAATTCTGGTTGACAACCAAAGGACCAATCGGTATTATTTATCTGCGTAAAACCTGGAAGACAAGTGCATCTCCGACCAAAGGCAGGATCATAATGGCAAACACTGTTTGGTCCACAAGCACCATGGATTCTGCATGTTTCTGACAGGGCTTGCCATGAAACAGCCCATGGAGAAGACACATCCTCTCGGCTGTACAGCCTTAGATTTCCATCAAAATCGAGGGTCAGCCTTCGTTGGATTCTCACACCATAATCTGCTGCCCAAAATGTTAAATTATCAGACGAAATGAACCTTCCCAGGGAATCTAGCACAGCAATTCTGCTGCTGTTGTAGGTGGTTCTTCCAACATCGCGAGGCAAAAATGAATGGTGCGGCCAGAAAACACTTGAAACCTTAGGATCGTCATACAGAATGCGAAGAACATTATCATCGTCGAAAGACAACTTGTAGAAACCAGAAGAAAAATTAGTGTGGCTTCTTGATGAAACCAGCTGTAATTCTCTAGTAAGTGGTTGCAGAGGAAGAAGTGTATCTGTTGGAAAATTGAAGCTTTCCCACAAATTAAAACCTTCTTCAGTAATTAGAATAAGATTACCAGTGTCTTGAAGTTGCAATGAAGACGAAGTTTTTGAGATTGTTTTGGTCTCCCAAACAACTCGATCCACATCTGTCAGTATAATATTGCCATTTTTTAGTAAAGATAGCTTGGAGCTCCTTCCGTTAACAGGCTCCTCACGATTCGCCATCCAAACTATGGTTTCTCTAGTGGAAGAGGATTCGTTAAACCATATGCCAAAACAATAAGCATTATCCCCAATTGGGTAAAACCCAGCAATGAACACTCTGTTTGGTGAAATCAAGAATTTGCTTGGCCTCTCTACAGAAAGAGATGAGCCTTCCCTCAAGGTTGAAGATGGAGATGAAGTTGAAGGTGGAATAATCAGGGATAAAAAAATAAAACAAAAAAAGGTCGCCATGTGCATCTTCAGTCTAATCATGAGGTCTGAACTTAGGAACACAATTTATATAGAGAAGTAGACGGGCACGAATTGCTTACCTCAAAGGGTAAGTTCGCGCGGGTCAAAGAAGGAAAATCAACAAATATCCTGCACGTACAAGAAATTTCCTCCAGGGTACATAAATTTAAATGGCATTTTCAACACTTGAAAGCGAAGGTTTTGGAATCATGGATGATATGAAATTGAGGTTCAAGACCCATATGTGATCAATAATTTCATAAATAGTGATGCAACGTCTTTTTGTTTTTTTCAATTAAAATCTTGTTAAAACAAAATATGTTCAATTCTTCTTTTCCGTCTTCGTCTTTTTTTTTTCTTTCTTTTTTTAAGGTTTAATACATATGATTCATACTATATTGTATTTGGTGTTCTTGAATTGTTATTATTATTACTAGTCATGTGAGAATAAGTAATTAGACATTCAGTAGTTAAAAGTTGCTAGACATTTATATTTATTATATTCTAAGTAAGAAAATTAACATATAGGGCTGCTTGCTTTTGATTAAATGATTATAAGATGGACTTCGCTTACATCAAATATTTCTATTATTAAATTAGAGAGAAAAAAGGACAAGAGGAGAGGCGGCATGGAAATTGGAAATAATGTTTCGCTTTAACCCACCAAACCTTTGTTTACCCCAACTTTGTTTGAAAATGTAGCAGAGTGTTCATATATATCAGTATTTTCGTTAAAGAAAAAGAGTTAAGGGCAGCACAGCAATTTATGCAAATATAATATCATCTGGTCTTGACTGGGACGTGGAATTGTCAATTACGTAGCTTATATGAACAAAAATAGCATGAGCTGTTTGCATAGTTTACCCCATGTGTAAAATAAACTATATTATTATGAACTAAACGTAGATATGTTTTTAACTTCGATGACTTGGAAGTCAAACGAGCATGGTTGGATATCGCTGCTTCGTTTTCCTCGACACGTGGAAGAGCCGCCATTTCGTGACATTCAGATTTTTATCAGTTGACTAGTCAAGTTTTTCTTATTTGAGGAGCATTCAGCTAATTGGCTGTTCAAGTGGTGCAATAAATGTTTTGGCTAATTTCCTTGCATAATGGCTTTTCCTAATTGTTAAAACTGAAATACTGCAGACTATAAACTATAATAGGTCTCGTATATTCACTTAATGTCTTGTTTGAATGGGATGAGCCATGTCTGGTACAGTGTGATATAATTTGACATAGTATTGTAATTATTGTTAAGAAAATATTGCACATTATATAGAGGTGGCAAACGTCATAAGTGGATAGACTCATATAGGAATCAAATAGGTTATGGACTGATCCAGCTTGGATCACAAGTCAACCTGTTTTCTTTGCAACATTGATTCATTTGAAACTAATTATTCTGTTCTTGATTCACAAATTACTATAATTGTTATTATTATTATTATAGATAGATGAGGGCAACAAGTTAGAATAGAAAATGAAAAGAAATTAGTAGTGCATTTACTTAGAGAAAATAATTTTCTGTTTTTTACTTTTTTAAAAAATTGAAATATTTGTCTTTGATAAAAAAAATTAAAAAACATGTTCATTTATTAACAAATGAAAAACTAAAATATTTAATATATATATATATATGTATACACATATATACGTATGTATATAAGCATACACACACATATATATGCGCAATATAAAAAAATGCATTTTACCGACGGAAAATGATTTAGCAGGTTTTTAATTGTTTTACCGACGTCCGTAAAACGTTGTAGGTACCAAATTACCGGCGGAAAATTCCGTCGGTAGTTTTATTTAAAATTCGTCGGATGTTTTTACCGACGGAAAATATTGTCGGTAAACCGTCAGTAAATTTTGATGAATAAATTATTAATTTATTATAGTATCAGCAGTGATGGATTTTTTCGTCGGTAATTTTGTCGACAAATATAATATTACAATTATTGGAATAGCAGCGACAGATTTATTCGTCGGTAATTTTTCGGTAACATATTATTTTTCTATTTAATTTTTTATATTTTTTTGTTAAAATTATATATTTCCTTTTGGTAAATCTCAAATTAAACACAATAAAGTCAATATAAAAGTATAAAATCTAAATTGAAGATATATATTAATTAATAATTTTAATATATAAGAAAAATAATTTGTATAAAAAATTAACTAAAATTTATACAAATATTGTGTAAATTACAATGCCAAAAATATAAAACTCAACTCTAAATACTCTTTGAACATCGTTAAAAACAATGAAAAATTTAAATTATTAAATCTGTCCTAAGCGTGCAACCATCGCGTTAATCAACTTTCAGTCGACTAAATTTTTTGCAAATGCATTTCCGTTGGTGTAGGCTCTCGACCTAATTTTTTGGCCTGCACATAATTTGAAACATTAAAAGAAAAAAATTAAATAATATGAATGGAAGATATTTAAATCAAGTCACCAATTCAAAGTGTACAAGGGGAGCTTGTTTTATTCGGGAATAAGAAACACGAATAATATGTGAATAATTTAGCACTAGAAATTCATCAATAATAAAGTCTATAAAATATTAATGATGGCATAAGAATTTAGAGGAAAAAAATAAAATTTAGAATTCATTATCGCATAAGGTATTCCAATTTGAGCAAATATTAGTGCAGCTCAATTAGTTTATAACTTCCAATTCTATTACATATGAGCATAATAAATCATCATTTTGTTCTCGGACAAGAAAAAAAAGTCCCCTAATCCCTTAAAAATTGAGTTCATTTAGCACCCGAACTCATAAATATGAACAAATAACAATAATTAGCCTACCAATATAAAACAATGCAATTTGCCCATCTACATATGCATAAATTATAATCTTCCATCAGGGCCCACGGGTTTTTTTAGCAGAATACCAATTCTGCTTCTGGCTAAGCAACAAAAGAAGCAGATTATGGCCAAAATGACCATACCATCAAACTGGAAAACTGGAAAAAGCCCCCTACTAATTGAAACAGTCACCTATCAACAGGTCTCCCTGCCTACCTATTCTATAAGTCTTCAGGTACCAGAGACTAGATTTCAGGATAAATGACTATAGGATCAATGGTTACTTTACCAGCATTAATTGCTAGCAATCATGCATCATTATAATGATCATCATTTGTATGTAAAGTGTGAAAAGAATTTTCTAACTTACTAGAAAGATGGAAGAAAATGCTCTTCAGGTTATAATCGACCCTACATCCTTTAGTTATAAAAGCTCTTTTCTCTTTCTCCGACTTTTCATCTAGCAACTTGAATCAATAAAATTAAATCAACACAATGCTTCAAAAAAATTGAGGGAAAAATTGAAACAAATGCTGATAGCAAAGTAAAATCTATGGGCAATTCAAAGCAAATTTAGCAAGGAATTCAATGTAAAACCCTTGAATACTCTAAATTAAAAATGTGAATCTTTTTTTTCTTCTCTTTTTGATGCCTTTACAAATCAATTAAATTTCAAAACATACTCTTGTGAAATTTTTACTTTGGTATGGTTGATTAACTAAGCCTACTTCTGAGCTGCAAAACGCCAGTAGGCAAGGTGGTTCTTTTTTTTATAAGCCAAATAACATTCATAAAGAAACAGTATAGGAAGCAGAGGCTGGAACAAAAACCCAACCAACCAGCAGCATACAAAAATGATCCAACCCCTCAAAACCCAAAACAAAAGAAGGCCCAGCGAGTACAACAAATGACCCGATTACCAATAAAAACAACCATCCCAATTAAAACTTCCAGGTACTCCAATTATTCTGCCAAATTAGCTTTGTTTTCTTAGTTTAATAACAATAACGTTTGCTGTTGAAGGAAAATAAATAATGGAAAATAGTATATATACATATGATTGCTGGGCTATATATTATATGTGGCAAAAAGTTCTTTTATATTTACATATTTTTTCAGTAAAAGATATTTCATTTAACAGTCCACAACTACAGATCTGTGGTTTGACATTTTACAAAAGAATGAAAAAGAGACATGTATTATTCATATGATTATTATAAAATTCATTCCAGTACTTCTCTGTAGCTTTGAAAAAGAGACATCATCTTACTAGAAATATATAAATCTGTAGCTTTGAATTAAAAAAAAAATCATAATGTTTGTTTTGAATAACATATATGCTCACATCAGATAATTTTTAATTGAAAATACACCCAAAATTTTTCTATTGTAAAAATGTACCTATTTACTTAGGTCTGCTCTCTGTTTTAAGGAAGCGGGCATATTCCTGCTGCAACATTTCCTCTCCACGAACAGGATCAAAGTTGCATCTGTAGAAACTGGTAATAAAAGAGAACTTTCTTTTGAGATGAAACATGGTCAAATGAAAGCTGTACTCAAAGAAGTAAATATTATATCTCTGCACTGATCACTAGTGTCCATATAAATATGATTATTACATGGAATTAACTATACAGATTCATGATCTCAATCATTATGGATAATGTATTAATAATCCAAATACAGATTCATGATCTCAATCATTATGGATAATGTATTAATAATCCAACATTTGCCTAGCAGGACTATATAGTTCTCGACAAAAATGCCATAGGATAATGTTTAAGATTGATGGAGCTTAACATCCAATCAGAAATATAGTAACAGAATGTAAAGATGGGATTTGGTTTAGAACAGAGTGGAACCATAAGTTATGTTTAGGAGATCAAGAGAGAAAATTAGGCGGACCTTGAATCTTTATGGCATTTAACAATCAAGACTAACAGCTAATTAATAGAATCAGAAACATTTTCTTTTTCTATTACTACATGCCTGTTTATTAATTTAATGAGCCATTAAGAGAAACTCATATTTAGTTCACTTTCCAATTGCCAACTACAATTGAGCGCATTAATATGCACAACTGCTCTTACCTTCCATCCATCCCACAATGACAGTATTCTGAGATCCAAATGCTGCAATAAATTGTGTTTTCTAGTAAGTGGAACTGGGCAAATGACCACTCAGAACTAAAATACTTTGGCAAGACCCCTGAAATGAGTATCAGGAATATGGGACTTATGGATAGGGAAAAAAATGAAGCAGAAGAAGGAAGAAAAACAAAAATGATGAGGAATATCATATGTAGTACATGAGTTCCATCTACTAGGTCTTGAAGCCTATACCGCAAACATGTTTTGGAAGAAATATTTATATTTTCCAGACTAGGGAATGTTTTCATAACGGGAAAAAAATAACCAGCAATTAACTGACAAAGAAATATTAATGTTCTCCAAACTTATACCCTTTTGATTGAAAGAAAAAAAAAGGGAATAATATTACCTGAACTAGTTTCATTTATCTTCAACTTCTTCAATCAACAAAAAATATTAATGCCCAAATATTAAATTCTAGAAAAAAATATAGGAAGAAATATAAGTTTCGATTATCTACATAGAATAAAATGATCCTGTAAAGCACAAAAAGACAAGTATCCTCCCTCTCTTTATATATATATATATATATTGGAACTTAAAGCAATGATAGACAGTGAAATGCAGATATTTTTGTTGCCATATCATCCGATAAAACTCCATCAGCTCTGAAATTTTTGACCTAAATCAAATAAAAAAGCATAGTAAATTAATATTAATTTCATCAAAAACTTGCAACAATAACTATAGTACACAAGCATATGACAATGCGTAAAGCCAACATTAAAAAAAGCTGCAATTTGATGACAAAAAATGAAAAAAAAAAAGAAACTGTCATCTTTTTAGATATTTCACTACAGTGACACAATGTTAACCAAACATATTGCTGGATGGCTAATGAGAAATAGCACGTGATTGTAACTATCCACTGACTAGAACATGACAGATATACAGAGGTGTATATAGGTCAAGAGGTGAACAACAGATGTACTATACCAATAATAACCAAAAAAAAGACTAAATGAATCTTCATGTTCAGTTAAACAAACTACAATGTGAACAAAGCAAAATTATACTTAGTCCAAATAACATGTACATATGCATAAGCTAAATTACTTGCCTGTTTTAGTGGCACAAAATTTTTGTCTTGAGGAGGCGAATCCTGAAAAGAAGCAGATGAAATGAGTTGAAAAAGGGATTAGTTCAGCACAATTCAATTTATATTTATAGGAAGCAAAATATAGAATTGAAATCTTTTAAAGAGAATTGAATCATGCCAAACATGTCCATGGATAAGATTCACTAACAAATTTAAAACCTCAATGAACCATACGAAAAAAGGAAAATACCTTTTGTAACAAAGTAGAATCTAACAAATTGCACGTCACTCACAAAAATATTGTAAATGCACGAAAATACCATATTACTAATGAATAAGAATAACAAAGGCCCACCTCATAGGTGAAAGGACCTTTTAACGTGCCCAAGTCATGAGTACCAATTGCAACTCATGTTCTTCGCCTAAAACATGGTATGATATCAGCATTGCAAGGGAGAAAAACTACATAAACATTCGGTGATCCTTCTAGAAACAATAAACAAATGAAAAATTAAATAAATCAGACAATTACCTGCAAATCTTTCGATGAAGTTTGTCTTGTAGATCTATGAAGCTATTGTAACTTGCTTCATCAATTTTAATATCTCTCAGAACAGCACATACAACATACAACCTCATTTTTGCTCTTCTAATCTCTTCCAAAAAAATTCAATCAAAACCAAACCAACAGCTACTCCATTACACCTTTGATGTACCACAGAAATTTCACTTCAACTCTTTTTCTTTGCCTTTTCAATAAATTATTAAGTTATTTAAGTTATTAGAACCATTACAATTTCTAAACAAAATGGTATAAATGTTTTTGAAAATTGGAAGCAACAAACTTTCATACACCTACCATGTGTACAAAACTGCGACAAAAATTGGATTAGATTTTTTGTATTTTACTTGTCTACATGGTCAGATCAGAAACATATCATCAAACCTACCAAAAAAGAATCCCACAAAAATAAATTATTATTAGTAATAACCTTCTTCAGCCCAATGCCCATTAATTCATAATCCTCCACAAAACAAGTATTGTGACTTGATTATAGATTATTCAAATCATCAAGTGCACATGATACCCAAATTTCACATCCACTGAAATTAAAGCAAAAAACTATAGTCATCATTCGAAATTTTCAGATTTGAGACTCCAATAACTCCGCAACTCAAAATCCCTAAATTCTAATGCATGAAACTTCAAAATTAGAACTTTTAAAATGGAAGAATAAGAAGAACCAAAAAATATAAATGAACATGAACATACCTATGATGCCGAGAGTTATTATTCCAACAATGAAGATTGCAAGTTGAACTAGCTTCTTTTCAAAATCGAAATCCAAATCCATGGAGGTCTCTTTTTGTTAGTAAAAGAAGCCTATAAATTAGAATAATAGGATCAGGATGTGTAAAGGAGTTATTTTTAAGGTCAAATCGACGGAGGTCCATGGGAAGAAAATTCTTTGCTTTGAATCGAAAGAGATGAATTTGTTAAGAAAACCAGTCAAAAAGTGAAACGCACCATTTGGCAGCCTTTGAAAGAAGAACCGTCAATGCCTTGTAGAAGAAGATCATCCACTCTTCATTTCTTATATTGTGCTTCTCTTCCCCAATTGTCTCCACCGAAGACTGTAAAGCTTTACTCAATCGTGAGGAAAAACAGATGTGCGATTCCAACAACGTTGATCGACGCGGTGGCGGTGAAACATGGATAGGGGTAACCTCACTGTCGAGATGGCGAGGCAGGGATGTTGGAACAACTAAGAGAAAAATATGGAGACTAGGGCTTATTTGAATAAGGGATCTTAGACATTGGGGATTTTAGCTCTAAAATATTTTATTAATATTAAATATAAAACATTTTATCAAAACACTACCGACGGCTTACCGATGAAAAGAAACCGTAGCAAAATCTATAACTCCTCAGCCTTAAAATTTTTCGTATTTATTTACCGACGGATTTAACATCTGTCGGTAAATCTTAAAAGATTTATGTATTACTGACGGAATTTACGTCGCTAAATCAATAAAATGAGAAAATTAGTTACCGTCGGTAAAGTGAGCTAATAGTTCGCGCCAATATTTTCCACCAAATATAGCGACAAATTATTAATTCTGTTGGTAAAAATGTCGTCGTTTATCAAATTTATTGTATTTACCTACGCATGATCAATTTGGTCGGTAATCCGTCGGTAATATTTTAATTTTACCTACAGATTAAGAGTTTGTCGATAAAATCCGTTGGTAAAATAATTTTTTTTTGTTTAGGTGTGTATATATATACGTATGTGTATATACATACATACATATATATGTATATGTATATGTATGTATGTACATACATACACATGCACACACGCACACATATATATGTGTGTGTGTGTGTGTATGTAAGTATATGCATATATGTGTGTGCATACATACATACATACATATGTATATATATGTATATGTATGTATGTACATACATACACATGCACACACACACATATATGTATGTGTGTGAGCGCGTGCTTGCATGTATATATGTATATGTATATGTATATGTATGTGAATACGTACATATGTATACGTATATGCATATATATGTGAATATATGCACATATATACACATACATACACATGTATGTATACATACATATGTATATGTATTACATATGTACATGTAGGTGTATGCATATACATATATATGTATATATGTATGCACATACAGATACATGTATAAATAAATAAATAAATAAATAAATAAATATATATATATATATATATATATATATATATATATATATATATATATATATATATATATATATATATATATATATGTGTGTGTGTGTGTGTGTGTGTGTGTGTGTGTGTGTGTGCGTGTGTATATATATGTACGTAAGTATATGCATATATGTGCAGAAATACACATATACGTACGCACGTATGTATGCATGTACTACATATACATATATATATACATATACATATACTTATGTATGTAAGCACATACAAATACATACATATACAGTGATAGAGGGGAATGGTGGGTGTTTAAGAATTATACGAGTGAATGTAATGAAAAAAGGGTCATAGCATGCAGAATTATGAAGGATGACAGTTGAAGGTTAATTTTATTTAATATCCCTCAATTTCGTGCAAATAATATTATAATTATTATTTTTTAATTCATAATAATAACATAAATCAAATATAATTTTATAACAATAAAATTATGAAAACATTTCGATCAAGGATAAAATAATATTTTACTATCTTTATACAATTGATTAAAAAAAATGAAATTGTTAAACATGCGTTAGGCTGGTTTATAAAATTTGCCTTGTCTAGCCAAGAATTTTCCAAGCCCAGAGGCGTTTTCTCTATATTTCGCATAATGTCATAGCGCTGTTGGTTGACTAGTCAAGGGCAATTTATCTTCTGTCCGAGAAAGAAATTTCCTTCCAATTAAACTCTTTCTTGTGGTTGGAGCAATGTTATTAAAACTGGAAAGCGAAATAGGTCCCACATCGGTCGGTCTAATCGGATCCCACCGAATTTTTTAAACAATATTATTTATAATTTTTTTTAATATTATAAAAATATTACTATATAAAAAATAAAAATAATTTTAAAAAATCAATCATCATCAAACACCAAGGAAAAGATATTATTTTTAAATTATTCAATATTTATAATAAAAAATTAAAAAAATATAAAAATAATTAACAAATATTTCAAAAAATTCACCAAATATATATTTTATTTTATTCATCAAAAACTTCATTATAATTTCCTAAATTTTAATTATTTATTTAGATTTTTATTTTATTTTTTTTAAAAATAATATTGTAACGATATTTTTTATTGGTTCAAACTGATACCATTTTTAATCTAGTTTACCTCATTTCAAATTGAGTTTTCTCTTAACGTGTCCAGTTCTAATTGATTTTTTCCAATTTCATTTGATTTCATATAAAAAATCTAATAAAATTGGTTCCACTGGCCAGTTGAATCTAATAAAATTGGCTTGTAGATCC
The DNA here is from genome assembly GCA_037975025.1 of Excoecaria agallocha. Taxonomy (NCBI): domain Eukaryota; kingdom Viridiplantae; phylum Streptophyta; class Magnoliopsida; order Malpighiales; family Euphorbiaceae; genus Excoecaria; species Excoecaria agallocha. Next base: position 82,281,892 of record CM075806.1, read on the forward strand.
CCTTGTAAGTTGCAACTCAGAGGTGTGTGTATATACATGCATGCTATATCAAAAGATAAGATATACACGGTAATGCATGTCTCTTCTGTCATTTAAATTTTTTTCACTCAAATTAATAAGTTTAATTTTTTGATAAATTTACAATTTATATTAAAAATATTTTATTTAATTTAGTATTTATCACTTAATTAACAGTAAAAATGAATGAATAGAAAGAAAATTAAAAAAAATCAAAAAGATAATTAAGGAAAGCAAATTTGAAGAACTGAATTAATTTTTTAAAAAAATTTTAAAGTTCGATGGATTTATTGATATAAAACAATTTTCTAAAATGATAGATATCATTAATTATAAGACCGAGGGGAGGAAGTAAAAAAAAATTATAAATGCAAGTTTGAAAGTTCAAACTTACCAAGCAAGAGGACAGAATTTAATGCAATGAACTGTCTTGTCTCCTTTAAACAAAAATATACGGCAATTTTTTTTGTTTACATTAAGTTTTCAAATAAAAAAAAAAATACATAAGTCATTTTATTTTTACTTTTATCTACGTTAAATTTCCAATTAACAATAGCGAGAAAATGACATACTTGCATGGTATAAAATAGTACTTTCTCCGTCTCATTTTAAGAGATATTTTTTATTTTTTATAAAAATTAAAAAATAATTAAAATATTTTAATTTAATAAAAAAATTTAAGTAATTGATAAAAATATTTTTTTATATTTTTAAGAATTTTATTTAATTTTAGTTAAAAGTGAAGAGTAATAAAAAAATAAATATTTAATAAGTTATATAATAAATATAGCTATACAGGTAAATATATTCTTTAAATTTAAAAAAAATATTTGAAGTGAAATAAATTAAAATAAAAAAAATATATCTTATAAAATGGGATGAAAAAAGTATGAATTTAAATTGAACTCTCTACGATAAGCTGTCCACCACCAGTTTAAGATTTTGGCGGATACAGTGATAATATTGATGAACATTTATCTTTGCGGTATTTTGATCTATTAGTTATAAACACTACTTTTAGGGTTCTATATGACAATATTGATGCATATTTGTTTTTGCGGTATTTTGATTTATTAGTTATAAATACAACTTTTAGGTTCCTTTTATTTTTTGATGTAAGATTTTTAATAATTTCTGTTATAAATGTTAAAAGATTATTTATCTCGCATAATTTGTTATTGTGTATGTATTTAATTCATGTCAGTATTATTAGTTAAGGATCTAATATTGTTTGGCTAAAATTAAAAATAATAAAATTTTAGTGTCCATTTTTTAAAAAAATTTGATGATTCAATAAAAAAATAAAAAAAAATCAAGAATCTAAAAAATGTGTGTTGCCAAAATCTAATGGATATGGACTATGTAGAGAGAGATGGAGTTGCGACCGCAGTACGTATCTGTGGTCGCAATTCATTTAATTGGAAATTTTTTTAAGTAATATTTAAAAAAATCAAAATATAGAGTTTGTCAAAAAAAACTATTTGAAGAGTTAGAAATTTTTTTACGAAAATACAGCAGAGGCTTGCTTTATCTGCGCGTGTTAGTACAGCTTGCTTGCTTTATCACTGGAATTTCTGATTTTTTTCTGGTGTGTATATAAAAAATTATTTGTAAATAAAAAATTTTTAATAAAAATACAAAAGCTGCTTGTATTATGCGATATGGCTGAAAAAGCAGCCTAATACTGCATGACCTGATTCACTGATGCAGCCTTATCTGATTCATATCATCTCTCTTAGACTGGAAAGTCATTGCTTAATTAATTCTCTTAAAATTGCTCCATATCTTTCTGTTTGTGTATTTGGTACATGCAAACATCAGAAAATATTAAAAACAAAAAATCGTTTAATGGTCTACTTTTCATGGGTACTTTTCTAAATCGTCCATTTAAGAAAAGGGCTATTCAATTTTATTATTCTTTTATTAATTAAAAACTATTGGAATAAAATTTACAAAATTAATTTTTAAATTATTTTTATTTTAATAATGGTAACCAGCGGAGAATACCGACGACACAGAGATAATATTGACATTTTATATATTTTTATTTATTTTTTCTTCAATTATTCTTATTTATTTTCAAATCAAAAATAAATATTTTGAAAGATATAAAATAAATTGAAAAAAATCAAATTTCCTCACCTTACTCTAATTTACTCTTGCATTTTGCAAGACCAAACTGTGAAAAGAAAAATAAATTTGAGTTATTCTCTTTCAATTACTTCCAATTACTCCCATCCAAACAAAAATTAATATATGTAAATTCGATCCCCTTACAGGATGCAACTACCAGAAAAAAATAAGATATATACCATAATATTGCTAATGCAAATTATTTGATATTCATACAATAGAGCTAAAAGTAAAATCTAGCATTCAAGGAAAAAGAAAAAAAAAGAAAAGAAAATTAACTAATAGGACATAAAGTCACTCATAACCAGGGCTGATATTAAAGATATAAAAACAGTGGGATCAAGGACTAATTTGTTGCTACAGGATCATTTTCATCACTCAAAAGTCAAAAGCATCTCAATGACTCGGCTCATGGTGGGCCTTGAATCTTTGTCTTCTTCCACGCATTTCAAAGCTACTTGAATCAGATTTTCTAATTTCTTCGTGTCATATGCATTTTCTAAGATGGGATCTGTTATCTCTTTTATCCAATCACATTCCTCTGTAGCAGCTTGAGATTTTTTTTCCCTGACCCATGCCACTAAGCGTTTTTGATCGACATTCTTAATATCATTGTCAACATCAGGAACTCTCATTGCTGGGCTCTTTCCTGTAATCATCTCAAGCACAACAATTCCATAGCTATAGACATCCACTTTGGAGGTGATTGGTAGATTGAAAATCCACTCAGGGGCCATGTAACCTCTGGTTCCTCTCAATTTTGAGAACCCTGAATTTTCACTATTCACTCTGCTTACTAAACGAGAAAGACCAAAATCTGATACCTTTGGCTGGTAATCTGAGTTCAAGAGAATGTTTTGTGGCTTTACATCACAGTGTAAAACCCACTCTAAGCATTCTTCATGCAAATAAGCTAAGCCTTTAGCAGTACCCACAGCGATTTCATACCTCTTCTTCCAATCAAGTGCACTGGAATTCAGATTTTCTGCCAAGGATCCATGTTCCATGAACTCATAAACCAAAAGCCTGTGATTTTTTTCCGTGCAGTATCCCCACATGTCTATCAGGTTCATGTGATTTAGCTTCCCAATTGTGCTAACTTCTGCTAGAAATTCAGCTTCTCCTTGGTGAGCTTCGTTAAGTTGCTTAATAGCTGCAACCCGATCATCCGATAATTTGCCTTTGTACACTGTTCCACCTCCTCCTCTTCCAATTTCTTGTTTAAAATTCCTCGTTGCTTGCTTCAGCTCACCGTAGCTATATCTTTTAAAACCAGTTGCAGCCTGCAGGTACCCTTGCGTGGTACCTGTATCCTGCTGGCTTTTTACTAAGAAAATCAAAACCAGAATCATGCCAAAAATTTCAAACCCTCCAATTGCGATGACAAACCAAAGCAATAACTGAACAGACCAACTTCCATGATTTGCTGCGTATTTTCTTGGAAGCATTATGCTACCGTTGCTGCAATTATTCAACTTGACTTCATTAACAGGCCAATTATTGGAGAATCGACCGTCCTTGGGCACTTTTAGATATAGATCTCCTTCGAAATTTGGTGAACGTTGCCCATTCAGTAGCAGTGTCTTGGCAAAACAATAAGGAATATCACTAGGATGGTCATGCTTAATAAATTTGAACTGGAAGCCTTTGCAGTCGCATCTCTGCAAGCATATTTTCTTACAATCATCAAATGTTTTATTAGGAAAGAAACCAAAATCATACCCATAAAATTCGACATGGCGGAGCTGAAGGAAAGTAACATCGGTGTTAGCACAGGAATCAAAATCCCGTTTGCAACTCGAAGACCAGTCCGTGTCGTTGACCATCTTAAACCCTGGAATGCAAGAACATCTTCGACCAGACTCTACATCATAAGTGCAAACACTGTTGGGTCCACAAATTCCATGAACAGCGCACGGCTGAGAAGTGAGTTGCCATGAAACAACCCAAGATTCCTTTCCTTCTTCACGACTGTACAACCGAAGATTACCATCGAAATCAAGCTTCAATCTTCTTTGCAAACTCTGTCCATAATCAGCAGCGAAAAAACTGAAATTATCAGTAGATGAAAAATTACCCAAGGAATCAAGCACCGCAATTCTGCTACTGTTGTAGGTAGACCTTTGCTCTTCCCAGGGTAAAGACCCAGGGTCTGGCCAGAAAACACTTGAGATCTCAGGACCATCGTAGAGAAGACGGAGAACGTTATCGTTGTCGAAATAAAACTTGTAAAACCCTGTTGAAAAGTTACTTCCACTTCTGGAAGAAACAAGCTGCGTGTCCCTATTGAAAAGTTGCAGAGGAAGCAAGGTGTCAGTTGGTGAATCAAAACTTTGCCACAAAATGCCCTGAGTAGTGTTATGCAAAACAAGATTGCCGCTGTCTTTTAGGTCCAATTGAGACAAAGACGACGCAGTATCGGTGGCCCAAACTGGTGGCCGGCCACCTGCATCGGTGAGGATAAGGTTACCAGTTCTGAGAAGGGAGAGTTTTGAGCGTCTTCCATTCACTGGTATGTCACGATTCGCCATCCAAATCACCGTGCAAGTCTTCCCTTTGGTGGCGCATGAAGGATCATTATACCATATGGCAAACCAATAAGCATTATTTTTTCCAGCGAAGTAAAAGCCAGCGGCGAATTTTTCGTTCGGTGAAATCAAAACATGGTCTGGATCTTCGACCGAAAGTGAGGAACCTTTTCTTAAAGTGGTTTTAGATGTAGGGGAACATGAAGATGGTGAAAATATCATCAGAAACAGAAAAAGAAAGGTAACAAGGAAGAAAGCGGAAGCCATTTTCCAAGGAAAGCGGAAGAAGAGAACTGTGTGACGTACACTGCTTTTTTATTTTTTAACAGAAAGCTAGGATTAAATATGTACTTATACAATTATGCGAGTTCATATTTATAGGAATTAAAAAAAAATAAAAAAGTGAATGGATGGTGTCATCTCTCATACAACACAGTGGCCCCCATATGCATTCATTTGCATTTTCTTCGGTGGTTGGTGCGCCATCAAGAATTTCATTGGGCGTGTGGTTTCAAAATATATAAATTTGATATATTCGTAATTAATATAAAAAAAATTCTATTTACATAATAAAATATTTTATGTTAATTTGGTTTTCTATTTCGTTTGAACTTTCATATGTACTGTAGAGAGCAAAAATCGCGAATCTGTGATAGTAGTTTTTTTGAATTAATTTAAATATAAAGTTTGTTATATTTGTTGTTAGACAAAAAATTTTATGAGTTCTTCACTACATTGAATAGAAGAACATTATTGAATGGAAAAGGAATATATTAAAATTAATCACTCAATCAATGAAGTATAAACATCTGCTTGGAATGAAAGAATTTTTTAAAATTTTATAGAATTTATTTGTGAATTCAATTTTTCATACTTGCAATGCAAAAAAAATTATAGAAATTGAATTCTTTAAATTAAATTCCATGTAATTTATTATATTTTTACCAAATTCTATCAAAATATGTGAAATTTACAAATAAATTCTATATTTTTAAAAATTCAAAATTTAAAAGACTATATTACCCTTATTTTAATATATATTAAATTATTATTTTTAAATTTTGTCATCGTATATATATATAATTTATATTTTTTCATTAATGTATTTTTGAAAATAATAATTCAGTATTTATTTTTTAGAATCAATTTTTATTAAATTTTAAAGATATAATTTTTTTTAATTTGATTTATTTTAAGTATTTATTATTAACATGGTTATAATAAATATTATTATTATTATTATTATTATTATTATTATTATTATTATTATTATTATTATTAAAAGTAATAAAAATTAAACAAAGTAATCTTGAATAATAACAACAAACAGAACAATTTATTATTAATTTTTTAATCTAAAAATCTAAAGCTTAATTTTTTTTAATAAAAATAAATATTTTAGTTATTTATAACAGAATTATGGATCAATTTATTTAATGGAAATGCTTTAAAATATTAGAAATCTAATATTACTACATTTTAAATTAATAAAATTTTGATGGTAAATTGACTCAAATGTCAAGAAAGGTATTATTTAATTATAATAGGTCACTTCACTTGTATATTATAAACTTGATTCAATACTAAAAATGTTTGTAATTCATTCCATAAACATAATATTAATTTGATGGAATGTAAATTTTATTTAATTATTTTGCTTATTATTAGGAGTTATTATTGAAAACACATCAAATTGGTATTGAAAATATTTTAAAAAATAAAATAGAAATGAATTTTTTTATTCATTTATTTTAAGCATAAAAATAAGAAATTCATTTTCAATTCTATATTTTAGTTATTTTATTAAAAATATAAGAATTTATTTGCAAATTAATTTCATGTGGAATTTATTTGTAAACAAACTTCACAATTCGAAGCAGAACCTAAATCTATCAATTTATAAAACTTAAAGCCAGAAAATAGTCCCTTCGGACAAAAAAAACCACTATTTTACAAAATAGTGAGAAGTTTTAAAGTATTCTTCCTTTGTGTTCCTTTTCCTTTATCGTACTGTGAACCAAATTCCTAAATTGATAGTAATTTATGTATGTTTGTGTATATATATAACAAATTGGTAGAAATTTGGTGTTACTAACTTCAATTACTTGAGTAAGAATTATGGATTTATGAGTCTGTGTCTAAATAAATATAATATTAAAATAATATATAATAATAAATGTTTTAATTTGTTCACAATTTATGGGCAATATTTGTATATTTATTGTTTAATTTGTGTCCAAGATATACATCTAAATATAACGACAATGTTCTTGTATTATTAATTCTAAAATAAATAAAAATACAGTTTCACGATTTCATTGTAATTACAAATTATCTACAATTTTATATAATTTAAAAAGTATATCAAACTATATATATATATTAAAAAAAATACAAAAATGTAAATTCAACCAAGCCGTACCCATTCGTACATGCTGAATATAAATATTTAAAATAAAAAAAGAATAAAAATACGTGCCAAATAGGTATATATGCATACTCAAAAAATACCAACAGTCTGTTTGAATAAAAGTAAACTTTCTTCTTAATTGGGTTGGGATCCATTGGTGGAATATATGCCCCTGTCTTTGGTCTAACGCAGGGAGAAAAAATGTAAGAACATATGAAATTACGGTACTCTGTATAGATAAGGTTAATGGGTAACACTCCTTTATATTTTGGTTGAGAAATTGAACGAGTGGACCGCATAATTCCCTAACATGATGGTAACGCCATCTCTTTACACAGTCCATATCTAACTTCATTTCATCATATTTATGTTTTTGTTAAAAGAAAAAGAAAAAGTTCATTTTCATTGCATTAAATTCTCCGTCCTCTCTTTTGGGAAGTTTGAACTTTCAAACTTGCATCTCTAGCCTTTTCTTTTTCTTCTTCATTTTCACATTATTCGTACCTTTTTCTTTTTTTTTTTTACATTATTCATACCTTACTTGCAAATAGTTTGGGATACGATTATAATTTTTGAGATAAAAAATTGATTTCGATATAAATGAGATGATATCGAAATAAAAAATAATTTATATAAAATTAATTTTATATTATATTTTTTCTTAATTAAGGAATCTGCTATTTAATAATTAGGATATATAGTAAATTAAAAAATTAATTGAAAAATTCCCTCCAATCAAACTCTCTTGTGGTCGTCAATCCCCTTACAAGATGCAATTGCAAGAAAAAATAAGATATATGCCATAATATTGCTAATACGAATTATTTAATTTTCACATTATTCATACCTTACTTATAAATAGTTTAGATTAACAAAATGAATTTTGTTCAAAATTTTACGTGTTATTAACTTAATTTATTAAAAAATTAATAAAACAAGTTTTGACAAAAAAATTTCAAATAACTTATTCATAAATTTTTGACAAGCTATCTAACCACATATTTTGTTTTGTTCGAAATCGATTGATAAATATAAATAGGGATTCATTAAAATTTTGTTATTAATAAACCGGGGTAAAGAGGTTGATGATTTAATTAACAAATTTATAATTATTGAGAGGAATAAAAAAAAAAATCTAAAATTAGGTCGATTTCTTTGTCGCATTTCACAATTTTCCACTAAAAGTTATTTCGTATTACTTTCTACTTCCAAGAAAAAAGAGTGAGAATAACTTTTAGGGCGACTGTAGATATTCGATGGCAGATTATGCGACCCTACTTCACCGACGGACATGCTCGACGTAGCTTTAGTGACGGATAAATATAGGCATTGCAAATCAATAACTACACACGTTGCTATTTGGCGACTTGACATACCCGTTGTTAGATCTGCAAAAAATCCATTTCCTTGGGTCGCTAACCCACAATTTTTTTCGTAGGACACCAATTCTATCCTTTTTTCTTTCTTCGTATGGAATTAGTTACAACTTTTAATAATTGGTATTTTAACCAAATAATTCTAAAAATTAATCCCGATTTATTTGTCACATAACTTAACTGGCCACTAAAAGTGATTTTAAACAATTAACAAAACAAAGATTAAAAAAAATTACTTTTAAAAAAATCAAAATAATTCTTAATGCCACTGTAGCTATTACACGGCAGATTATGCCTTGCTACTTTGTGGACGGACATGCTTGAAGTAGTATTAGCGACAGAAAAATCATCAATTCATTGTAGATGTTAATATTTTTGAGTCAAGGGAGGAAGTGGCCTAATCTTTTATTTTTATGACGTAAGCTAGTTTTAAATCAAGGTGCAGCATAAAGAGAAATTACTCAAAGAAAATCGATTTGGATTTCTGGATCCAAATAAAACGTTGGTCAATATCACGATTTATATATAGAATATTGCAGTTGAAGCAATATATAACTAATAATTAAATTTGATGAGCACATGATGGATTAGTAAAAAAGGGGATAAACAGTGATGTCAATATGGATTAGTGAACATATACCGTAATGATCATCTTGAAGTTAATTGCACTAGCATCTCAACGACTCTGATCAAGGTGGGCCTCGCATCTTAAGAAATCTAATGAAGGTCGACTAGTAATTAAGAACCAGAGTATATTTGATATTCAATTATAAAGGTCTACTAGTACGTACTAATATAATTCCATGACGGGGAAGAAGCACCGAAGCATAAACATATATAGGATATTACGCTTATTATATTGCAGCGTTAGGTTCTAGCCAACCCAACTCATAATCTTTAACAATAATAATTCCTCACAAGTAATTACAACAAAAGTTATAATCAATTGAGGATGATATGTAAAGATGAAGTGCAAAGATGGAAAATAATATTTAAAATAAGTAAGCTTTCTCTTAAGAGTTAGAAAATCTTTTCAATATGTTCTCTCCAGCCTTTTAAATGATCTAACAACATATATTTATACAAAAAAAATTTAGTTTGAAGTGAAAAAACATAAAACTAGCCGTTTATGACCATTAGCGAACAAAATAGACGAATCTGCCTCTAACTAGCCGTTATTTTGTCCTGTAGTGCGAAATAGATTTTTTATCAGAAACACTTTCAAATTTCTAATCCAATTTCTAATGATACAAATTCTAATAAATCATTTTCTAAGACATTTTTTTGAAAGAAACCGGTTTTAACTAAAAATAGGGTTTATGACTTAAAAACATTTTTATGAAATTTAAAAACTTAAAGTATGTATGCATGAGAGATAAATTATGCCTCAATTTGATCTTACAATTTAATAACCTAATTTTTCTTAAACTAAGATCTTCTTCAACTTGATCTTCATGAATTCATTCCACAATCTTCATTTTTGATAATTGCATCAGAAAGATATATAGAGATGCCTGCAACACATGCTTATAACAGATTTCTTAATAGAGTTTATTTAAGGTTTGATTATCATCAACATTTAGATATGGCCTTGAGCTAACATTCTCCCCTTTTTTTATGATGACAAAACCTTAATAAACTCCACTTAGAAGTTTATCTAGGTTAGTCTAAAAAGCTTCCCCTGAATATTTACACGTGGTATTTACAGAAAAAATAAAATCTATAAAGTGTAAATCTCTGCAAAACTTTAGATTTTATAAAAAAATAAGCATGCCAATAAATTCTGTAAAAATATAACTTGAGATTTTATAAGAAATATTTTTAAAAAAGTCATGCATCACAATGAATCAAATAGCATTAATGCATCAGCATATAATTAAATTTTCAATAAATAAATAATTTTTTATCAATAAGAAAATTTTCAGAATTTTAGCAAATCATATAGCCATATAACAAATCATGTATCTATTTTTCTCAATTTTTAATTACCGTTATTCATCAACGTTTCTCCATTATTCTCCCCCTTTTTGTTATCAATGCCCAAAAAAATAATCATCCTTGATTTTTCTTGCAACGTGGTAGACTGAAAGAGATCACCCAAAAAAAAAATAATGGACAATAAGGATGAATAATCCAAAAATTAAGTTTTTCATCTTGGCTTTTTCAATTTGGTAAGAATGGATATGGAATCGTGAATTTTGGAGTTTGATTTTTGATTTTTTGGCTTGCGATTTTAGGTGTTTGGATGCGAAACTTACCAAAAAAAATTTATATTGACTGGTTGGTTATGACATACATGACGATATCGGTGACTCAATGTTTTTCCATGATGGCAGTAGCTTGAGGTTGAAAGGACGAAGAAGATACAAAGATAAAACGCAAGAACTTGATTTTTTAAGAAGTTAAAACACAATGTAGGAATTGTAAAATATGAAATGTGGGATTTTAAAAGATAAAAAGCAAAAATGAATGGCACGTTTTTCTCAAGAGAAGAAATCATATTTGTATGAATAAAACACAAAGACTAGATATTTTAAAAAATTTGAAAGAAAAATTATGTAAAGTGTGAAATGTGATGGAGAAATTTTTAAAAGATAAAAAATGTAAAGTGGAAAGCACATATTTCAAAGTTAAAAAAGTTAAATTATTAGAATAATCAAATATCACAATTTTCAAAGTTAAAAAGTTAACTTTTTAAAAGTAAGGCATAATTTTTAAAGACAAAAGTTAATATTTTTTAAAGTAACATATTTTTCAAAGACAACAAACCACATTTGTAAAGTGAATAACGTTTTGGCATAAAAAAATGGATTTGCTTTTTGAATTTTTCATAAAAAAATTAATTTGTTGAAAAGTATTTGACTTGAAATTTTTAAAAGTAAAGTATACGATTTTTTAGGTGGTAAAAAGAAACTTTTTTCAATTTTAATAAAAAAATTAATGTTTTGAAAAAAGATTGTCTTAAACTTTAAAAAAATTGCATTGGAAATTGTATTTTTGCAAAGATTAAAAAGGTGAAAAATTGTGAAAGTATAAAATGACATATTTCATCCTATAATTTTTAAATATGCACAAATAGAATTAAGGATAAAAAAGATAATATGCACACATGCTTTGTAAAGTAAACCACTCAACCTATCATATCAATTTAATGCATGGCAATAAAAAGATAAAAGGTAACATTTTCACGTGCAAAATTCGTCATAGAAATTCACATACGAATTTCTAAACATACAGTTCACTCAACAGAATTTTGTATGAATTTTTGAGCGATTTTTTCAAACAAAGTTTTGATAGCAATATACCTTTGGATGTTTTCAGCCAAAAAAATCGAGCAACAATATAGATGAAACCTTGCAAAGCCATTTTGAAATTTTTCTCTTCAATCTCGAATCGAGAAAGAAAAACTTCTTCTATATTTGCTTCTTACTGTATTATGCAACATCTGGAGTGTATTAAAGCAATTCTTCCCAAATTATAATTTTTAGATGGTAACAAAGATTGATTTGAATTAAAGAAGTAGTGTATTTTGAAGAATGGAGTTTTATTTTTGTGGATCAAGATGAGGACGACTTGGGTATGAGAACCAAAGTGGCTTGGATGGAATGAGATATTTGGGTCATCGGAGAAGGTGCCAGTGGTGGTGAAAAAAATCGGAGAGAATGCCGTTTTGCCACCGCTTTTGATCACCCCACTAGAAGAGTGATTTTGGCAAGAGAGAATGAAAAAGAAGATGGAGCAGCGTTGTGAAGAAACAAGTGAGGCAATTTTTTTTTTAAGAAGAGAACATACAGTTAGGGATTTAAAGAAACTAAATACCTTTTAGTAGCTGCAAGATTTGAGAAACTGATTAGCATGCAAAAAGATAATTCAAAGTTTCAAATATCGTGAAGGGACTTAAGAGAGTTTTAAGAGATAAAAAGATAATGATTGTAAAATTTAGAAACTAGTTAATGAAGAGAGAGATAAATTCAAAATTCAAATTAAAATATTGTGAAGTGATTTGATAGATGGAAGATTATGCATGCTCATACTATCATATCATATTGGAAATTTATAATTTTACAATTACTCAAATGCGGGAACCAAAAATAAGAGAAAGGTCGGGGCTGTCCCTATATAATTTTAAAACAACACATATAATGCTTAGGGGTAACAAAAATAATTTGCATGAATCTTGACTATGGCCTTTATCTTACACTTTTTCAACATGTAAACCCTTCTTCAAAAATAAATTCCAGCAGACCAAAGATAAAAATCAGATAAAAAAATAAAATTTTCTCTTAGAGATTTAAAGAAAACGCACCTTTTTAGAGAGAAAATTAATGCTCAGATATACCAATTTTAAGTCTTCTTCTCAGTTGATAAGGTTTGTCTTTTTTCTTCTTCATTGTATCCTTGAGCCATCATTTCAAGTTTTCTTGCTCATCCAATTTCCTTTTAAACATCTCATAAGATTCACGCATGGTTCTTCCTGTAATCATTTTTTTTGATACCAGATACTTTTGAAATCTTCAATCTTTCGATAATTTTGTTGATTGAACAGCTTGCTGTTCTGCCTGAATTTTCTGGTACATTTTCTATCGATTTTTTTTATTGAATTTTGAAATTATTTTTCAAGTTGGCATATCTTGCATACATGATCTTTATTAATTTTCATTTTTGGCATTCCCTTCACCAATTCTTTTCTGACCAGCTAATCTAATGCATGAAAGCCTGTATATCGCAATTTTCTTGTGTAGAAATTTTTAGATATTTACCCTTATAGAATATATTTTTCCATTTCAACATCTTATACTATTTTTTATTATTAGCAAAACTGAAATAATCACTTTCAGATTTTTTCAACTTAAAAAATTTAGTTGTCCCATATCTTATGCCTAGAGCAGCCGCTATTCATATACTACTTTTTCTATCTTGGCACTCTTTAGGCAAATCTGTAAAGAAATCAAATATTTCTAGGTACCCAACCTTTCTTCGGTCCTTCGTGGTTAGTTAATATATTTGTAAAATTTTTAACAACCCATTTATATTTGGTAGAATTAGCATTCTAATAACAGAATTTCGAAATATGTCATTTTCTACAATAATAAAAACATGTAGCAGAAGCGCTAGTTACCATTTTATCAGATGAGTATTTCTTATACCATCTCTAAGTGTATTTTCTGTTGTAATTTTTAGATGTATTCGCATGACAATTATGAACAGATTTTGCATTCAGATTTTCAATAGAATTCTAATTGCTCACACAAATATGTTTTCCTTTTTCATTGCATTTTTCTTGGAAAGCAATAAATTTACCTTCCAAAATAGAATATTCATTTTTCAATTTAATTTCTATTTCCTTTGCATTTTCATGTTCCACACATACTGCATCAAAATTTTTCTTTACTTTAATATGTGTCTTTTTAAGCATACAATATTTATGATGCAAATTTTCAAAATATTCAAGCATTTTTTCATATTCATTGTCATTTTTATGTGAATCAGAATCACTTACTTCAGAATTTTCTGAATCATTTTCAGGTGAACTATCATCAGCATCTGAATTAGAATTTTGATCTTCACGATCAGAAATTACCATCAGAATTCGCAGATTCCGATTCACTTGTGCTTGAATCTTTACTGTCACTCCATGTTGCGTTCATAGCTTTCCTTTTAAGTCTTTTCACCTTTCCTTTTAGATTCGGACAATTAGATTTGATGTGACCAGGTTTGTTGCATTCATAGCAAATCATATCTCCACCAGAATTTGATGAATTTTCTGCTTTATGATGAGAGAATTTTTTATCATTCTTTTTGTACGATTTTTTTCCTTTTCTCTATAACTTTTTGAACTTCTTTGTAATCAAGGCCATCTCATCATCACTTGTAGAATAATCACTTCCAAATTCTTCTTTGAGAGCAACATCTTTTATTTTTCTTTCCTTTTCTTTTTCTGCATCTTGAGACTTAATGTAAAGCTCATGAGAAATAAGAGATCCGCAAATATTATCAAAATTTAAAGTGCTAAGATTCTTATCTAACAGAATTAAAGCTTTTGCTTCCCATCTAGGTATGAGACATCTAACAAGCTTAGCAATTTTATTATGTTCATCAAGTTTTTTACCAAGAACTTTAATTTCAATAATTCTTCTTTGAGAGCAACATCTTTTATTTTTCTTTCTTTTTCTTTTTCTGCGTCTTGAGACTTAATGTAAAGCTCATGAGAAATAAGAGATTCACAAATATTATCAAAATTTAAAGTGCTAAGATTCTTATCTAACAGAATTAAAGCTTTTGCTTCCCATCTAGGTGTGAGACCTCTAATAAGCTTAGCAATTTTATTATATTCATTAAGTTTTTTACCAAGAACTTTAATTTCATTAGTTAATTTAACGTACCTATTGATTACCTCAGAAATTGACTCTTCTGGCTTCATTTTGAATGCTTTATAGTCTACCATGAGAATATGAAGTCTAGTGTCTTTAACTTGATTTGTACCTTCATATGTAGCTTGTAGCTTATCCCAAATTTTTTTTGCTGTATCACAACCAGAAACGTTGTTAAATTCATTTGTATGCAACGAACAAAAAAGTATACTCATAGCTTTAGAATTTAGCTGCACTTTTCTCTTTTCAGCTTCTGTGAACTCTTTTGTGGTCTTAGGAATAGTAGCAGATTTTGAAGTTCCTACCTCATCAGAAATCTTTCGTGGATGCTCATATTCATCTTCAATAATATCCCAGCAATCCATATTTTGAGATTGGATAAAATGCCTCATGACAACCTTCCAGAAAGGATAATTTTCACCGTTGAACGTAGGAGAATGATGGACAGAATGTCATTCTTTAAATGGAGTAGCGATTTGAGAACTACTTGATTCGGTCATTTTTAGAATCACTCAAGGTGATTAAACCTTAGGGAATTGAGAGCCGCTCTGATACCAAATGTAGATCCCGAAAGACACTCAAGAGGGGGGTGAATTGGGTGTCTTGAAATTTTTTGGTTAAATTTCTAATGAAACAGAATTGTATGCAAGTGCAGATTTTTGATAGCTTTTCTGACAGAGAATGCAAAAAATACAAGATAGCAATAATAATAGATTTTGCAAGTTCTTTTTAAACTTCAAATATATTTTTGAAAAATGTGTTAAATTTGTTGTGAATATTTCAAAAATTTATTTTACAGAATTTTGAAAACACATATTTTCGGAATATAAAACAGAATTGTAGAAGATAGAAAATAGAATAAAAAAGCAAACCACACACATAATTTATAGTTATTCGGCCAACCTGCCTACCTCCACTCTTCAAGAATCACTCTTGAGTTTTTCTCTCCACTCTTAATTCTTTTAAGGGCAAGAGTTTAAGCCAATATACAAATCTATGTATATCTACCCACAATCTTTTTCTAAAAGATTGAAACACTTACTAGAATTTCTTTTTTAGGTTCTAGCCAACCCAACTCACAATTTTTAAGAACAATAATTCCTCACAAGTAATTACAACAAAAGTTATAACCAATTGAGGATGATATGTAAAGATGAAGTGCAAAGATGAAAAGTGAGATTTAAAATAAGTAATATTTCTCTTAATTAAGAGTTAGAAAATCTTTCTAGTATGTTCTCTCTAACCTTCTAAATGATCTAACAACATATATTTATACCCAAAAACTTGGTTTGAAGTGAGAAAACATAAGACTAGTCGTTTATGACTGTTAGAGAACAGACAAATCTGTCTCTAACTAGCCGTTATTTTATCCTGTAGTGCAAAATAAATTTTCGATCAGAAAGACTTCCAGATTTCTAATTCAATTTCTAATGACATAAATTCTGACGAACCATTTTCTAAGACATTTTCTGAAAGAAATAAGTTTTAACTAAAAATAGGGTTTATGACTTAAAAACATGTTTATGCAATTTTAAAACTTAAAGTATGTATGCATGAGAGATAAATTATGCCTCAATTTGATCTTACAATTTAATAAACTAATTTTCCTTAAACTAAGATCTTCTTCAACTTAATATTCATGGATCCATTCCACAATCTTCATTTTTTATAATTGCATCAGAAAGATATATAGAGATGCCTGCAACACATGCTTAGAACAGATTTTTTAATATAGTTTATTTAAGGTTTGATTATCATCAAAATTTGGATATGGCCTTGAGCCAACAGAACTCGTTATCATTCTGTGGACAGGATTGATCAATCTTTGGCTCGCACCTAGAGGATGAATCTGTGGAACTCTTAAGCTTATATCCTGGTAAACAAATGCATTTCCTCCAGAGTCCAAAATTCAAATCAATCTATTTAAATTGTATTTTATTATTATTAGGAATATTGTTTTGGCGTAAATTATATAATTGATATATCAACCAACAGCTAGTGATAGAATTTTGAATGCATAATTAATTAAGTATTAACCATCCATTTTATTCCAAGATATGATCTTGTAATTTAGGAAATAGTAATTGCCTTGGCCAAAATTTGTTGCATTTTCCTCTTGAGAATGGATGCTATTTTGCCTTGTATTCGTAAGGCGGGTGCTAAAAGTGGACCGCCAAGTGACTAAATCACACATACATGCCATGGTGCACAACCCTACAAATCCCCATGAAAAGTAAAAATCATCCATGAACTCCACCGTTTACTGATCCATAATTTACAAATACTATTTTATTTTTGTGTTTTGTCAAAAATATAGATTTTCTTTTAACTTTCTCTAAAATGGCTATTTGACCCCTTCAAAATTTTTCTATAAATTGTTTGAGCTTCATTTTTCTATTATTTTTAACGAAGTATAAAAAATATATAACAAATATACATAAATGAAATCTTCTTTTTTAACAAAGTTAAAAAGAATCAAAATATGTTAAAAATTGAAAAAAAAAAATTTTGGTTTATATATATTAAACTGTCACTGCTTATAGATCTATTATAAATTTCGATCTGATCAGTATTCCATACACGAATCCAATTCGATTCTTAAATAATTTAAACATGATTCTGTCTATATAACTGTAAAAATTTTAATCGGATCATGTTGACTTGTGCCAGCAACATATCTATTCTTTATCCTTTAAATTTACTTTAAAAATTTAGTGTGGTTCATAGCCATTTTTGAATTATAAATTGGAAATTTGCCTATCTATTTTATAAGACAGAATTTACAGTATTACATAAATTCAATGATAAATTATAAATTATTTTATATGGTGTTTGTTGAATAATGGAGCTTATAGTATATTATAATTATCCTCACATTAATTTTTTTAAATATTTCAAACACTGTATTTCTATTAGCATATGCTATATTATGTTATCTTATATGTAATACAGTAAACTAAAATGGCGTCAAAAGTTTGCTTATTAAGGTGTGGGCTTGAATTTTTCCCGACAATACCTTCTGTTTTAAAGAGTTTTTTTTCCTTTTTTTCAAAATATATCCATCACTTTAAAATGTTCTGTGGAATATTAATTTTCTTTTCAATTTTTTAAATTGCCTTCTTCTTTATACATTCTCTTTTCTCATAAGAAAAAGATATGTACTGATTTGCTCTTGTAGTCTTTAATTGGAAGCTTATTTGTTCCTACCATTTTCTTTTATTCAATTTTACCTAAAACGTTTCAAAAATTGGTACTGGTGCATCTTTTTTTTGTAATATTGTCAGAAATAAATAAAGGCACTAACATGAACATTGATGTGATGTACACGAGGAAGAAGTGCCAGTCTATGCTGGCATCCCCATCATCAATAGATTCCACCCTCCACTAATCCTAACTTCTAAATGTATATTAAGTTGGGAACAAGTTTATAGAAATATTATCACCATATTACCATACAGATAGAGATTCGCCTTGTTGAAGAGTATCTGAGGTGGTTTGAGAAGCACAAAACACCACATAAATTTGAGACAAACAAAGAACGCAAGAGAAATATGATAACCCCATTAATAAATGCACTAAACAGGTTTCTTAGGTGTTTATATTTCATGATACCATTCTCAGCTATTTATAAATCTCTCTCTTATTCAAGAAGCACAAGTGCACAACATTAATATACGAAACCAACTTCTGTCCTATAAAAGATGACTTTTGGAGTCTAACATCAATTAATAGTACGAAATTATATTGTAGATATGAAGGGGGATTAAAAAAAATAAAATTGAAAAGGAATAGTTGAACGGAGACCAAGAACGGAGATTTAAGTTTCCTATACGCTAGACCAGAAGCAGACCAAAAACTCGAAAAGGAAGTTGGCAATTAAAGCAAGTTCCGTACCAAATGTGGAGTGAGTATCGTGTGCATTTCGTTCAAATATGGAATGGATTTCGGCTCAAAATTTTTTTGATATATTTTTCCAGGATTAATTACTTTTTTATTCAAAAATTTTCTTTCGTAACTTATTTGTTACGAGTGTAGGGATGATCATTAGGCGGGGATTCCCCGGCCCCGGCGGGGACCCGCCCCGTTCGGGACGGGGAATCCCCGAAATTTTCCCCCATGGGGATGGGAGCAGGGGGAAAAAATTTCCAGTCCTAGAATCGAGGGCGGGGAATGGGTTATCCGCCCTGCAAAAAAAAAAAAATATATATATATATATATTTATTTTAAAATATAATATTTTATAAATAATTAAAATTAAAATATAATTTAATTTTATAATTATTAAATTTTAAATTATACTTAATTTTAAATTATTATTGATTTTAAATTTTTATTTATTAAATATTATATTTTAATTTTAATTATTTATAAAATAATTTAATTTTATAATTATTAAATTTTAAATTATACTTAATTTTAAATTATTATTAATTTTAAATTTTTTATTTGTTAAATATTATATTTTAATTTTAATTATTTATAAAATATTATATTAAAAAAAATGGGGGATGGGGATCCCCGCGGGAGACGAGGGAAATTCCCCCCCGGAGATTGGTGGCGGGGGCGGGGAATTTCCGCCACTGGCGGGGGAGGGAGTGGGGGAGAATTTTCCGGCCCCGTCCCGCCCCATGATCACCCCTATACGAGCGTTATAGTTCGGTGACACCGTCAATAAAATTAATTTTTTAACATTACAATTTCCATTTAGCAAATCAAAACGGCAGTCATATTTTTCATAAAGTGATAAACTCCACACTCGGAATAATGATCCTTTGAAACCACATCCTTCCCATGCTATTTTCTGCCAGTCTACTGTATTTTTGTGCTAAACCACATGTCAATACAAAATTCTTGAAATTAAAAAGTCAATCAAATATCACAAAAGTGAAGCCAATGAGGAAATGCCAATATTCAGGGGGTTACTTTGACTAACAATCATTCACGGCAATTCCTATATACTTCATCTTCTTGTTCTTCTTTAATACACCATGCATCTAGTCATCTAGAGACCAGAATGCCGATGGACAAATGCAGATGAACGTAAATGCTAAAAGGTGTGCTACGCAGTAATCTAAGGAGACTTTCATAATTTTGACTAAACATATTTTGATATTAGCTTCATTATATTTTACATAGATGTGTGAATACCTGTAATTACTGTTAAATACTTTACTAGTTCAATGTCAATATGTTGGGAAGGAAGATTTGCATGTATTCTTTATAAAACTAGTCCATAGCAACTAGCTAGCTAATGATGTAAAATGTTGTACAATGGGCCAGAAATTTTTATTCGGAAGGTGAAGTATACAGTGAAATGTTGTAAGAGGAAACGTAAATTTTTATTCTGTTCATTAAATTTTAAGGGTTTTTTTATTTTGGTATTTATTTGAAAAAAATTTAAATTTTTGCTGTCACGGTAAAATAATTTAGCAAATTAGATTGTTAAAAAAGGCATTCAAGTTGCCATTTTAAGTCAGTATGGGATCCACGAAGAAGTGCAAAATTTTATACAAAAAATGAAAATTTAATATGCCTTTTTTACTGTTTATAAAACGGCACCGTTCGACTTTGTATACAGAGATTAATGTTTTTTTTTTTTTATGGAATCCTCATGCGGAAAAACGGCAACTATATAATTTTTTTTTTAAGAATTGTGTACACTATAGGGGCCTGCATGCTCAGCCCAAGTTGGACTTGAGAATTATCTTTAAAACAAGGAAAATGACGGTTGCGTACACTAAAAAAGAATATTCTTGTCAAAATAAATAAATAAATTAAATTAAATTGTTGATATTATACAGTATTATCCGGTTTAAAAATATTTTCGTCATTCACAAATAACTGAACCAATTAATGTTTGGAAAACAAATAATCTTTAATTTGGCAATAAAAAGAATATTTTCACAACCTTTCCATCATCAAAATTCACAAATAATTTAAGAAAAAAAAATTTTCAACGCATAATTTGAAAGCAAGCTCCAAGTTCTTCTGCTTTATTTTTTCCCACTATATATATTTTGTATTCTTAAACCACGTACCCAAAAAAACCCACAGAGGAATGCTTGGAAAAGATGTAAGTTTAGTCCAGTTATTCCCGTCAGGAAATCAAATTATATATAATTAGCATTAAAAAAAATTAACCTTAAATAATATATTTAACATTAAAGAGAAATCTCCAATAAAGTTGAAGAAAATAAGAATTTATAATTCTGATTAAACTATTTTGAAACAATAATGAACCCGCAATTATTAACTTTGTATCTAAATTCTCAAGACCATCTTGAAAATAATGCATTTTCTAAAAGAATAGTACACGCTATAGTGTGTAGCTCATCAACCTATCGAGCAGCTTTAATGAGGAGCTATAGTTGTGGTTTTGAACAAGGGATAATATATAAATTAACTCTTAAATTATTATCATTTATCAAATTTTTTTTCAAAATTAATTATATATTATATTAATCCTTTAAACTTTAAAAATATCAAATTAATCATTCGAATTTATTTAAAATATAAAAAATATATTATATATTATTTAAAATATTAAATTACTCCCTTAATACTTGTTAAAAATATCAAATTATCTCATGTTATTAAAACATACGTCAATTGTGAATTGATAAATATCTTACTTGGAGATAATATGATATTTTTAATAAATTTTGAAAAATAATTTAATATATAATTAGTTTAGAAAAAAATTTAATAAATAATAATAATTTAGGAAAATTTATGCATTAAACCTTTTGAATAAGTTGATGATGCATGCACTATATACTACTCTTTTAAAAAACATTTTATGAAAAACTCCTCAAAATTTTTTTTAACATATGTCTCTATGTACGAAACAAAAGCAACACCATTTTGTGATCAGTGAAAAACGGCACATTAAATTGCCATTGTTTGTACAAAATTTTTCATTTCTCATGTCGGGCCATACTGACATAAAATGGCAACTTGGATGCCTTTTTTTAATACTCTAATTTGTTAAATTGTTTTACTGTAACAACAAAAATCTATTTTTTTTTCAAATAAAACCAAAAGAAAAAAGAAAAAAGCCAAATTTAACTACCTAACTTTCTAACACAACATTATTGAACATATTTTCCTAAAAAACAATAACGTAAGAGAATGAAGTAAAAATAATGATAAGAAATTCAAAAATAATATTATTTTAGAAGTCACACGGGACAAATAATTGACCTTTTATATTAGAAGTGTTATGTCAATTGGTACGAATTTTGATACTTGATTATAGTTTGAAAATTACTTGATTGCTACCGGACTGTTTGATCTGACTGCTGCTATTAAAGTTCTTGAAAGTAATGAGATTCCAGCAGGATCAGGCGAGAAAACTTTCCAATGATTAAGTTAGTAAATAGTAAAAAGATAATTTTAATAAATAATGGCTAAGAGAAATAAATACCTGACGATCGTTATTTATAGAGATGAATCTCCTACTTTGATATGAAATCCTAATGATCATAAGAGTTCTATTGAGGAAGAAATCCTACCTAAATAGGAAGTCCCGCTAGAATGGAAAATTTAACTGGAATCCACATCCTAATAGGACTCTACTGAAAACGACATCATTAGAAAATGCAATGCAGATCCTGGACAATCCGAGTAGCCAGGAATTCGGGCTATGGACTGAGATTTGATATCTAGTCCGATTATCAATACTGAAAAATTGTTCATGATCAAAAAGTTAGAGTCAAATTGAACTTCTAAACGATTTTATGAAAAAGATGCATATTAAAATTGAGCAAGAAGTGAGACTATAATTGAGTGTTTTTTTTCCTGATCAGTTTAATTATGTAAAAATGAAATTTTAGTTACTTATTCATCATTCAAATAAGAGCCAATGATTAAACAGTTTTTTAGAAAACATTTGGAATCAAAATAAGAGTGAATTTAAATTTTTGAAATTTTATATATACTCTTATATGTATTTTATAAAATTTATGAGAGCAAAATATGAGTACACACTTTTAATTTTAAAATTGTAACATGTACTATATATTTTGTAAATTACAAATTTGTAGAATTTTGAGTAACTTTGCACTCAATTCAGTCTAATGAATAAGGTTGGTGCATAAACCAATGTAAGCTGGCTTGAGTGTAAGAGATTCTGATCGCTTAAGCAAGTGATTTCGGGTTCAAGTTCTTGTGTACAAAGCAAATTTCGTTATGAGAGATCCCTACAATTGCACTTGCCGGTAATTCGAGTTGGAATTAATTTGAGTATTGTATGCTTAAATATGCCTCCCGTCAGTATTAGGGGTGTGCAAAAATCGAACCGATCCGATCCGACGTATTTGGATGGAGTTAATCGAGTTATTAGGGTCGGTTCGGTTATGGAAATTAGGGATATTTCGAATCGGGTGAAAATTCCCTGAAACCGATCCGACCGACCAACCCAAATAACTTAATATATAAATAAAAAATTCTAATTTCTTTACACATATTAATTAATATATAATATATATTAATGTAATTTTGAAATTGATAGTATGTTGTATTTTTAAAATATTTTTTTATGGTATTTAATATTATTTACTTGTATTAATTGAGAATTTTAATTTAATTTTGATTTAAATATGTAAATTAAAAAATAAATTCTAATAAATTGGGTGGGTCGGTTCGGATCACAAAAATATGGGGTTAATCGGGTAGGGATACAATATTTATATAGGGTAGGGTCGGGTAAGGAAAATACCTAAAAATCGGATGTTGGATTAATTGGGATCGGGTGAACCGACCAATGCACACCCCTGATCAGTACGAATCTGCTTAGAATACCATACTAAAAAAAAGATTGGTGCATAACTAAAAAATTTTTATATCATAAAAATTTGAAATAATACATAAATTTTCTCTAAATTATTACCGCTTAACATATTATCTCATGTGTTTGAACAAAAATATCATATTATCTCTTAAATTTGTTAAAAATGCTAGAATTACCTTTTATAAAGATACATGATACTTTATAAAAGATACATAAAAAATACTTTTTTAATACATAAATATAATTTAATATTTTTAATAAATTTAAAGGTGTAATTTTATATTTTTAATAATGTAAAAATATTATTTTTATTTTAAATAAATTTAAGAGGTTAGTATGATATTTAATCAATTTAAGGAAATAATGCCTTAAAAATGATATCTTTAGAAATAAATGATGTATTATCACTAAAACCTTTGGGTGGAAGAGACAAAAATAGCACATCGGCAAAATACAATGAAAATAGCAATTTAAACAAGCTCATTTTACATAAAATCCCAATTCGATAAAGCCCACTTTAAGGATACGATGGACAAGTAAGTAACCCAATCCATTAAACTAAATGCGAGTTATTATTCAGTTGAAAACCCACCCATACCATTAAGCCCATCCGTATCTGGAGAGTGCCATTTATGTATTTCAAAGTCATCTCCAGATTCTGCACGGTAAGTGCAAGAGAGGCAAAAAAGGATCAAATACAAACCAGGATTGATCGGCAAAAATCAAATTCAATTCGAGTCTTGTAAATGATGAAAATTAATATTGTAAAAAATTTATTTCTATAATAGGCCAATTTTGTTCGATCCAAATAATACCAATAATTCTATCAAATAAAAAAAAATCATTTATGTACATAATTATCAACACTAAACTAATTGTATTTCCATCTCACAATTTGAAAAAAAAAATGAAAAGACGAACATATTCCTAATTTAACAGATTGTTACAACAATAATTTGAAATCAAAACATGCGGCAACATAAGCTAATTATTTATGAATAATGACTTCGGATCTATTATCTGTTCCATCCATGAAAATGTCTTCTATCAGCTCCCTTTTTCTTGTCTCTCAACAACCTCACCAATGATTTGCGCTTTAGTATGTGAATCATGACTTCCAATTGCTTCCCTTTTTCCTGTCACCATCTACAGCACAACAATTCCATAACTATAAGTAGTGTACAAGGATCTGTATTTCCTTGTACCGAACCGAAGTACCGAAGAAAAAGATTTAGAACCGAATTATACCGTTGACTTTTTGACTAGAATCGAACTGAATTGTATTGTTGACTTTATTTAGAACAGATCTGGATATTTTACTTAAAACCGGATCGAAAACCGTATTTAACTGTACCGAATTGTCTTATACCGAATTATACCGAAAAAACCGATATTTATTAATTATTATATATAATACTAATAATTTATATGTAAATATTACTTATAATTTTTATTCTATATGTACTGCATAATTTTAACTTCATAATTATTTACATTATATATTTTAA
Source organism: Excoecaria agallocha (assembly GCA_037975025.1). Lineage (NCBI taxonomy): Eukaryota > Viridiplantae > Streptophyta > Magnoliopsida > Malpighiales > Euphorbiaceae > Excoecaria > Excoecaria agallocha. The sequence continues at coordinate 82,307,027 of CM075806.1, forward strand.
TACACAAAATTAAGATAATAATTAGTTAATAAATTAAACTAAATATTTTAATTATTAAGAACATAAATTTAATTATTATAATAATTATTCTATATATATTAATATGAATATAAATATATAACTAAAATAATTTATGTTTAATTTAATCTATTTTTAATATCACTCAACTACTAATTTTATTTTCTTTATAAATATCTATATAAATATGTAAGTTAAGCAATTTATCACACAAGTACTTTATCAATTAATTTCATTTACTTTGAGTATCAATTAACTAACACTCATCTATTTTTATGACAATACCTATATGAATATCAAAATTAATAATGTAATTAAATATATTTATTATATATAATGAAATATTATCAATTAATATATTATATGAGTATATAATTATTTTACCAATCAATTTCATTTATTTTTCGTGCCATTCAACTAGTATGTATATATTTTCATACAATACCTATATTAGTAATGAAGTTGTAAATCAATAATGTGATTATATATAGTTATTATATATAATAAAATTTTATCAATTAATATAATTATATGACTATATGAGTATTTAATTATTTTATCAATTAACTTTATTTATTTTTATATCATAAATGATTGAGTGTACTTATATGAGTACATATACTCTTGGTATCACTTAACTAATATTCATATATTTTTTCACAATACCTATATGAGTAATTGAGTATTTAAATTAACTATAAAATTATATACAATTATTATATCAATGAAATTTTACCAATTAGTGTAATTATATATGTATATAATCACCTTAGCAAATAATTTTATTTTCTTTCGGTATCGCTCAACTAGTATTTATCTATTTTTGCACAATATCTATATGAGTAATTGAGTATGCAAATTAACAATATAATTATATACAATTATTATATTAATGAAATTTTACCAATTAGTGTAATTATATATGTATATAATCACCTTACCAATTATCATAATTATACGAGTATATAATCATATTAGCAATTAATTTCATTTTCTTTCGACATCACTCAACTAACATTCATCTATTTTTGCACAATACCTATATAAATAATTAAATATTTAAATTAATAATGTAATTATATATAATTATATTAATAAAATTTTACCAATTAATTTAATTATATAAGTATATAATCAATTGGGCAATTAATTTAATTTTTTTCAATATCACTCAACTAATTTTTATCTATTTTTTCACAATACCTATATGAGTAGTGTTTAAATTAATAATATAATTGTATATAATTATTATATTAATGAAATTTTACCAATTAATATAATTATATATAATCAATTTAGCAACTAATTTCATTTCCTTTCAGCATCAACTAATATTTATTTATTTTTATACAATATCTATATGAATAATTGAATATTTAAATTAATAATATAATTGTATACAATTATTATATCAATTAATTTAATTATATGAGTATATAATTACCTTAATAATTAATTTCATTTCCTTTCAGTACCACTCAAATAATAAGATATAACTATATAAATTAATAATATAAATTATATATAATAAAATTTTAGTTGTACATTTATAAAGAAGAAAAAATTAAAATTTTTTGGAGGAAACGAAAAATTAAATTTGAAAATTTTTAGGAGGGAATATTTTTTATTTTGAGTTTTTAGAGGGAATTAAAATTTTAACTTAAGAAATTTATAGTTTTTTTAAATATTAAAAAATAAATTATTTAAGGTAAAAAAAATTAGAGGAGCCATTTCCCCTCTTTCTTCAATTGATACTCACTGTTCAAAAGCGCCGACTCGCTGCTCAACGAAGAAGAACAACCCAAAGCGCCAACTCTCTTGGTTCTTGATCCAACCTCTCAACGTCTTCCAAGAGAAGCGCCATGTAGTCGAAATCGATGTCGTTTTGAGGAACATAAACAACGCTGTCGTTTTTGGCCTGGTCTTCTCTGGTTTCGGAGGTATGAGAAATTGGAATGATTTTCAATTTGATTTTGGAATTTTTAAGAAATGGATTTGCTTGTTTGTGTAATTTGGCTGGAATTTTCGTATCGCCAGGGTTTCTCATTTACAGCGTCAGTCTCTAGCTCCAAAGTTTGGAAGCCGCGACAATGGTATTAGCCCGTCACTCTGTTTCAAGCTCTCTTTAGATTTGCTCTCGGGTTATTATAGGATACTACGGTGTTTTTCTTATATTTAGATGTCACACAAGACTTTCCTGAACCAGAGCTTCAAACAATAATCTTCTCATTGTTGGAATCTAGAAACCAATATGTGATTACCTTATTTATAGCAACAGTTGAGTGTTTGCATGATTGAAAGACGGCTTCATCGAGGTGAGAGGTAGTATATGAAAGTTATCCATCTTTCTTTCTTGCAAACTTTTTGCTAATATTGTGATATGAATATGGTTTTCTGTAATCTTTATCAAAGTTCAGGAAAATGAAGTATACAGACGAACATCATTTCGATGTTATGACTTTGAGGGTTCCTTGTTAGAGTTGATTGATCGAGTGGTAGCTCTTTAATGGGGATACATGATCATTCGTTTAAATTATCCCAAGAATTAGATGTATGGATGTGAGAAATTAAAGTATTATAATTGAGTATGGAAGGGCATTGGTGCAAACTGTTAATGAGTTAGAGGTCTAAACTAGAAATAATAGACGGCATAAATTTGATTGGAAGTTTGAATGTCAAGATTATTGATTACATGGGCCTCCTGATGTCGGTTGTGGTCGTGGTCCTGTCGTCAGTTTTCATTGGCCCCATTTATGTTGTTACACAATTTCTAGATTCCAACTTCATAGCATTTTCAAAAAATTTCAACTATAATTTCTATTATTTTTACTACTTTGCACATATATTAATTTAGATTTACTTGGTTGTCTATATTTGCTCAAATATTGTTGGCACGTAACATATCAATGGCTTGAGAGAAAAACAAATTAATGGTAATTTTTAATATGCGGGGTACATGGATTGACAAATGATTGTGAACATATCAATGGCTTGAGAGAAAAACAAATTAATGGTCGTTTTTAATACGTGGGGTACATGGATTGACAAATGATTGTTGTTCATTTTAATTTCTTAAAACATACAAAAATTTAAAAATATTAAATTATTCGAAATATCGGATTGTATTGTACTGTATTATTTGATATCGAAAGAACTGAAAAATCGTACCAAATTGTATTGAATTTCTATAGAACTGTACTGAATTGTCTTGAATTTTTAAGACAGTTACAATACTTAATTTTTAAAATATTTAAAATTTCAAGATAATACAAAAATTTATAAATTTTCGAATTGAATCGTACCGTGTACACCCCAAAATATAATCATCTATTTTGGAGGTGACATATAACCTCTAGTTCCTCTTATTTTGGAAAAGGTTGAGTTATCTGAGTCATTTCTGCTCAGTAACTTTGATAAGCCAAAATCTGATACCTTTGACTGGTAGTTAGTGACCAATAGTACATTTTGAGGCTTCATCTCACAATTACTATATGAAGGAAAAAAAAAAAACTTAGCTATATATTTTGTAGCTCAGCTTTATTATATCTATGTAGATGTGTGAATATATACTTGTACTGTCATATCCAGTATACGGTCGTTAGCTGCAGTTTCAGACTATTTATAAAATTTATTTATAAATGATTTATTTGCAAATTGAAATTGAGAGTATTTATGAAAAGAAAATATTAGAATTAGAAAAAAAAAAGAGTTAGACTATAATTGGGACTTTTAGATAACGTAATTATTTACAAAATTTTAGTTACTTATTCATTTAATTTTTATATTTGTTAAATGATAAATGTGTAATTTTAGTTTTCTAATCAAATTAAAAGTATATTTTTATTATTTTGGAGAGCCAATAAACATCTATTTAAAAAGTATATATATATTTAAGACCAAAATAATAAAGCGATTTTAATTTTTTAGATTTTTTATATACTCTATGTATATCAACAAAATTTATGAGAACCAAAATTAGAATATACTATAAAATACAACGAAAATCAGAATTTAAACAAGGCTATCATTGTACATGAAGTGGCAATTTGATAAAGCCCACCATATGCATGAAAATTATGGACAAGCACACTCCCAAACATTTTCATCCACTGTGGAGAAGCATCTCAACAACTTTACCCATGCTGGGTCTTGCATCTCTATCTTCCTCCACACATTGCAAAGCCACATTAATCAGGACTTCCATCTTAGATTTATCATATTTTCCTTCCAACATCGGGTCTATCATCTGTTCCATCCATGAAAATGTCTTCCCATCATCTCCCTTTTTTTTGTCTCTCAGCAGAGTCACCAATTTTTTGTGCTCTATCTGATCCCCAGCAATCTGTGAATCCTGACTTCCAATTACTCCAGTTTTTCCTGTCACAATCTCTAGAACAACTATTCCATAACTATAAACGTCCACTTTGGATGTGATGGGTAAATTAAAAACCCATTCAGGCGCCATGTAACCTCTAGTTCCTCTTATCTTGGAGAAGGTTGAGTTCTCCGAGTTATCTCTGCTTAGTAACTTAGATAACCCAAAATCCGATACCTTTGGGTGGTAGTTAGAGTCCAATAATATATTCTGAGGCTTCACATCGCAATGTAAAACCCATTCCAAGCACTCTTCGTGCAGATAAGCAAGTCCCCTTGCAGTGCCTAGGGCAATCTCGTAACGCTTCTCCCAATCAAGCGTTTTCAAAGAGAGATTTTCCGTTAATGAACCATGCTCCATGTACTCGTACACCAAAAGCCTGTGCTTTCCTTCTGCACAATACCCCCAAATTTCTATTAAGTTCATGTGATTAAGCTTCCCAAGTGTGCTCACTTCTGCTAAAAATTCAGCTTCTCCTGGGTTGGCTACATTAAGCTGTTTGATTGCTGCAACTCGATTATCTTTCAGCGTCCCCTTGTATACAGTTCCTCCTGCTCCTCTTCCTATTTCCTCGCTGAAGTTTCGGCTTGCCAATTTGAGTTCGGAATAAGTGAATCTTCTGAAACCAGTTGCTGCGAGATTGTAACTTTGAGTTGCTTCATTGGAATCTTTCTGAGACTTCTTTAACAAACACGCGACAACAAGGACACCAATAAACTCAACTCCTCCAAATGCAATAGCTAACCAAAGTATGGCTTTGGAAGTTCCGCTTTCTTTGCTTTTCCTGTAGGATCTTTCTAGAGGCACAAGTTCAGGAGAGCAACTATTGCCAATTTCTGATGATGTTTCTTTTTCTGAGAAAAGAATGTTTTTGGGTACTTTCACATAGGTGTCTCCATCGAGACTTGGAGTGTATCGGCCATTCATCAATAACAACTTCGGGTAACAATAAGGAATTGGAGTATCCCCAAGATACCTGTACTGAAACGCCTTGCAATCGCAACTCTGCAAACATTTTTGCTCGCACTCCTCAAACGTAATATTTTGATGGAAATCGGCATCGTTTCCATAAAATTCAACATCTTTCAATTTAATGAAACGGACATCTGCAGTATCATTATCACATGAAAGGCTGAAATTAGGTTCGCAACCATAAGCCCAATCACCAGTTTTCTTCATGCTATGTCCGGGAAGGCAACTGCATTTGTGGCCGGATATTGGATCATTGCTGCATTTACCGTTAGGCCCACAAATTCCATGAATCTCGCACAATTGAGATTTTGCTTGCCACGAAGGGTACCAAATTGGATTATCTTCTCTTCGGCTATAAAATCGAAGATTACCATCCGTATCAAGTGTTAGCCTTCGCTGAAGCCTCTCTCCATAATCCAGTGGTAGAAAAGTTAAATTATCTGATGAAGTGAAATAGCCCAGCGAATCGAATGAGGCACTTCTGGTGCTATTGTATGGGAATCTCCCTCCTTCCCAGGGCTGAAGCCAAGGGTATGGCCAGTAAAGACTTGAAACATCTGGACCATCATAGAGAAGACGAATAAGATTATTATCATCAAAAATTAACTTGTAGTAACCAGAAGAAACGTTGGTGCTGCTTCTTGAAGAAATGAGCTCCGTATGCCTGGTAAAGGGTTGCGAAGGAAGAAGAGTATCTGAAGGGGAATCAAAGCTTTGCCAAACAGTAACACCCTCGGTGTTCTTTAGAACAAGATTACCATCATCGTGGAGGCTTAGCTCGACTGGGGATAGAGAAACAGTGTCGGTGGTCCAGGCAGTGGATTTTCCGGCATCAGTCAAGACAAGATTTCCGGTGAGGAGCAGGAAAAGCTTAGAGCGGTTTCCATTAACTGGGAAGTCTCTGTTAGCCATCCAAACAACAGTGCAGTTGTTGTGGCAAGAAGGCTTGCTGAACCATATGGCAAAGCCATAAGCGTTATCTCCGACGGGGTAAAAACCGGCGGAGAAAAGTCCACTAGGTGAAGTCAGGACATCTGCTGGATTTTGCACAGACAGATGTGAGCCTCCCTTCATAACAGAAGCAGATTCAGAAGAATAAAGAAGTGATATTATCACAGAAAATACAATCGACAAAAAGTGGGTCTCCATGTCGAAGTTCATGAAGCTGGAGTTAGGCAGATTGAGTATATGGCCTGATGATGATCCCTAAAATAATACTATGAAATAGTAGGTGTGAATGGAAAAACAAAATGGGACCATATTGTTCTAGATAGACAGTATTAATTTTCCAATCTGCAAGACAGGGAGGAGACGAAAAGCTTAAGGATGAGGCGCATTAATATCCATATGGAAGGATAGTCTTGATTTTTCCATTTCTGTTTTGGGCCTTTAGCTGTGTGGAAATGGGGACCACCTAGTCAAGATGGCTGCCTCGATGAAGGAAAGCAAGTCAATTTTGGTGGTTAAGAACCACAGTTTTAGTTGTTTCCCAGAATTCATGGTGGCCACGGATTACGTGTGAACCCAGTTAAGGGTAACATGCTTCAATGTAAATCAACGTTGGAAGTCTATTTGTAGTTTGTATTCTTCATAAAAACTAGTTCATAAAAGCTGGCTAGCTACCTAGCTAATGAAATAAAATATTGTGATGTGTAAATAAACTAATTAAAAATAGTAAAGTATGGTCCTTGATGATGCTAGTAAAACAAATTTGAGAAAGACTTGTCAAATGCATTGTCCAACCGGGCAAGTTTAATTTGCTGATTTGCTTAATTATTTTTATTTTTATGACGATTACTTGATCAATAGGAATATCTTGGGAAATTTAGCGTCTTTCTTTAGATTTAGAGGCACATGGTAATGTCATCTGCGGGCTTGGGTCTTGGCGGCTCTTGTTGCATTAACAAAATGTCAATTTTTTAGAGATGTACGTCTTGTGAAATTTTAATTAATTAAATTATACATATTTATAATAGAATTTTAATCCAATAAGAGTAAAAATTCTAAATAGGGAAAAGACTATTTATTCGAGAATATTGTTTAAAATAAAAAAAAATGTGTTATCAAATGAAAATTAAAAATAATTTTATGCTTCATTTTGAATATTTGACAGTTGATTCTGATCGATGTGTCTTAACGACCAAATTTTCAAGGACCTTAAGGCTAAGCATATGAAACAAATGGAGATTTATTTTGATGCAACACATCTTACGATTTCTTTCTGATCAAAGCCTAAATATCATTTTAATTTTTATGTATACAAAATAATTATTATTTTACAAAATAACCAATTAATCCATTGACCCAACTGTCTACATAGAGGATGGTCAAGATCATGTAATGGCATCAAATTTTCCTTTCAAAGTGGGATCTGCAAACTCTTCAATGACGCCACTGGAGTTTCATTTCCAATTAATTAATTTATTTCCCCGGCAATTTGCATAGTAAAGAGTCCCACTGCTGGACTCTCCCGTTTCCATCTCCAGCAGAGCAATCCCGTAGCTGCTTAATAGGCAAATTGAAAGGCCATTCAGTGGCCTGTTCCCTGACAGTATGGGACGATAACCTAAAGTTATACCAAAGCTCAAACCGTTAGATTCTCAAGATGAACTTTGTTAACGGAGTGCATTGACAACATATCGAATTCCAAATTTGTCTTCTAGAAAGGGAATGGGTCAACATGGTAAGAAGAAATATATCTACGGCTGTAATTACATGATGTATTATGTACGAATTCCCATCTTTAAATGCCAACCTAATCATCTTCTCTATTCGTGCTCGTTTCGCTTTCTTCCAGTACATGATAAGTAGAAAGGAAAAAAGAACTCTGATTCTTCTGTAGAAATCTGCAAATCAATAGATACAATCTTAGACAGTGATTCTGGTACTGGATGAACAGCTTCTATAGTATGGATAACATGAGATGTAAACAAGGTTGTCCTATCGACTATTATCCTGCATTGGTCTATTTCTTTCCCTTTCTTTAGATGCAGATCAAAAATCCAGAAATCAATTTATAAATTCAGATGTATCCAAAAGGATTATTTGCAATTTCACAATCTCGATCTGCTCTATGTTGGAAGAATGATTCAAACCTCAATTTGCCAGCAAGCAGATAATGCCAACGTGACTCCATGATTTCAGCACCCTAAAAATAATGGTCCATGATTTTGGGAGTAGTTGCAGTGATTTTCTTAAAAGTTTGTTAGGAGTTGAAGTCTAATTATTCTATGTTTTCTTTGTTTGCTAACGTGAAGGAAAAGCTGTGTTTAGTTCAATTTTTGCATTCAATAAAATCAGCTTTGAATATCTTTCCTTGTCTCTTTACTTAGTCATTTTCTTTTGTATTCTCTTCTTCTTATTTCCAACATTATGGTATCAGAGACTGGTTCGTGTACCTTGGTTTCATCAAAATGGCAGCTAATGGCAGCTCAATGCAGCTATCTATGATTCCCATATTTCAAGGCAAAAACTATGATTTCTGGAGTATTAAGATGGAGACTCTATTTCGATCTTAGGAACTATGGGATCTGATTGAAAATGGCATTTCTGAGTTGGAAGAAGATGAAGCCAAATTGAGAGAGAGTAAGAAGAAGGGTGCAAAGGCTTTATTTTTTATACAGCAAGGATTGCATGAAAGTGTCTTCACCAGAATATCAGATGCACGGTCAGCTCAAGCAGCGTGCAAGAAACTGAAAGAGGAGTTTCAAGGAACGGCAAGAATCAGAAAAGTACGGTTACAATCTCTTAGAAAAGATTTCGAAACCCTATTTATGCAAGAAGATGAAAGTGTTAAGAACTTCATGACGCGAGGGAAAGCCATTGTTAATCAGATGAAAGCTTTTGGTGAAAATATATCAGAGGAGACCGTGGTTACTAAAATTCTCAGAAGCTTGACACAACGTTATGATCATGTCGTGGTAGCAATAGAGGAGGCTAATGATCTAGAAGTTCTCACATTTGATGCATTGATGGGCTCACTCTTAGCTCATGAGCATCGAATGAACAGATTCATTATGAAGTTTGAGGAGAAGGCATTTCAAGCCAAGGCAAGCAACGAGTCTGCAGAAGGCAAAAGCACATCTGAAAGAGGAAGAGGATCAAGAGGCAGAGGTAGAGGCAGAGGATGGATTGAAATGAGGAGGTGTTACACTTGTGGTAAGCAAGGACATCTGGTAAGAGACTGTAAGGATGGTCAGGCTGGATATGCTGAGGAGGCTGCCACTAAAGCAGAAGAAGAGAACTATCTCTTCATGGCTCTCGTTGAACATGACAAAGAGAAGGAGACCATGTGGTTCATAGACAGCGGCTGTTCGAATCATATGACTGGTATCAAGAACATATTCAACAAATTAAATGAGACTCACAAAAAGTCATCCGGTTGGGAAACAACAAGAAAATACACGTGGAAGGAAAAGACACGGTAGAAATAAAGACTGATTCTGGTAAAGTGAAATTGATTTCTAATGTTCTTTATGCACCAGAATTAGTACATAATCTACTTAGTGTTGGTCAGTCATGGCTACTGGTTATTCTCTTTTGTTTGAAGGAAATGAATGCATAATCACTGAGAAAATCACAAATCATGTTCTGATTTGAGTAGAGATGGCTGAGAACCATATGTTTCCTCTTGTTGTTAATAAAATTGAACACCAAGCCATGATAGCCTTGTCTAAGAATGCCTCTCATCTATGGCATCTTAGATATGGTCATTTAAATTTAAATAGCTTAAAGCTGCTTTCCCAGAAAAGTATGGTGAATGGAATACCTCAGATTGAAGGAGTGCATGGTGTGTGTGAGGGATACATTTATGGGAAGCACGGCAAGAGATCTTTTCCTGTTCAACAAGCTTGAAGAGCCTCTGAACCTCTGAAATTGGTGCATGCTGATCTATGCGGGCCTATGAGAACAGAATCATTGGGAGGAAGTAAGTATTTTCTACTACTTATTGATGATTATAGTAGAATGATATGGGCTTACTTCCTCAAATTCAAATCTGAAGCATTTGATCACTTTGTTAAATTCAAAGCATTAGTTGAAAAACAAAGTGGAAAATGTTTAAAGACATTAAGGACAGATCGGAGAGGAGAGTTTTTGTCAACAAATTTCATTAAATTTTGTGAGAAAAATGGCATCCATAGGGAGCTTACAGCTCCTTACACACCAGAGCAGAACGGCATAGCTGAGAGAAACACTACAAGAAAATCTGAAAATAGCAACGGAAAATAGTTTCCGTTGCTAAAATTGGTTAAACTTTATAAAATTAGCAACGGAAAAATATTTGATTATCTTTCGTTGCTAAAAGTGGAGGGAATTTTTGGCGCCATTATTTAGCAACGAAAATTAGCAACAGAATTAGTATTCCATTGCTAATTAAGGCGGCAACAAATGGCAAATAAAATTTGGGACAAAAAATAGCAACGGAATATAATTTTCGTTGCTAATTTAGCAATGAAATGAAATTTCCGTTGCTATTTTAGCAACGAAAAATTATTCCGTTGCTAAATAGCAACAGAATTTTATTTCGGTTGCTAAAACACCAACGGAAATCTAATTCCGTTGCTAAAATAGCAACCGAAATAAAATTTCATTGCTAAATAGCAACCGAATTTATTTCGGTTGCTAAAATAGCAACGGAATAATAATTCCGTTGGTAAATGAGGGGCATTTAAGTAATTTTCACGTTTGTTAGAACTATAAAATGGAAAAACCCTACATTTGCCTCCTCTTGCCTGTTTTTCTTTGCTCCTCCCTCTCCTTCTTGCTTCTCTCCCCACTTCGTGATTTTCACTCCTTTATCTCTTCCCCTTCCTCACATCGCCTTCTTCCTTTCTCAGGTAACTAATTATGTCTTGATTGTGGTTATTTTTGTGATTTTTTTCCTTTTTGGGTAAAACTTTAAATAGGTTCTTTTATCACAAATGTTTAGAGACTTTCAACCTAGCTATACTGATTCTGCTTTCTTGTAAGCTCTCCATCTTGTCTTTATTGTGCTTATGATGGAACTGGCTATACTTGATTTTGTATCACTTGTGATGTGAAATATATAAACGCCTGCTCTTTTTGTGCGTATTATCTCCATTAGCTGTCTCTCCACTTTCATTTTCAATGATTTTATTTCTCTATTGTATTTACTTGGTAAAAATCTGCAAAACCCATCATTAATTTTGAGCAGAATCTCCAGCTGAGTTCTTCGCAGAGAACAAGAACATTGCTGGCTTTGATAATGTAAGTTCCTTCAATTTTAGAAGAATGGGAGGTACTTACATGAATTAGAAACCTAGAGAAAGAAGCAACAGTGGTTCCTGCTCTGATTATGTCGAATGATTTTTTTCAGCCAGGGAAATGTATGATCAGTAACCTAAATGGAAACACGAATTAATGAAGAAAGTTCTGATTTTGTTTTAGACGTCAAGCACTTCAAAAGAGAGCAGAAAAAGCTCGTGTATCGCATGAGGAACAAGAGGAGATGCTGAGGAATTTGGAACGCAGAGAAACAGAGTATATGAGGCTGCAACGACGTAAAGTTGGAATCGATGACTTTGAACAGTTAACTGTGATCGGTAAAGGTGCATTTGGTGAGGTAAAAGTCAACATCACAATTATATAGCGACTTCTGCCTTTTCTTTTTAAATGTTTTATATTGGCTTCATACGAGGCCCTCTTCTTCATTCTCATGCATGCTTTATTCCACGGAATGAAAACTATCATTTTAATGGAGAAAATGCAGCTTCCAGTTATGCCTAATGTGTAAGTTTCATTTTGAATCTGTAATTTTTTGTGAAAGTAGCCTTTGACGATCCACAACCTTTTCAGATGTTTTGTTATGTTGGCACAATCTCCGAAGAATATTATGAAATTGTTTAATAATAAAATTTGCTTGCAAGTCTTCATGAAAGGACAAGGGTGCAATACTCATCTTCTCTGTCTTTATTTTGAGAATGTTCTGGCTGTAGGGATATAAAACCAAATAACTTGATATTGGACAAAAATGGCCATTTAAAGCTTTCAGATTTTGGTTTGTGCAAGCCTTTGGATGATAAATATTCATCTATCCTCTTGGAAAATGAAGATATTTCCACTCAAGAAAGCACAAATGAAGTTGGAGGACATTTTGTTAGTGATAAAGGACCTCAGCCAATGCCAAAAGAAAAATTACAACAGTGGAAACGTAATCGCCGTGCACTGGTATAGTATAAACTAAATAGGACTCTAATACTAAAGCCTCTTTTTTCTGCATTTGCCTGAACATACGTAAAAGAGATTGAGCTTCATATGTTATCTATGCAATATATTAGCATATCATGCTGACTCTTGTTTTTTCATATTTCCAGATTTTACTGTTATTATTCTTCCTGAGAAATGATTTTTACATTTTACTGCAATTTCTTTTTTGAACTTACTGTCTGATGATGCTGGAGGTTTAACAATTTCTCTGTGTTAGAACTTCCTGGACCTTATTAATAATATTATCTAATTTTGTTCATATGTGCTTAGGGTTGTGTAGGTTCAACATTTTGAGTATGGAATTAGTGATTCCTAGAAAATTATTTTCCATAATCCCATTCTCTATTTCACTAAGAACATCCATCACACGTCCACTGTGTCTGTTTCTTTAAAGAGCTCTATCGCCTATATCACCAGCTGCTGATCTAATGCAAGCCCACAAGTGGGTATTAGGGTGATATAAGAGACAGAAAATTCTTTATATATATATAATTTTCTTTCTCTTTCGTAGGATGGAAGAATAATATCTATATATGCTATTGGTTATTGCCGTGTTTATCTGTTTTTGTTCTTTTCTCTTCTCTCTCTCTCTCTCTTAAGTAATATTAAAAGATTGACTTCTACTCTATGTTTGAAATTGTAATTATGTATGATGTTGTTTGAGTTTTTATTTGTAGGAGAAGCACATTCTTTGGAAGTCAACCATTTTGTACAAGGGAAAGTCGGAGTACCAAGAGATCTTAGTTTTTGAGGTATGGGCTCATCTTCGTGGACATGTATGGTAATCAATTTACAGTATATCTTTAGGAGCACCCATTTGTCATTTGGTTTTATGATTCTTTTTTTAAGCTACACATGTATGGTAATCCATTTGCCCTGGTCTGCCTTAACAGCGGTTGGCAAAAAGAAAATTTCAATTTCATACAAAAACCACATTTCAATTTGTGTCTGCAGTAGAATGGAATTTGGTTTATTTTAAATTATTCTTTTGATTTATATAAGACAATAATTTAATAGTATATTTACAATAAATGCTACTATTAAGTAAACATTAGTTTCAAATTAAATTATTAGGATTGAATAATTTAATGCTAATGTTATTTTGAGTTGCATAATGTTATTTTGATTTAGTGGTGATTTATTACATAATGTTATTTTGAGTTGCATGTGGATATATTTGAGCAGTTAATTGTCTATTTATATGATTTGTAGATACTAAGCCGTCTATGTGGATATATTTGAGCAGTTAATTGTCTATTTATAATATGGCAATATGGTGTCCTAGGAACACGAATGTGGAGAAGAGGAGCTAACCTCGAAGGAGATACCGCTAATTTCATTTTCATTTCTTTAATTTTATTAATTAACGATTTCTTTAATCATGAAAGACTTGGGCCTTTCTTTAATTTTATTAATTAAGATTTCTTTAATTGTTTCTTTAATTTATTCAGTTTGTGTAAACACACATGCATAAATAAATTGGTAGGTGGGCCATTATAATGCATTTACTTATTCATTATTGTTGTTGAAACAAATACATGACTAATAATTATAAAATGTTTCCAGTATAAATATAAATTATATTATAATTTTATCAACAACAGTCATGCACATTACATAACATTGTTATCATAATTAATTATAATGTTATTGCAAATTAATTGTTAATCATTACCATTATTCTCTTGCTTAACATTGTTAAGGTATTCTCTTTTGCTACCAGTGAAGTAATGATGATGATGTTCCTTTCTTGGTTAACATTGTATGATTTTTGTTGATGCTTTCTTAGTCCATAACTAATACATTTTGGTTCATTTTATAGGAATATTTGAGGGAAGAGCCATATACAGCTGAAGATATTGAACACATCACGGGGGAAAACCTAACAACAATTTTTAGCAATTCCCCAAGTTCACTTGATGTTCTAAAAGCAGCCAACCACTTCAAGTTACATCAGGTACTGTAGATGTTCTAAAAGCAGCCAACCTCTCAACAACAGAGATTAGAATTCTTTTTCTCCTTTATGACTAATGTTTTCTATGTTACAATCTTCATTGGCAGTTATTGTGCTCTTTGTTTAGAGATAATATTACTGATTATGACCAAGGTTCATTCTGATATGTTTCTACTCCCTAATTTCTTAAGTAGTGTAAATTGAAATATGTAAATTAGACTTGAAAAAAAATAGAATATATTAGTGGCGGCTGCTACTTATGCTCAGTGAATAAATAAACCTTTTATAATCAACAAATGCACACTTATGTAATTAAAAAATATTATTCAGTAAGATTGGAATTTCACCTGCTCTACCCAAAAATATATTATAAATAAATTAATATTTATTGTTATATTTGTTAGTGTCCAAATGACATCCGCTTCATACTTAGAAAATTTACTGTTGACATGTGATGCAATAGCATTTGACACCAGCATTTATTGATTTCTGACCCCACAAAATATTTTCTTAAGATTTAATAGTATTTAATTAATAAATAGATTTTTTTCGAATTAAATGAATCGAAATTTATTAACTTTCAAGTATCAATAGATAGATAATATTATTGAAATTTGCATCTAAATATTTATAACATCCAATTATTGAACTGTGTACATTAGGTCAGTTCAAATAATATACTTGCACCTAATTTTTCATGAGACAATGAAAAAATATTACGTTATCTTGGACAGTATAGATAGATTGCAATTATTTGCTAAACTATTTATAACATGAATTAGCTGCTGTAATAAACAATTATAATCTAAATTCATATTTGTTGGTTTTCCAAATTACACTAAAATAACTTGCTGTTTTAGCGTAATTTGTTGGTTTTCCAAATTACACTAAAATAACTTGCTGTTTTAGCGTAATTTGTTGGTTTTCTATTTTACACTAAAACAACAAGCTGTTTTAGTATAATTTGTTGATTTTCTATTGTAGTGATGGAATAGCGACGAAAAAACCGTCACAAATTTTTTATATAGTTGCTGAATTTAGCAAAGGAATTCAACTCGGTTGCTAAATTTAGCAATTGAAACAAATATCCGTTGCTAAAATTAGCAACGGATTTTGAATTCGGTTGCTAAATTTAGCAACGGAATTTGAATTCGGTTGCTAATTTTGACCAATTTACCAAATGTTAGTGGTTAGATTTAACAACGGATTTTAATATCCGTTGCTAAATTTAGCAACCAAATTTAATCTCCGTTGCTATATTTAGCAATAGAATAAATAGTCCGTTGCTAAAAATACCAACCGCTGAATTAGCAACCAAAATTTTCATTGCTAATTTTCATTGCTATTATTGATTAGCAACGGAAAATTGACATTTTCCGTTGCTATTTTCCGTTGCTAAATTTCAATTTTCTTGTAGTGAAAGAACATGACTCTAGTTGAAATGGCCAGGAGCATGCTAAAATTGAAGAACTTGCCCAATTTATTTTGGGCAGAAGGTGTCACCACTGCTGCTTATCTTTTAAATCTCACCTACAAAAGCCGTGGAGAACATGACACCATATGAAGCTTGGACAGGTAATAAACCTTCAGTAGTTGGGCATTTAAAAATATTTGAAAGTGTTGCATATGTAATGAAAAATGCTCAGGATAGGCATAAACTTGATAGAAAATTTGAAAAATGTATTTTCCTTGGATATTGTTCACAATCCAAGGCTTATAGATTGTATAACCCATCAAGTTGTAAGATTTTAATGAGCAAAAATGTAATTTTCAATGAAGAAGAGAGCTGGGATTGGAAGAACAAAGGAAAAGAGACTGGCGCACATCAATCAGATGATGGTGATGCAAATGATGAAGATGTCAAAGTCCAAGTACCAAATACAAATTCAGTTGCGGAATCCAGCAGTACGGGACAACCAAGTAGCAACTCCAATTCACCTGTCAGCAGAGTTACTTCACAACAAAGCAGTGACACAACATCTCCAAGACGCGTAGCTGATGACACAACAGAAGATGATGAAATCCCTCCAAGAAAATTCAGATCATTAAGAGAAATATATGAATGCACATTTGCTCTTTATGCATCTGATCCTAAAACCTATGAAGAAGTTGCAGAAAAAGAGGAATGGAGACAAGCAATGGAAGAGGAGATAGCAACCATCGAAAGAAATGAGACATGGGAGCTGGTTGATCTTTCAGCCAATAAGAAAGCCATTGGACTTAAATGGGTGTTCAAATCAAAGTACAATTCAGATGGTACTTTACAGAAGCATAAAGCTAGATTGGTGGTGAAAGGCTACTCACAAAAGGAAGGGATTGACTTTGAAGAAACTTTCTCTCCTGTGGCAAGATTTGAAACTATTCGAATAGTTCTCTCAATGGCAGCCTTCATGAATCTGTGTGTTTATTAATTTGATGTCAAGTCGGCCTTCTTGAATGGTGACTTGCTTGAAGAAGTCTATGTTGAGCAACCTGAAGGATTTGAAATTCAGCAACATTTACACAAAGTTTACAAGCTTAGAAAGGCTCTTTATGGGTTGAAACAGGCGCCTAGAGCCTGGTACTTGAAAATTGACAGTTACTTCTTGGAGTATAGGTTCAGCAGAAGTGAAAATCAGCCCACTATGTACATCAAGTACTATGGCGAGAAGGACTTCTTGCTGGTATGTCTCTATGTGGATGATATGATTTATGTGGGAACTAATGATTTTCTAGTTGCTGATTTCAAAAAACAGATAATGGAGAAGTTTGAGATGACAAACTTGGGCAAACTCCATTACTTTCTAGGGATGGAGATCAAGCAAGTTGAAGATGACATTTTTATTATTCAAAAGAGATATGCCATGGATCTATTAAAAAGATTCATGATGAGCAATTGTAAATGTGCAGAAATGCCATTGAATTGCAATGAGAAGTTACAAGAAGAGGATGGAACGGGAGCTGCTGAGAGTCACCAGTTTCAAAGTCTTGTTGGTGGGCTTATTTATTTGACACACACAAGGCCAGACATAGTGCTATAGGTTTGGTTTCAAGGTTCATGCACAAACCTCCAAAGCATCACTATGGAATGGCTAAAAGGATATTAAGATACATTGCTGGAACTTTGGATTTGGGAATATGTTATGATCGGTCAAACAACTTCCAGCTGCGTGGGTATGCTGATAGCGATTGGGCCGGATCATTGGATGACAGGAAGAGCACCACGGGGTTTTGTTTCTCACTTGGTTCAGGAATGGTAAGCTGGAAATCCAAAAAATAACCAATAGATGCATTGTCTACTTGTGAGGCAGAATATGTGGTAGGTGGAGCAGCAGCATGTGAAGCAATTTGGATAAGAAAATTATTATGTGATTTGAGTATAAAGCAAGAGGGGGCAACCGAGATATTAAGTGATAGTAGTTCTGTAATAGCAATGACCAAAAATCCAGTATTCCATGGGAGGGCAAAACATATTGAGATTAAGCACCATTTTATTAGAGAATTAGTTGCAAAAGGGGAGATTGAACTCAAGTTTTGCAGTTCCGTAGATCAAGTTGCTGACATCTTTACCAAAGGTTTGCCTTATGCTAAGTTTATGTGTCTGAGGAAAAAGCTTGGCATATGTGAGTTTGAATCAAGAGGGGGTGTTGGAAGAATGATTCAAACCTCAATCTGCCAGCAAGAAGATAATGCCAATGTGACTTCATGATTTCAGCACCCTAAAAATAATGGTCCATGATTTTAGGAGTAGTTGCAGTGATTTTGTTAAAAGTTTGTTAGGAGTTGAAGTCTATTTATTCTATGTTTTCTTTATTTGCTAACGTGAAGGAAAAGCTGTATTCAGTTCAGTTTTTGTATTCAATAAAATCAACTTTGAATATCTTTCCTTGTCTCTTTTTTACTTAGTCATTTTCTTTTGTATTCTCTTCTTCTTATTTCCAACACTCTAAACATGAAAAAGCATCCCAGGAATATCAAAATCATCTCCACAACGCCAAATGCAATGGCAAACTTAAGTAAAAACTTCAACGAACCATTCTCGTGGGCTTTTGTGTAGGTTCTGTTTAAGTGGCGCTTTAGATTTTTTCCGCTGCAATTTAAGATTGGTGATGCATGAAGAATGTTATTTGAAAATTTAGTGGATTTGGGAAGCTTCAGATATAAATCACCCAGAAAAGAAGGTGAAAGGAACCCATTAACCAATAATACCTTTGGATAACAATCATAATAACCTTCATCTTTGTCGAATTTATGCTGAAAACCTCTACAATTGCACAACTTCAAGCATTTATCTTGGCATTGCTCCAAGGTATGGCTTGGATAGTAGCCTATGTCATAGCCATAGAAGTCAGTATTGGCAAGTTTGAGGAAATGGAACTCGTTATCATTCTTTGGACGGGATTGATCAAACTTCGGCTCGCACCCAGAGGATGAATCAGTGGAACTCTTAAACTTAGATCCTGGTAAACAAATTCATTTCCTACCAAGAGAAGGATTATAAGTACATACACTGTTAGGTCCACAAACGCCGTGTATTTTACATGTTTTAGAGAAAGCTTGCCATGAAAAAACCCAAGTCTCGTCTCTCTCTTCAAGGCTGTATAATTGAAGGTTACCGTCAGGATCAAGAGTCAATCGTCTTAAAGACTTGGCCCGAAAATCAGCTGAACGAAAATCCAGATCATCAGATGAAGTAAAGTTACTGTGTTCATCGAATAACTGTTAAAAGAAAATATACTCTGAAAGTGTTTACGATGACAAGAACACAGAATATTAGAAGGCTTTGTTTTGTTACACTTTTATTCAAACTCAAATGCCTATTAAATAGGCTAATACAACTGAAACTGAAATAAACAACCTCCTAACTAATAGGAGAAGTGCCCAACGTGATTGAGAAATAATAGGCATTATTAACAAAATAAAAAACAGAACATGTAACTCATTCCATGTAGCTGCTGACCAAGTCTTCCTTCCTATTATTTTGGAGCAGTTTTAACACTCCCCCTTGCTCCAAAATTGCATACTCCAAGTGCTTCACGAAGATACTCAAAATTTTCCTTAGTCAAGGGCTTAGTTAGTAAGTTTGCAAGTTGTTTTTCTGACTCACAATAATATAGAACCACTTTTCCTTTAGCAGCCATTTCTCTAATAAAATGTGTCTTTATCTCCACATGCTTGGTCCTTTCGTGGTGAATTGGATTTTTGGATAAGGCTATTGCAGCTTTATTGTCACAAAAAATCTTTGTTGCTTCTTCTTTATTTTGTGCAAGCTCTTCAAGTAGCTTTCGAAGCGAAAGTGCCTGATATGCAGTTGCTGAAGCTGCAATATATTCTGCTTCCGAGGAAGATAAAGCAACAGTGGATTGCTTCTTTGAACTCCAGGATACCACTCTTGATCCAAGATTGAAAATATAAGCTGAGGTAGGGGTGAGCATTCGGTAGGTTCGATTTTGGACCGAACCAATTGAACCGAAAACCGAACTTTAAAAAATATAAGAATCGAACCGAAATCGATCTTTGTAGAACCGAAAACCGAACAAATCGAAATAATTTCGATCGGTTTGGTTCGGTTCAATCGGTTTTGGGTCAATATGAGCTTATTTTTTATTAGACTTTTAACCTATATGGGTTCATAAATTAAATTAATTTATATTCAACAAAATAAATTCATTTAAAATAACTAAAATTAAAATAATATACATAAATTTATTATATTATATTATATCTATAATAAATACTAATCAAAATTAAATAACAATAGAGTCATCTCATTAATTATAGATTATTTTGTAATTATAGCTTTAAAATTAGATTTGAGTATATACAATAAATTATTTAAACAAAATATTTTTATTATATATCCAAAATAATTTATTCTATACATTCAAATTGGCAGCTTGACTCAGTAACATGATTTGTGGCAAATTTAGTAAAATTTTTGATTAATTTCACACATGATCAATAAAAATCATAAAAAAGTTATTATACAAAAATACTTGAATTTATCTATTTATATACTCATAGTTTTCCTTCATGTTTTGAGGTCAATGTGTTTCAATTATGCGTATATTTTGCATATTATAATAATAGTATATTTAAAATTTAATTTTTATTTTACAATAGTAAAATTACTGTAAAAATAACTTTGTTGACGTGAAATTCTATTATTAATCAACTATGAGAATGAACAATTATTAAGTTTTGCCAATTATATTGTATTCAT
Source organism: Excoecaria agallocha (assembly GCA_037975025.1). Lineage (NCBI taxonomy): Eukaryota > Viridiplantae > Streptophyta > Magnoliopsida > Malpighiales > Euphorbiaceae > Excoecaria > Excoecaria agallocha. The sequence continues at coordinate 82,327,775 of CM075806.1, forward strand.
GGCTTTTTTTCATCGTCATTATTATTTCTTTGCTGTCGTGATCATAATTTCAGAAAAAAATAGTAGTTTATCTTGATAATTAAATTGTTAGATAGAACCAAAGTTTTTAAATAGGTGCACAAATATACACACCCTAATTTTTATAAGCAAAGCAAAAGTATAACAACCATATATGAAAACTTGTATAAAAAAAATCAACACTAGCATCCATAAGTTCTTAATAGACATATCAAAATTTTATGCAATCAATAAGTTTGATTTATATAATTAAAATATGATATATTTAATCCGTCAAATAATTCAATCCGATCCGTGATATTATCCATTTGGATCATGATTTATTTTGATTTTTTTATGATCCATTTATATTTTATAATTTTGTGTGTAATATAATATACACATAATTTTTTATAATTTATACATGTATAATTTTTCATTTTTTGAAACAATTTTAAAAATTAAAAAATAATGTTATAAAATTTGATTCGTTTAAGAGTGATCAATTGAAATCATAACATAATCCAATCTGTTATGATTTCAAAATTTTGATCAATTTATAATTTTATCCATCATAATTTGGTTGGTTTATTTGCTACTTATAATTATTTTATAGTCTTTATACCATAACATAATGTCAAATTCATCAACTATAAAAGGAATTTGGTGTATTAAAGTCTATATATATTTTTTTTCAATGCAGTTCCTTTACTTAAGAAATATTAATGGATTATCCAAACGTTTGAGTTTTTTTAAGGCATTATTTGTTCCATTGATTTTCAAGTAATAATTTCTTTTAGTAAAAAAGAATAATTTAAACAAAATCTTTAGAGATTTAATAGAAAAAATATGAATCAAACAAAAAATAAAAAATTGAGAAAAAAAAGATTAAATTAAAAAAATAAAATATTTTTATTTTTTTAAACAAAACTTTTGAAGTAAAAAAATTAAAATAAAAAATTTGAAAAAAAAAAGATTAAAGTAAAAAAAAAGTGAAGGAAACATGCAGGGAACGTGAATGGCCCTTAGGGGAATTGAACTTGGGACCTTGGGGGTGTTTCTTTAGTTTCACACCACTTATCCCACTTATATATTTTGATATTTTAAAACTAAAAAATTATATATGTATAAAACTTCGATCGGTTTAGTTCTTTTGATTTTTCAATTTCAAGAATCAAACCAAATCGAACAAACCGATTTTTAATTTCGGTTCAGAACCGAACGAATCAAAAATCGAACCAAATAGACCAAATTCAATTCTATTCAATTTGGTTTTTGATTTCGGTTCGGTTCTGCAAACCCCTAAGCTGAGGTGCTCTTTCGGTCCTCCATACAACCTGCCTAGTCACTATCTGTATATCCCACGAGCTTGTTTCTTGTCCCCCGAGCATACCAAATTCCAAGATCAGAAGTACTAGCAACATATCGCAAAATCCGTTTTGCAGCTTCATAGTGATGTTTTGATGGGTTCTGCATAAACCTGGAAATTACACCAACAGAATGTGCAAGATCAGGTCTAGTGTGAGTTAAATAAATTAAACCTCCCACCAGACTTCTGTAGCAATATGCATATGCTCGTTCCGTCCCATCAATTTGTTGAAGCTTTTCATTCACATTCATTGGTGTACCTATTTCTTTGCACCCTACCATGTGAAAACGTTTGGGCAAATCTAAGGCATATTTGTGTTGAGAGATAAAAATACCATCATCTGCTTGCTTTATCTCTAACCCAAGAAAGTAGTGCAACCTCCCCAAGTCTGTCATCTCAAATTCACTCTTCATGCTTGCTAGAAATTCTTCAAGCATTACGGAAGATGAACTCACATAAATCATGTCATCTACATAGAGGCTTACAAATAAAACACCCTTACCCAGCTTCTTTATATAAAACGTTGGTTCATTCCTGCTCATTTCAAAACCCTTCTTCAAAAAATATGCATCAATCCTCCCATACCATGCTCTTGGTGCTTGTTTAAGCCTATAGGGTGCTTTCTTTAGTTTGTAAACTTTTTGTTCTTTGCCGGGAACTATAAAACCTGCAGGTTGCATCACATACACTTTCTCTTCCAAATTACCATTAAGAAACGCAGATTTTACATCATACTGATAAATAAGTCAACCCAAATGAGCAGAGAGAGATAAGAGAACCCTTATTGTTTCAAACCTTGCAACCGGGGAGAAGGTTTCATTATAATCTACTCCATATTTTTTAGCATATCTTTTTACGACAAGTCATGCTTTATGCTTTTGTATGCTTCCATCCGAATTATACTTAGTTTGGAACACCCACTTCATGCCAATTGCTTCTTTATTGTTGGGTAAATCAATTAATTCCCATGTCTGATTTTTCTTAATTGCTGCAAGTTCTTCCCCCATAGCTTTCTTCCATTCGATCTTCTTGATTGCTTCTTCAAAGTTACTGGGATCCACAAAAAATAGAGCTTGTGTAGTTGCATGATATCTTCTAATGATCGATACCCACGTGGCCCAATTTCCTTCTCTGATGATGCATTTGAATCCAAAGTTGTATCAGGACTGAATGTGTCTGCTGCATCTGAATTTACAGACGTGGAGGCTTCAAGTTCTGTTGATACGATTTGCTGGTTTGGAGGCTGCTCATTGTGCGTGTCTGCTAGATTTTGGGGTTGTTCTTCACCATTAAAAATTTCCTGCTGTACAACTTGTAGCTGCACGTTGCCTGACGTGTCCTCTTGCCAAGTCCACCTTCCTTCTTCAACAAAGATTACGTTCCTGCTAACAATAATTTTTCTGTTTGCAGGATTAAAAAACTTGTAAGGCTTTGAACTTTGGCAATATCCAATGAACACGTACCTTATAGCCTTGGGGTTTAGCTTACTGCGAATTTGAGCATTGATCTAGGTGTACCCAACACACCCAAATGTTATAAAATAACTCACGTCTGGTTTTTTCCCTGTCCAAATTTTGAATGGGGTTTTGTTTGGCAAGACTATTGTGGGTGACATGTTGAGAAGATACACTGCAGTTGCGGTAGCCTCCCCCCAAAACATAGCTAGCAGCCCTTTCGCCTGAAGCATACGCCGAGCCATTTCCACAATAGTTTGATTTTTTTGCTCCATAACTCCATCTGTTCTGGGGTGTATGGAGCTGTGAGTTCCCAATGAATACCACATTCTTCATAAAATTGAGCGAACTGTTGAGATGTAAATTCGCCTCCTTGATCCATCCTCAACACTTTAATATGCTGCCCACTTTGCCTCTCCACAAGGCTCTTGGACTTTCTGAATTTTTCGAAGTCCTCTCCTTTATTCTGCAATAAATAAATCCAACACATCATACTATAATCATCAATGAACAACAAAAAATATCGGTTTCCTCCCAAGCTCACTGTTTTCATTGGCCCACACACATCAGCGTGGATTAGATGCAGAATTTGTGGTGCACGCCACGTTGTTCCACTGGGAAATGACCGTTTGGCTTGCTTCCCATAAATGCACCATTCACAAATGTAGAAATCTCCAAGTTGTGGAAAGCCCTTAACCATTTCTTCTTTCTACAATTTTTTCAAACTAATAATATTCAAATGGGCATATCTCCTATGCCACAATTTAGTCTCCCCCTCACTTCGTGCCACCATGACAAATGGATCCAGCTGGTTAAACTTTACTGGAAAGAGTTTATTTTTCTTCATATTGATTTCAGCCACCTTCTTTCCTGTTTTCTTATTCTTGATCATACAAGATTTTTCATCAAATGTGACTGAGAAACCAGTTGATATGAGCTATCCAACACTCAATAAATTGTGAGATAGATTTGGAACAAATAGCACATTGGATAAAAGATAGGTTTTACCATTTCCAACCTTCACAACTGTTGTTCCTCTCCCTTCAACACACAGCAAATTGCTATCTCCCAACCATACATTCAGCTTGTGATTCTCATCCAAATTACGGAACAAACTTTTAGTTCTGGTCATATGATTTGAGCACCCACTATCCAAAAACCATATACTCCCATTTGATTCTTCACCCACTGTTGCCATGAACAATTGGTACTCTTCTTCTTCTTCTTCTTCTTCTTCTTTTTCTTCTTCTTCTTCTTCTTCTTCTTCTTTCCCTTCTACTGGTTCGACTTCTTCAGCATAGTTCACCTGAGTTGGTTTTCTCCAGCAGTTTGCTTGCACATGGCCAAACCTCTTGCAATAATGACATTAAACACTGCTGGCGTGTCCTCTTCCTTTGCCTCGACTTTGACCAGCACCTCTTCCTCGCCCATACATTTGCTGGTCCAGATACATCGATTCTTCAACAGCTGCTGCACTTTCTTTTTCCTGAAATGCTTATTCTTCAGCCTTTTCCTCTAGTCGAGCCAATCCTTCTTCATGGACTTGTAGTATGCCCATTAGCTCATCAAAGGAAAGCTCGGTTAGATCCTGAGAGACCTCTACAACAGCCACCACAAAATCGAAACGAGGTGGTAGGCTCCTCAGGATCTTAGTTACCACTACATCATCTTTGCATGATTCACCAAGGCTCTTCTTCTAGCTCACATTTGATTTGACTCGGGAAAAATATTCTTGCACACTCTCTGTGCTCTTCATGACAAAGGTTTCAAATTCTCTTATCAGTGTTTGCGGTCGTACCGTGATTACCTTTTGAGCACCTCTGTGCTCCTTTTGAAGCGTCTCCCACGTTTCCTTGGCAGTTTCCACACCCATAATTATGGGAAACACCTCCTCACTCACCGCCTACTGCAACAGACATAATGCCTATGCATCCTTTTTGCGATTTTCTCTCAAACCAGTAGCATCTTCATTATCATCAAATCTGCTTTCCACTATCTCCCACAACTCTTGAGAGTTTAGCAGGGTTTTCATCTTTATACACCGGAAGTGATATTTCTCACCATTGAAGGGTGGAATATGCACTTGTGAAGATGAAGACCCAGAGGAAGCGCCATTTGCTGCCATCACACACTCTCTCATGTTTCACTCGATCTCTCACTTCGCCCAGTTAACTGATACCAAAATGTTAAAAGAAAATATACTCAAAAAGTGTTTACGATGACAAGAACACATAATATTAGAAGGCTTTGTTTTGTCACACTTTTATTCAAACTCAAATGCCTATTAAATAGGCTAATACAACTGAAACTGAAATAAACAACCTCCTAACTAATAGGAGAAGTGCCCAACGTGATTGAGAAATCATAGGCATTATTAACAAAATAAAAAACAGAACATGTGACTCCTTCCACGTAGCTACTGACCAAGTCTTCCTTCTTATTATTTTGGAGCAGTTTTTACAATAACACAACTCTGCTATTATTATACTTGGTTCTGTTAGCTTGAAAAATTATTTCACCAGGCACGTGCCAGTACCGGCTGGAGACTTTTGGACTTTGGAAAAGAAGATGAAGGACGTTATCGTTGTTGAAATAGAACATGTAAGGTCCAAAAGACCAGTTAGTTTTGCTTCTTGAGGAGACAAGGCTAACATTTCTTGTGAATTGTTGTTGAGGAAGCAGCGTATCTGTTGGGTACCTGAAACTCTGCCAGAGTGTGGCATTCTCTGTATTTTTAAGAACAAGATTACCATTGTTCAGTAGCTGAAGCTTCACGAAGAAGATAATTGAAGTTGTATCTGATGAGGACCAAATAGTAATTTGGCCAGCATCAAGCAAGATTAGACGTCCAGTATTATAGAGGGTTAGCTTAGAGCGCGCTCCATTAACTGGTTAATCTCTATTTTCCATCCAAATGACCATTGGATTCATAGATTTGTTGATCCATAAGGCAAAGTGGAAAGCGTTATTTTTAATAGGAAAAAATCCTGCACAATAAACTCTGTTTGCTGAAACCAAAACGTGGTTTGGTTTCTCTACAGATAGAGATTCGCGTTGTTAAAGAGTATCTGAGGTGGTTTGAGAAGCACAAAACACCACATAAATTTGAGACAAACAAAGAACGCAAGAAAAATATGATAACCCCATTAATAAATGCACTAAACAGGTTTCTTAGGTGTTTATATTTCATGACACCATTCTCAGCTATTTATAAATCTCTCTCTTATTCAAGAAGCACAAGTGCACAACATTAATATACGAAACCAACTTCTGTCTTATAAAAGATGACTTTTGGAGTCTAACATCAATTAATAGTACGAAATCATATTGTAGATATGAACGGGGATTAAAAAAAATAAAATTGAAAAGGAATAGTTGAACGGAGACTAAGAACGGAGATTTAAGTTTCCTATACGCTAGACCAGAAGCAGACCAAGAACTCAAAAAGGAAGTAGGCAATTAAAGCAAGGAAGTTTCGTACCAAATTTGGAGTGAGCATCGTGTGCATTTTCGTTCAGACATGGAATGGATTTTGGCTCAAAATTTTTTGATATATTTTTCCAAGATTAAGTACTTTTTTATTCAAAAATTTTCTCTCGTAACTTATTTGTTCCCCGAGCATTCAGTGACACCGTCAATAAAATTAATTTCCTAACTGCAGAATTACAATTTCCATTTAGCAAATCAAAACAACAGTCATATTATCATAAAGTGATAAACTCCACACTCTGAATAATGATCCTTTGAAACCACATCCTTCCCATGCCATTTTCTGCCAGTCTACTGTATTTTTGTGCTAAACCACATATCAATACAAAATTCTTGAAATTAAAAAATCAATCAAATATCACAAAAGTGAAGCCAACGAGGAAATGCCAATATTCTGGTGGTTACTTTGATTAACAATCCTTCACGACAATTCCTATATACTTTATCTTCTTGTTCTTCTTTAATACACCATGCATCTAGTCATCTAGAGACCAAAATGCCGATGGACAAATGCAGATGAACGTAAATGCTAAAAGGTGTGTCACGCAGTAATTTAAGGAGACTTTCATAATTTTGACTAAACATATTTTGATATTAGCTTCATTATATTTTACATGGATGTGTGAATACCTGTAATTACTGTTAAATACTTTACTAGTTCAATTTCAATGTGTTGGAAATGAAGATTTACATGTATTCTTTATAAAACTAGTCCATATATAGCAGCTAGCTAGCTAATGATGTAAAATGTTGTACAACGGGCAGAAATTTTTATTCGGAAGGTGAAGTATACAGTGAAATGTTGTAAGAAGGAAAAGTAAATTTTTATTCTATTCATTAAATTTTAAGGATTTTTTTTATTTTGGTATTTATTTGAAAAAAAATTTAGATTTTTGATATCACAGTAAAATAATTTAGCAAATTAAAGTGTTAAAAAGGCATCCAAATTGCTGTTTCACGTCAATATGAGATCCACGGAGAAGTGCAAAATTTTATACAAAAAATGGTAATCTAATATGCCTTTTTTACTGTTCATAAAACGGTACCGTTCGACTTCATGTACATAGATAAATGTAAATAAAAGCAATGAAATTCCTGAAAGCAATAAAATTCTAGCAGGATACGGAGAAAAAACTTTTCGATGATTAAGTCAATAAACAATAAAAGGGTAATTTTAATAAAGAATGGCTAACAAAGATAAATACTTGATGATTGTTAGGTCATGGCTATTTATAGAGATGAGTCTCCTACTTTGATCCGAAATCTTAATGATCATAAGAGTCTTATTGAGGAAGAAGTCTTACCTAAATAGAAAGTCCTGCTAAAATGGGAAATTGAACTGGAATCCACACCCTAATAGAACTCTACTGAAAACGGCATCATTAGAAGCTGCAATGCGGATCCTAGATGATTCGAGTAATCAGGGATTCGGGCTATGGATGTAGCTCGAGATTTAAGGTCCATTCCAGTTATCAATAATGAAAAATTGGTCATTATCAAAAAGTTAGAGTCAAATTGAACTTCTAAGCGATTTTATGAAAAATATGCATATTAAAATTGAGCAAGAAGTGAAACTATAATTGAGTGTTTTTTTTCCTGATCAGTTTAAGTATGTAAAAATAAAATTTTAGTTACTTATTCATCATTCAAATGAGAGCCAATAATTAAACAGTTTTTTAGAAAATATTTGGAACCAAAATAAGAGTTAATTTAAATTTTTGAGATTTTATATATATTCTTATGTGCATTTTATAAAATTTATGAGAGAAAAATATGAGGACACAATTTTAATTTTAAAATTGTAACATGTACTATATATTTTGTAAATTACAAATTTTAAGGAGCTAAAGCTTCACAATCCCCATCTCGGCAGTTGCAGAATTTTGAGTAACTTTGCACTCAATTCAGTCTAATGAATAAGGTTAAACTAACGTAAGTTGGTGAGTGTAAGGGGTTATGGTCATTTAAACAAGTGATTTCGGGTTTGAGTACTTGTGAATGCAGTAAATTTCATTGGAAGAGATTCCCGTAATTATGTCTGACAGTACCTCGAGCGGAAATTAATCTTAATATTGTAGAACTATAGAATTTACTGTGGAAAACTGATGCCGTTCTATTCATTCCTTCATCATTTATATACACAGTACAAGTGGTTTAATAAACCACGTAAGCTATGATAACAAATAACAGTTATACAAGTGATAAGATAAGTGATGGATGATAAGATGAGATTACAATTGAGAAGGACACTTAACCAAAATATTTTAATCCTTTCCGTGATTGACTGAACCAGCTATTAGAGAAGGCTTAACACTCCCCCGCAAGATTGAGGTCCCATCACGGACACCAATCTTGGACCTGTTATTGAGAAACTGAAGTTTGGACTGCGGTTTAGTGAGAAGATCAGCTAGCTGGTCTTTTGATGAAATATGAGACACTTGCAGATGACCTTTCTGAACAAGATCACGAACAAAGTGGAGATCAATTTCTATATGCTTCATCTTAGAGTGGAACACCGAATTTTGACAAGTATAGGTGGTGGAGATGTTGTCACGGTGAATTGAATGAGGGAAGACTGGAATGTGGAGCTCTCAAAGTAGTGATTTTATCCAGATGACTTCAGCAGCAGTTGAGGCAACAGCACGGTACTCCGCCTCGGTAGAGGACCGAGCTATGGACTTCTGTTTCCTTGAACTCCAAGAAATAGGAACATTACCAATATAAACCAGATAACCAGAGGTGGAGGTGCGATCAACAGGGTTGCCAGCTCAGTCTGCATCGAAAAAGGCATGAAAATGCAGGAAAGGTTGAGGAGTAATGTGTATGCCAAAGAACATCGTAGATTTTAGATATCGAAGCAGGCGTTTTAGAGCATCTCAATGAACTAACAAGGGGCAGTGCATGAATTAAGATAGTTTGTTGACATAATAAGAGATGTTCGGTCTGGTCCATGAGAGATATTGCAAGGCACCTGCAGTCTATCGATACTGAGTTGCTTCAACTGGGATAGATGATGATGAAGATGGACCGAGCACAGTGGATGTACTGGCAGGGGTGGAAATCGGTTTAGCACCATCCATCTGATTTTTCTCAAGAATACGGCGCACATAATGATGTTGATAGAGGAAGAGCCCTTTTGTAGTATGTTGCACATCGATGCCAAGAAACAAGCTGAGAGGTGTTGGGTCCTTGAGGGAGAATTTTTGAGCCAATAATGCTATGAACCGATCAATGAGAGACCGATTACTACCTGTAAGGAGAAGGTTATCCACATATACCAGAAAATAGCAAATGTCATTGTTGTTGTGATAGATAAAAAGAGAGTGATCACTGTGAGATTGAGTGAACCCAAAATCAGTAACACAGGTCTTGAGTGCTTGATACCAAGCACATAGGGCCTGTTTAAAGCCATACAGAGCCTTAACCAACTTGCACACATATGTTGGTCGTGTTGAGTCAAGGAAGCCAGGAGGTTGCTTCATGAAGACCTCCTCTTGAAGTGAGCCATGTAGAAAAACATTATTAACATCAAGCTGCAAAACAGGCCAATTATGAGTAACTGCAAGAGTGAGCACCACCCTAACAGTGACTGGCTTCAGGACAGGGCTGAAAGTGTCACCATAATCGATATCAGGCCGTTGATTAAAGCCCTTTGCAACTAGGCGAGCCTTATATTTGGAGATAGAGCCATCTGCATGTCGTTTAACCCGAAAGATCCACTTACAGCCCACTAGATTTTGGCTTGAATGTAGGGGAACTAAAACCCATGTGCCATTTTTAATTAAGGCATTGAACTCAGCTGACATGGCAGAGTGCCATTCAGGCATGAACAAAGCTTGAGTAACACCTGTTGGCTCAAAAGACAAAGGAAGAGGATGTTTAGTGGTGAGGAAAGTGCATTTGGGGCAGAATATATTGTTCTGAGAATGGGTGCACATCTGATGAGTGCGCCGTGTAGGAGTGTTGGGGTTCAACATAGTAGGAGCTTGGGGAAGAGAAGGAGATGGAGTAGAAGCCGAAGGAGAAGAAGGTGAGAATAGAGATGCAGTAGATTGAAAGGGAACCAAGGTGTGAACTATTGAGGGATGAGAAGGTGAGATAGGAGAAGGACAGTCATACCATGAGGGAGAAACGAAAGAGGAGGTGGGGAATGAGGCATAAGGAAAATGAGTTTCATGAAATATCACGTGACGGGACACATGCATACGTTTGGTGGATAAGTTGTAGCAAAGATATGCACTCTGGTTGGATGAATATCCAAGAACAGACATGGGGAGGATTTGGGATCAAATTTGGTATGCATATATGGCCTTAGGCATGGATAACACACACAACCAAAAGCACGAAGACTATGATAGTTTGGAGGTTTGTGAAAGAGTTTCTGGAATGGTGAGGAGAGGTTTAAAATGGGAGTGGGAAGGTAATTTATGAGATAGGCAGCAGTCTTGAAGGCATACGACCAGTAGGTGACAGGAAGAGAAGCATTGTGAAGAAGAGTGAGCCCAGTTTCAACAAGATGGCGATGTCTTCTCTCAGCAACACCATTATGTTGGGGGGTATGGGGTGGGGTTTGAAGGTGATTGATCCCATGTTGTTGAAATAATGTTTTGAGAGCTTGAAATTCACCCCCACCATCGGTATAGATGGAGACTATTTTGGTTTTAAAAGTATTTTCAACAAGCTTTTGGAACACAGGGAAGACTGAGAAAACGTCAGATTTGAGTTTTAAGGGGTACAACCAAATATATTTGGAGTAATGATCAACAAAGATTAAATAATAATGAAACCCATCAATGGACATCACCGGGGCAGGTCCCCATAAATCAGAATATATGAGCTCAAGTGGATGTGTGCTAGAAAGAGTAGATGTGCCAAAGGCAAGTCTATGACTTTTATTACAGTGACAAGAGTTACAAAAAGAGTTTAATAAAGATGATATAGGTAATTTAAACTAGGACAAAACATAATTGAATATTTTGGAGGATGGATGACCAAGCCGTTGATACCAAGAGAATGAAGAGCTGCGAACATGGTGAGCATGTGGTGACTGGCGAGAAGGTGAAGATGGAAGACGATAAAGAGACTGGTCAAGCGGGCCTTTTGTGAGTATCTCCCCCGTGGATAGATCCTTAACAACAAAAAAATCAGGGAGAAATTCAATAGATGCATTGTTGTTATGATAAAACTGAGAAACAGACAGTAAATTCGTTTTACCTGAAGGGACACAAAGAACATTCAATAGAGAGCAAGACTTTGAAGGAAAATGGAAGGATTTGGAGCCAGTATGTGTTATTTTTAAACCTGAACCATCAGTGAGCTGAAGTTCATCCATGCCTTCGTAAGGCGCATGCAGAGATAGGTTCCGAAGATCATTAGTTACATGGTGTGAAGCTCCAGTGTCAAGAACCCAACTAGATTCTGAGGCAGTGTTGGTGTTTGCATAGTTCACTTGTGGTTGAGTGAGAAGATCTCTGAAAAAATCTTTGGCTTTGAAGCATTGGCGAGCACTGTGTCCTGGTTTGTCACATATTTGACACTGAACTCTGAAGGAGGAAGTGCCTCGTTTTGCTGGTGTAGTGGAGGGTTGGCCAGAGTTTTTGAACCCTTAAGAGGCAGAGAAACCAGATGCATTAGTGCCAAAATAATTTTGTGAAATAGAGTTACCTTGGTAGGAGTTTCTGAAATGACGATTAGAGGAAGAATTCTTTTTGGCAAGATTTGTTGTCATGGGAATGGGATCATATGTCGGGTCTGTTCGTTTCAAGAACATTTCATGCGCCAATAACTTATCCTGTAGTTCATCAAAGGTGATTACGGTGTCATGAGCATGGACAGTCGCTGCAATATCCCTAAATTCTGAACCAATTCCGTTTAATGCATGAACCACGAGATCAACGTCTGATACAGGACTTTCACAGAGCGCCAGTTCATTTGCTGTGATTTTTATCTGCTGTAAATATTCAACAACAGATTTTGTCTCTCGTTTTGCATTGGCTATCTTCTCTCGAAGGGATAGAACTCTCGTTGCTGATTTGTTTGCATAGGAAATGCGAAGTTTCTCCCAGGCATCTGCAGATGTAGTTGCATTGGCAATAGTATGCATTGCCGAAAAACTAGTGGAAGCAAAAATGGCTGCCAATATAAGCTGATCTTGGCAACACCAGAACTCATAATCTAGGTTTGGAATTTGAGTATTGTCTTTATCAATGGTTGGGGTAGGGGACTTGATAGTGCCATCTACATAACTAATAAGGTTATGTCCAAGAAGTAGGGGTATAATTTGAGCTCGCCAAGTGGAATAATTTTGTGAGTTGAGTTTTAGTGGAAGTTGGGATGCATTGATGGCTATTAAGGTCTTTCCTGAAAGGTGATTAATGATATTGGTGTTATTTGAGGAGGCCATTTTAGTAGGGAGAAAGGATCAAAGCTTTGAGCTTTAATGCTCTGATACCATGTAGAACTATAGAATTTACTGTGGAAAACTGATGCCTTTCTATTCATTCCTTCATCATTTATATACACAGTACAAGTGGTTTAATAAACCACGCAAGCTATGATAACAAATAACAGTTATACAAGTGATAAGATAAGTGATGGATGATAAGATGAGATTACAATTGAGAAGGACACTTAACCAAAATATTTTAATCCTTTCCGTGATTGACTGAACCAGTTGTTGGAGAAGGCTTAACAAATATGATATGGCTTAAATGTGCTTTCCGTCAGTACAAATCTGCTTAGAATAACTAAACAATTTTTATATCATAAAATTTTGAAATAATACATCAAATTTCTCTAAATTATTACCGCTTAACATATTATCTCATGTGTTTGAACTAAAATATCAAATTATCTCTTAAACTAGTTAAAAATGCTAGAATTACCTTTTATAAAGATACATGATACTTTATAAAAGATACATAAAAAATACTTTTTTAATACATAAATATAATTTAATATTTTTAATAAATTTAAAGGTGTAATTTTATATTTTTAATAATGTAAAAATATTATTTTTATTTTAAATAAATTTAAGAGGTTAGTATGATATTTAATCAATTTAAGGAAATAATGCCTTAAAAATGATATCTTTAGAAATAAATGATGTATTATCACTAAAACCTTTGGGTGGAAGAGACAAAAATAGCACATCGGCAAAATACAATGAAAATAGCAATTTAAACAAGCTCATTTTACATAAAATCCCAATTCGATAAAGCCCACTTTAAGGATACGATGGACAAGTAAGTAACCCAATCCATTAAACTAAATGCGAGTTATTATTCAGTTGAAAACCCACCCATACCATTAAGCCCATCCGTATCTGGAGAGTGCCATTTATGTATTTCAAAGTCATCTCCAGATTCTGCACGGTAAGTGCAAGAGAGGCAAAAAAGGATCAAATACAAACCAGGATTGATCGGCAAAAATCAAATTCAATTCGAGTCTTGTAAATGATGAAAATTAATATTGTAAAAAATTTATTTCTATAATAGGCCAATTTTGTTCGATCCAAATAATACCAATAATTCTATCAAATAAAAAAAAATCATTTATGTACATAATTATCAACACTAAACTAATTGTATTTCCATCTCACAATTTGAAAAAAAAAATGAAAAGACGAACATATTCCTAATTTAACAGATTGTTACAACAATAATTTGAAATCAAAACATGCGGCAACATAAGCTAATTATTTATGAATAATGACTTCGGATCTATTATCTGTTCCATCCATGAAAATGTCTTCTATCAGCTCCCTTTTTCTTGTCTCTCAACAACCTCACCAATGATTTGCGCTTTAGTATGTGAATCATGACTTCCAATTGCTTCCCTTTTTCCTGTCACCATCTACAGCACAACAATTCCATAACTATAAGCATCTATTTTGGAGGTGACATGTAACCTCTAGTTCATCTTATTTTGGAAAAGGTTGAGTTCTCTGAGTCATTTCTGCTCAGTAACTTTGATAAGCCAAAATCTGATACCTTTGACTGGGAGTTAGAGACAAATAGTATATTTTGAGGCTTCATCTCACAATTACTATATGAAGAAAATAAAAAAACTTAGCTATATATTTTGAAGCTCAGCTTTATTATATCTATGTAGATGTGTGAATATATACCTGTACTGTCATATCCAGTATTGAACTTCAGACTATTTATAAAATTTATTTATAAATAATTTATTTGCAGATTGAAATTAATTGAGAGTATTTATGAAAAAAATATTAGAATTAGAAAAAAAAAAGAGTTAGACTATAATTGGGACTTTTAGATAACGTAATTATTTACAAAATTTTAGTTACTTATTCATTTAATTTGTATATTTGTTAAATGATAAATTTGTAATTTTAGTTTTCTAATCAAATTAAAAGTATATTTTCATTATTTTGTAGAGCCAATAAACATCTATTTAAAAAAATATATATTTAAGACGAAAATAATATAGCGATTTTAATTTTTTAGATTTTTTATATACTCTGTATATCGACAAAATTTATGAGAACCAAAATTAGAATATACTATAAAATACAACGAAAATCAGAATTTAAACAAGGCTATCATTGTACATGAAGTGGCAATTTGATAAAGCCCACGATATGCATGAACATAATGGACAAGCACTCTCCCAAACATTTTCATCCACTGTGGAGAAGCATCTCAACAACTTTACCCATGCTGGGTCTTGCATCTCTATCTTCCTCCACACATTGCAAAGCCACATTAATCAGGACTTCCATCTTAGATTTATCATATTTTCCTTCCAACATCGGGTCTATCATCTGTTCCATCCATGAAAATGTCTTCCCATCATCTCCCTTTTTTTTGTCTCTCAGCAGAGTCACCAATTTTTTGTGCTCTATCTGATCCCCAGCAATCTGTGAATCCTGACTTCCAATTACTCCAGTTTTTCCTATCACAATCTCTAGAACAACTATTCCATAACTATAAACATCCACTTTGGATGTGATGGGTAAATTAAAAACCCATTCAGGCGCCATGTAACCTCTAGTCCCTCTTATCTTGGAGAAGGTTGAGTTCTCCGAGTTATCTCTGCTTAGTAACTTAGATAACCCAAAATCTGATACCTTTGGGTGGTAGTTAGAGTCCAATAATATATTCTGAGGCTTCACATCGCAATGTAAAACCCATTCCAAGCACTCTTCGTGCAGATAAGCAAGTCCCCTTGCAGTGCCTAGGGCAATCTCGTAACGCTTCTCCCAATCAAGCGTTTTCAAAGAGAGATTTTCCGTTAATGAACCATGCTCCATGTACTCGTACACCAAAAGCCTGTGCTTTCCTTCTGCACAATACCCCCAAATTTCTATTAAGTTCATGTGATTAAGCTTCCCAAGTGTGCTCACTTCTGCTAAAAATTCAGCTTCTCCTGGGTTGGCTACATTAAGCTGTTTGATTGCTGCAACTCGATTATCTTTCAGTGTCCCCTTGTATACAGTTCCTCCTGCTCCTCTTCCTATTTCCTCGCTGAAGTTTCGGCTTGCCAATTTGAGTTCGGAATAAGTGAATCTTCTGAAACCAGTTGCTGCGAGATTGTAACTTTGAGTTGCTTCATTGGAATCTTTCTGAGATTTCTTTATCAAACACGCGACAACAAGGACACCAATAATCTCAACTCCTCCAAATGCAATAGCTAACCAAAGTATGGCTTTGGAAGTTCCGCTTTCTTTGCTTTTTCCGTAGGATCTTTCTAGAGGCACAAGTTCAGGAGAGCAACTATGGCCAATTTCTGATGATGTTTCTTTTTCTGAGAAAATAATGTTTTTGGGAAGTTTCACATAGGTGTCTCCATCGAGACTTGGAGTGTATCGGCCATTCATCAATAACAACTTCGGGTAACAATAAGGAATTGGAGTATCCCCAAGATACCTGTACTGAAACGCCTTGCAATCGCAACTCTGCAAACATATTTGCTCGCACTCCTCAAACGTAATATTTTGATGGTAATCGGCATCGTTTCCATAAAATTCAACATCTTTCAATTTAATGAAACGGACATCTGCAGTATCATTATTACACGAAAGGCTGAAATTAGGTTCGCAACCATAAGCCCAATCATCAATTTTCTTCATGCTATGTCCGAGAAGGCAACTGCATTTGTGACCAGATATTGGATCATTGCTGCATTTACCGTTAGGCCCACAAATTCCATGAATCTCGCACAATTGAGATTTCGCTTGCCACGAAAGGTACCAAATTGGATTATCTTCTCTTCGGCTATATAATCGAAGATTACCATCCGTATCAAGCGTTAGCCTTCGCTGAAGCCTCTCTCCATAATCCAGTGGCAGAAAAGTTAAATGATCTGATGAAGTGAAATAGCCCAGCGAATCGAATGAGGCACTTCTGGTGCTATTGTATGGGAATCTCCCTCCTTCCCAGGGCTTAAGCCGAGGGTCTGGCCAGTAAAGACTTGAAATATCTGGACCATCATAGAGAAGACGAATAAGATTATTATCATAAAAAATTAACTTGTAGTAACCAGAAGAAACGTTCGTGCTGCTTCTTGAAGAAATAAGCTCCGTATGCCTGGTAAAGGGTTGCGAAGGAAGAAGAGTATCTGAAGGGGAATCAAAGCTTTGCCAAACAGTAACACCCTCGGTGTTCTTTAGAACAAGATTACCATCATCGTGGAGGCTTAGCTCGACTGGGGATAGAGAAACAGTGTCGGTGGTCCAGGCAGTGGATTTTCCGGCATCAGTCAAGACAAGATTTCCGGTGAGGAGCAGGAAAAGCTTAGAGCGGTTTCCATTAACTGGGAAGTCTCGGTTAGCCATCCAAACAACAGTGCAGTTGTTGTGGCAAGAAGGCTTGCTGAACCATATGGCAAAGCAATAAGCGTTATCTCCGACGGGGTAAAAACCGGCAGAGAAAAGTCCACTAGGTGAAGTCAGGACATCTGCTGGATTTTGCACAGACAGATGTGAGCCTCCCTTCATAACAGAAGCAGATTCAGAAGAATAAAGAAGTGATATTATCACAGAAAATACAATCGACAAAAAGTGGGTCTCCATGTCGAAGTTCATGAAGCTGGAGTTAGGCAGATTGAGTATATGGCCTGATGATGATCCCTAAAATAATACTATGAAATAGTAGGTGTGAATGGAAAAACAAAATGGGACCATAGTGTTCTAGATAGACAGTATTAATTTTCCAATCTGCAAGACAGGGTGGAGACGAAAAGCTTAAGGATGAGGCTCATTAATATTGCATATGGAAGGATAATCTTGATTTTTCCATTTCTGTTTTGGGCCTTTAGCTGTGTGGAAATGGGGACCACCTAGTCAAGATGGCTGCCTCGATGAAGGAAAGCAAGTCAATTTTGGTGGTTAAGAACCACAGTTTTAGTTGTTTCCCAGAATTCATGGTGGCCACGGATTACGTGTGAACCTGGGTAACATGCTTCAATGTAAATCAACGTTGGAAGGCTATTTGTATTTTGTATTCTTCATAAAAACTAGTTCATAAAAGCTGGCTAGCTGCCTAGCTAATGAAATAAAATATTGTGATGTGTAAATAAACTAATTAAACATAGTAAAGAGTAAAACAAATTTGAGAGAGACTTGTCAAATGCATTGTCCAACCGGGCAAGTTTAATTTGCTGATTTGCTTAATTATTTTTATTTTTATGACGATTACTTGATCAATAGGAATATCTTGGGAAATTTAGCGTCTTTCTTTAGATTTAGAGGCAAGTGGTAATGTCATCGGCAGGCTTGGGTCTTGGCAGCTCTTGTCGCATTAACAAAATGTCAATTTTTTAGAGACGTGTTGTGAAATTTTAATTGATTAAATTATACATATTTATAATAAAATTTTAATCTAAACAGTAATAAGAGTAAGAATTCTAAATAGTGGAAAGACTATTTATTCCAGAATATTGTTTAAAATAAAAAAAATGCATTATCAAATGAAAATTAAAAATAATCTTATGCTTCCTTTTAAATATTTGACAGCTGATTCTGATCAATGTGTCTGATGACAAAGAAAAATGCACCTTGAATTCCTGACAATTACGAACATCTGCAAGAAAGCAAGCAATGGACCGACGAGTTTCCGACAAGGGAGTCTCCGACGATCAAATTAGAAATTTTGAGTGAAAGGATAAGGGATTTTTAAGGTAAGAAAATTAAGTCTTTTTCATACCTGTCTTTGCTCCTTTTATAGGTGGACTTACCGTATTTCCAGGAGCTAATAAGAGGAGTTTCCCGTTTTTACCGGCCACTATCCCATTATAGACGAATCTTGATGGAACGTGGGTTAGTGGCGGTTGTATGTCCAACGTGGTGGAGTTGTTTTCAGGGCTAGCATGTTGCCGGACTATAGCTCGGCTAGAGACTCCCGAGGAGTTTAGCATTAGGTCGGTTTGCCGGGCCCTCTTTGGTTGAGGTGTTCGGTTTATCCAGGATCATTGAATGGTTTAACAGACCGGTTGTTATCATAAGTCCCCCCCAGAGAGCAACATTTATGTCTGCAACTGGCGGATAATCGCCGAACAAGTTTACCTAGTAATGCCGGATTCGAGCTCGTGGCGGCTGTGCCAAATTAGCTGGTATGGCAGCTTGAGTTTTTATCGATTTCCGAACTTTGATCTGAAGTTCGGTCACATAGGTCGGTATATGTGACCAGGTGCTGGGGGGTGTATGGTAGGGCTGCCTTGCCATACGCGCTTTTACAAGATGACGCCGTTTCCCACACGTGTATTTATTGGAGTGCATTTATAGCTCCCTATTTTACCGGGGGTAACGGCTACTTTAC
The DNA here is from genome assembly GCA_037975025.1 of Excoecaria agallocha. Lineage (NCBI taxonomy): Eukaryota > Viridiplantae > Streptophyta > Magnoliopsida > Malpighiales > Euphorbiaceae > Excoecaria > Excoecaria agallocha. The sequence continues at coordinate 82,346,866 of CM075806.1, forward strand.
TGTGTGTAACGGCTAGTGGTGTCTCGATCTGAGTGTGCAGCTTTAAACACACTATTCTAAGTGTGAATCCCCTGCCACGTGTACGACTCAGATTCATCGCAACATCCTATATAATCCTCCCCTTCCATTCTTTATTTTCGCTTTTGCTCATTGCCTTCCTTTTCTGCTTTCTCCTCTGTGTTTATCGCTTTGGAGCGTCGAAGTTGTTGCCTCCTTCTCGCAACATTTTGTGTTTATTTTCACCAGGTTTGTTTCCCATCCTTCTTCTTAACTTTTTGTACTTCGTTTTATCTTTTTTTCCATGAGTTCGGAGAGATCTTCGAGTGAGGGAATCAGGGCCAGTGGGGATGCTCCTAGTGGCAGTGTCCCGGGTATGAGTAGATGTTCTTCCTCAAGTGGGGGGGTACAGCCTGTCGATACAAGCCGGACTGCTACCTCGTCTAAGAAGAAAGCTCCTCGCCGACTACCTGGAGTGGGGAGCATAGGCTCGACAGTTAAAGAGGAGGAGCTCGGCTCTCTCCTTGCCCAACTAACTTCAGAGCCTGATTATTTCGTTAGCCGACCTAGCACCTCACAGAGGGCGAACATCGAATTTGCTAACAAGAGGAAGACAGGCACAACTGGAGGCCGGTGTTCGCCTCCCTTTGACGAGCTTCGAGGTGAGTGTGCTAAGATATTTCGAGATAGCTATCGGGCAACTCCACCCCAATGCTTGGCGGACTCTATCCGCACTCCAGATTTGGGCCGTGGAAGAGGGCATAGAGCTCACCTTGAACTTGTTCCGAGCAACACATGTGGTCGGTCTCCGAGCGGGCATCGAGGACCACAATTACATACAAGCTCGGCCCGGGTATGGGGTGTCTACAGGGAACCCGGAGTCCCTGAAAAAGTGGAAGAATTGGTTCTTCCTAGTGGAGAGAGTACGAGCTGACTTCCAAGTGCGCACAACGTGGGGGAGATACACAAACCGTAACGACGGTAATCTGTGGCTTTCTGACAAAGAAGAGTTGATCCTATCTCGTTGGAGGGAGCTAGCCTGGGACAAGTGGGACTTGAAGAATCTACTGGATCCTTGCTGTTCGGAGCTGGTTTTTTGTCCCATAAAAGGTAGTGTTCGATGCTTTCCTATTCCATGATACTGATGAGTTGTTTTAATTTGTTTTCTATTTACAGTTATGAGGAAGATGAGCCGAGCTATGGAGATTATGAGGGCAAAAAGGCAGAAGCTTGCCGCCTGTTCGTCAAGCACGCCCGTGGTCGTGGAGGAGGAGGCGAACCCTCCTCCCGAAATTCCGACGGTGGCAACCACCGTAGAGGTCTCGGGGACTCCAGTTGCTGAGCCGTGCGGGACTCCAGTTGCTGAGGCTGATGTTGCTGCGCCCTCTGAGATCCGAGGCCGTGAAGATAGGGAGCTGAGAGAGCTCCGGACTGTTATCGATGGAATCCACGAGTTTTGGGAGGCTATGGGGGATAAATACTCCTCCCAGGATGCAGATTTCAGCATCTTCGTGCATGTAGCGTCATGTGTGCCGAAGGAAGTTGCACCTCTCACCGCCTTGAATGCAGAGCATTTGGCTGAGCGATTAAAGAGGCATCATCTCGAGGTAGGTAGTTCGGACTCGTCCGTATTGTTCTTTTTTTGAGAACCCCTTTACACATATATTTTTTGTGTTTTGTAGGGCTCCCAATTGATTGGTGCGACGATTGCAAAAATGAATGATCTGATTGCAAAGCGTCGCCGGGCCGACTCCAGCTTCGGCGCCATTAGATCTAGGATGGGCAAAGTTGAGGAGAAGGCTCGTAAAGTCCACGAGCAGGCCGAGGAAAGAGCTCGCAAGGCCAAAGAGCAAGTTGAAGAAGCTGCAACGAAGGTGGCTGAGCTGGAGGCTGCTTTGACTGCGAAAAAGGAGTCCAATTCCGCTCTGCAAGCTGAACTCGACCGATACAAGGAGAAAGAGGCCGAGTGGGAGAAGAGAGAGGAGGTTCGGGAGGAGAAAGATGCTGAAGCTTTGGCAAAGAAGTGCATGGCGTTTAGCACTAAAATTTCTGTAACTGTAAAGGAGAGATATCCTGATCTCGACCTGTCCTTCCTGGATGTCGTGTATCCAGATGAGGACTAACTCATTGTAATACATTTTTCCATTAATAAAAATCCGAGCTTTTTCCCTTCTCCTTATGTTTTAAGTTTGCTATTCGTGTTCGGTTTAATTAACCTAAGATCGGTTTCTCCGGTATAACATACAATCGCCAAATCGCACTTAATTAAATAAAGACACTACCCGAGGAAAGGGCTATTTAAATAGTGAGTGCGGCTTGATGCGTACCTTTAGTCCGGGACTTCGGCGCAAGGGATTCAGAACACCTGGCTGACTGTGGCCTTAAGTCGGCGTAATCAACGTACTTAGGGAGATTGAGCATCATTAGTGGGTCGGGCTTTTAAGACGATGACTCCGAGCCTCGGCCTTTAATGAAATTGATTTTGCAAGTTAAGTTTTGCGGCGAATGGAGCCGAACTTAATTCAGTGATTATGCTATTTTGGCGGAGATGCCGAGCCATTTAATCATAGGTATATTTAGCTTTGTTGGCAAGTTTAGTAGCGTATGGTGCTGAACTTGATTTGATAATAAGGCAATTTTGGCGAAATTACCGAGCCTTTTAACTATAGGCATACTTAGCCTTGTTGGCAAGTTTAGCGGCGTATGGTGCCGAACTTGATTTGATAATAAGGCGATTTTGGCAAAATTGCTGAGCCTTGTAACTATAGGCATACTTAGCCTTGTTGGCAAGTTTAGCGGCGTATGGTGCCGAACTTGATTTGATAATAAGGCAATTTTGGCGAAATTGCCGAGCCTGCGGATACATCCTGTTATAAATTTGACAAAGTGCTTTGCCCAGAATATGTTGTTCATTAATCTTGTGCCCGGCAGGCAGAAACATCTGCCAGACTTGCCATGAGGATAAAACATCGTGGCAATCAATTGCGATAGAGAATAAGAAACAATGACATGAAGAAAAAAAATTAAAGAAGATGAAACATGAACCAGTACAAAGTATGGCATGATGTGTGCCGTGCTACTGGTAGTATGGTTTGAGGTTGAATCCATTCTAGGAGTGCGGGAGTCATTTTCCCGAGACGTCTTCAAGCCTGTAAGCCCCGTTCTGACTGGCTTCCCGGACTATGTAAGGCCCTTCCTAGTTGGGATCCAGTTTGCCAACTCCTGCCGATGTGGAAGCCAACACAACCTTTTTTAGTACCATTTGCCCTACTCTGAAGGACTGTGGCCTGATCCTACAGTCGTGGTAAGCTGCCATGCGCTGCTTGTATGTCGCAGAACGTATCTAGGCGTACTCCCTCCTTTCTTCGAGCCGATCTAAATTATACGTCAGACCCACGTTGTTCTCTGCGTTGGGGGAAGATGCTCGGACTCCTTGAATCCCTATCTCACAAGGAATGACTGCTTCAGTGCCGTATGTGAGTGCGAATGGTGTCATTCCTGTTGTTGACCGGGGTGATGTTTGATAGGCCTATAGCACATTGTTGAGCTCTTCGGTCCATTGGCCTTTGGCACTTTCAAGCCTTTTCTTGAGTCCGGATAAGATAGTCCTGTTCGTCACTTCGGTCATCCCGTTGGATTACGGATGGTAAACCGAGGTGAAGTTCAATTGAATCTTGAGCTCCGAGCAGAAGTTCTTGAAAGCCTGACAATCAAACTGTTTGCCATTATCAGATATAATTGAGTGGGGGATACCGAACCTTGTTATGATGTTTTTGTTCAGGAACTTGAGAATGTTCGCCGGTGTAATGGTTGAAAGTGGCTCTGCTTCCACCCATTTGGTAAAGTGGTCCACTGCTACCACCAGGAACCACCTCTGTCCTGTTGCTCTGGAGAAAGGGCCCAGTATGTCAATGCCCCACTGAGTGAAAGGCCACGGGCTGTGGATTGGTTTCTGCTTTGCCGAGCTTTGGTGTGGAATGTTTGCAAACTTTTGGCATTTGTCGCATCTTTGGACCAGAGTCTTAGCATCAGCCTCCATGGTCGGCCAATAGTACCCCTGTAAGAGAGCTTTCCGAGCTAGGGCTTGTGCGCCTTCATGAGCCCCACATATGCCTTCATGAATTTCTCTGAGGATGTAGTTCCCCTCTTCATTGCTCACACATAAAGACCACGGATTGGAGAAGGATCTCCTGTACAGCTTGTTGTCCATCACAACATATAAGCTCGATTTCCGAACTATTTTCTGGGCTTGGGTTCGGTCCTCTGGCAAAGTTTCCGACTCCAAGTATTGATAAATGGATAAGCGCCAACCTTCCATTGGCTCCTGGACTTGAACCTGATAGGTGTCGTAGGTGGGGCGCGAGATAATGATGGAAATAATGTCTGAAGTGTCAATCGAGCTGTTGATACTAGCTTTCTTTGCCAGAGATCTGCCTCTGTGTTCTCTGATCTAGGTATCTGAGTAATGGACCAAGCTGCCCCCCTTTCCTCAAGCCCGGCCAATAGGAAAGAGGTTAACTCTTTATAACGGATCATTGATCGATCTTTAGCTTCGAAGTTTCCCTTCAGTTGACTGACTACCAATTGAGAATCAGAGAATATTTTTAGGTTGTCCGGCTTTATTTCTTTTGCTAACTGCAGCCCATAACAAAGGGCTTCATACTCTGCCACATTGTTGGAGGCTGGAAAGGTCAGGTGTGCCATGGCTCGGATCTTGATTAACAATGGACTCGTCAAAATTATTTCGATCCCTGCTCCCTCTGAACTCGAGGCTCCGTCGACATACAGTTTTCACGATACTTTCTCTGGTTCTGGAATAGGTTCATGTAACTCGGCAACGAAGTCAGCTAACACCTGTGCTTTCATGGATGTTCGTGGCTCAAATCGAACATCAAATTCTCCCAGACGGGCTGCCCATTCTGTTAATTTGCCCGAACATTCTGGCCTTTGTAACACCTTCCTTAAGTTTGTGTTTGTCCGTACCGAAATTGTGTGAGCCTGAAAGTACGGTCGGAGCTTTGTTGTTGTTGTGATGAATGCGAGGGCCAACTGCTCCAGGATGGGGTAATTTAGTTCGGCTCCTCGAAGTACTTTGCTGGTGTAATAAATGGGGAACTGTTGGCCATCCTCTTCTCGGACCAGCACTGAACCAACTACACCAATTGAGACGGCCAGGTAGAGATATAAGACTTCGCCCGCTAGTGGCCTGCTGAGCAGTGGTGGTGTTGAGAGGAACTGCTTCAAGGCCTGAAATGCCTATTGGCATTCTTCCATCCAGGCAAAGTTTTTGAGGTTTCTGATGGCTCAGTAAAAAGGCAAACACCGCTTCGCCGAGCATGAAATGAATCTGTCCAAAGCTGTTATCCTTCCGTTCAGCCTTTGGACTTCCCGTACTGTTCTAGGCGGGTCCATGGCTACGATCGCTTTGATTTTCTCTGGGTTTGCTTCGATCCCCCTCTTCGATATCATGAAGCCCAGGAATTTTTCGGACTGGACCCCAAAGGCACACTTCTCGGGGTTGAGTTTCAAGCCTGATTCCCGAAGTCTTTGGAAAGTCTCCTTCAGCTCGGTGCATATGTCTTTTAAAGCTCGGCTTTTGACAATCATGTCATCCACATAGATCTCCATGTTTCTCCCCAACTGATCGGCGAACAGCTTATTCATCAGCCTTTGGTAAGTGGCCCCTGCATTTTTCAACCCGAAAGGCATGACCCGATAACAGTAGGTTCCCCTGTGGGTGATGAACGCCGTTTTCTCTTCATCTGTGCGGGCCATTGGGATCTGATGGTAGCCTGCCGAGGCATCGAGGAAGGCATACTCTTCAAACCCCGCTGTTGAATCCACTAGTGTGTCTATGTTTGGCAGTGGATAACAGTCCTTCGGGCATGCTTTGTTAAGGTCGGTGAAATCAACACACATCCTCCACCTACCGCTGTTTTTTCGGACTAGAACCATATTTGTCAGCCAATCTGGATAGAATATCTTCCTGATGAAACCACTATCAAGCAAAGTTACCGTCTCTTGCTCAATGGCTATCTGTCTCTCTAGGGCATGATTCCTCTTCTTTTGCTTTACTGGCTTGCATTCTGGCCGGACATTCAGCGAGTGAACAGCTAAGTCCTTTTTGACCCCTTGGATGTCCGAGGTTCTCCAGGCAAAAACATCCATAAACTCCCTGAGGGTTGAGAGTAGAGCTTCTTTCTCCGCACCTGTCTTTCCTGCAGATATTTGAATTTTCTTTCCTGGCTCCAGCTCGACTACCTGCAGCACTTCTGCCGGTTCCGCCCTCCGTTCTTCTTTTTCTGGTACATCTATCGCGTCAAGGGGCAGGCCTTGATTGGCCCCTCTGAGCATGGTCAAGTATGTTTCCCAAGCCGTTTTCTGATTTCCTCGCAAAATGGCTACTCCTTCCTCTGTGGGGATCTTAAGCACCAAGTTTTTCACGGAGATACAGGGGTCGGCCGAATATCACGTTGTAAGACAGCGGGATATCAACTACCATGAAATCTGCCCGACAAGCACAAACTACCTCATCGTCTCCGAGTTGTATAGGTAGATTAACTAGCCCTTCTACCCGGACAGGTACTCCGGATAAACCAATAAGGGGGACGCTGACTTTCTCGAGCCTGTTGTCTGATATCCCCATTGCTCGGTATGCTTGGGCTGTTATTAAGTTGACCGCACTCCCTGTGTCGACCAGAATTCGCTGAACTAGGAAGTCTTGAATGACTGCTTCAACTACTAGTGCCTCTATGTGTGGATGCCGGACATGTGCCCCATCGGCCGCTGAAAATTGGATTACGCCTGTATCCGAGCTTTTTCCCCGGCCAACGGACATAACCTCCTTGGACTTCCTCTTTCGGGAATGGTCTCGTTGTTCTCCTCCTGCAATCATATGTATGACTCCGGTGGGTGTTCGCCTTCTGCTATTGGTTTCGTTTGGTTGAGGAGATGGTGACCTCTGTCTTTTCCCTCTTTCGTCTTTCTTTATGAATCGGGCAAGTTCTCCCTTCCGAACAAGATGCTCGATTTCCCGCTTGAGTTGCCTGCACTCTTTGGTCTCGTGAACTTTGTCTCTATGGAAAACATAATAGAGGTTCTGATCCCAATTTGGATCTTCCCTCATGGGTCTTGGCCAATTAACCTGTCCGTTTTGTTTTAACCAAGATAGAATTCGTTCCCGAGATGCTGTTAGCGGTGTGAATCTTTCATCTTTTTTGTTGCCTGGGCAGGGAGTGGTGATTGCATATGACCTGTTAGTTCAGCTGCCTCCTCGGTACCTCTTTTGGTCTGCCTTGCTAGGATTTCCTCCTTCTCGAGTGAACCTTGTGCTGTCTCCACCCTCCTTCTCAGACGCCCATGACCTATGGGAGGCATGGCGAAAATGCCGAGCCTCATCCATGCGGATGTACTTGTGTGCTCGAGACATTAACTTGGTAAAGTCGTTCGGTGGTTTCTTGCTTAGGGAGTCGCTGAAATCCTGACACCTTGTGTTTCGGATTAGGGCATTAATGGCGACCTCCAGGTTCAGATTCTGTATATCCATGGCTACATCGTTGAACTTTTCCACGTAGGCGCGTAGTGACTCCCCCTTTTCCTGATGCACCAAGTTGAGATCAGCTGACACCTAGTTCGGGCGAATGGCAGCCACGAACTTGGCAACGAACATGTCGCTGAAATGTTCGAATTTCTAAATACAATGTGATGGCAGGTTCCAAAACCAGATTTAGGCTGAGTCGGCTAGGGTTTGGGGGAAGATCTTGCACAAGGATGAGTCATCGGCTGTGAGGACCAGCATAGTGTGCTGGAATTGGTCAATATGAGCTCAGGGATCAGTGTTTTCGCTGTAGGTTTTGAGGTGAGGGAGGCGAATGTTGGGGAATGGGGTGGTTAATATTTCGCGAGAGAGGGGTGATCGAAAACTGCCTTGGTATTGAAGGGTAATTCGGTTTTGTTGCCTCTGGATTCTGTCGTCCAAAAGGCGGTTGAATTGTTCGGTAGTTAGGGTGATAGTGGAGTTGGGGTTTTGAGTTAATGCTGGGGTGGAGGTTTCCCGAGTGGGGGGCTACGAAAGGTGAGGCATATTGGTGTTCTGTGGGGGCGATGGCTGAGGTTGAGCCTGTGCTACAATTGCTGATAGCGCGGCGATGAGTGATTGGGCCGTTTGCGGGGTAATGCTAGGAGTGATGGTTGGAATTGTTATGGCTGGAGAAGCTGAGACTGGATCATTGGGTTGAGGGGGGAATTGTAGTATTCCTGGCAGAGTGGTGTTGGGTGTTTGGTTTTCTGGCTGGAAAGTGTTTGGGTTGAGATCTGGGAATAGGTCCATGTTCCACACTCACCGCACCAAATGATGACAAAGAAAAATGCACCTTGAATCCCTGGCAATTACGAACACCTGCAAGAAAGCAAGCAATGGACCGACGGGTTTCCGACAAGGCAGTCTCCGACGATCAAGTTAGAAATTCTGAGTGAAAGGATAAGGAATTTTTAAGGTAAGAAAATTAGGTCTTTTTCATACCTGTCTTTGCTCCTTTTATAGGTGGACTTACCGCATTTCCAGGAGCTAATGGGAGGAGTTTCCCGTTTTTACTGGCCACTATCCCATTATAGACGAATTTTGAGGGAACGTGGGTTAGTGGCGGTTGTGTGTCCAACGTGGTGGAGTTGTTTTCGGGGCTAGCCTGTTGCCGGACTATAGCTCGGCTAGAGACTCCCGATGAGTTTAGCATTAGGTCGGTTTGCCGGACCCTCTTTGGTTGAGGTGTTCGGTTTATCCCAGATCGTTGAACGGTTTAACAGACCGGTTGTTATCAATGTCTTAACAACCAAATTTTCAAAAACCTTAAGGCTAAACATATGAAACAAATGAAAATTTATATTGATGCAACAAATCTTATGATTTCTTTCTGATAAAAGCCTAAATATCATTTTAATTTCTATGTATACAAAATAATTATTATTTTACAAAATAACCAATTAATCCATTGACCCAACTGTCTAGATGGAGGATGGTCATGATCATGTAATGGCATCAAATTTTCCTTTCAAAGTGGGATCTGCAAACTCTTCAATGTCGCCACTGGAGTTTCATTTCCAATTAATTAATTAATTTCCCCAGCAATTTGCATAGCAAAGAGTCCCACTGCTGGACTCTTTCCCGTTTCCATCTCCAGCAGAGCAATCCCGAAGCTGATTAATAGGCAAATTGAAAAGCCATTCAGTGGCATGTTCCCTGACAGTATGAAATTTGTTAATGGAGTTTTAAAGTGCATTGACAACATATCGAATTCCAAATTTGTCTCCTAGAAAGGGAATGAGTCAAAATGGTCAGAAGAAATATATCTACGGCTGTAATTACATGATACATTATGTACGAATTCCCATCTTTAAACGCCAACCTAATCATCTTCTCTATTCGTGCTCGTCTCGCTTTCTTCCATTACATGATAAGTAGAAAGGAAAAAAGAACTCTGATTCTTCTGTAGAAACCTGCAAAACAATAGATACAATCTTAGACTGTGATTCCGGTATTAGATGAACAGCTTCTATAGTATGGATAACATGAGATGTAAACAAGGTTGTCCTACCGACCATTATCCTGCATTGGTCTATTTCTTTCCCTTTCTTTAGATGCAGATCAAAAATCTAGAAATCAATTTATAAATTCAGATGTATCCAAAAGGATTATTTGCAGTCAGAATCTCTCACGAGAGATAAGATCATACTTGAGAAAGTCAACTAATTTTTGCTGCAACTCCATCAGCGTCTCCTCTTCAATATTTGCATGGATCAGTAACTCTGGCAACTTAACTGCAAGTGCCAAGGAAGCTATTTAGCAGCGCTATAATCATTAGTAATTTAAACAGCTAATTCAAGCCAACAATTGCCTTTAGCAAACAGGAAAAAGAAAAAGAGGCAAACATTTTTGGGAAAAAGTAGCAAGTCATGTGCCACTGTTCTCCCACATTCCAAACCCTAGTCGCTAAATGTATGGAAATTGGATATCCATATGCATATTTTTTAACTATTACGCCAATTGATATTCAATTGCTGGTTTGAGAATAGAGTATTCGTTTCATTGGCTACTTGAATGCAACTCTCAACGAAATAAAACCAACCAATCTATATTAAATGAAAAAAGTACTCAATCTATATTAATCTAACTCTACATTTCTAACATAAAGTGAGACAGCAAATATACAGCTCCAATCTATCACATAACAACGATGTAGTGTGTTATTATGAAATTAATTCAACATGTTTGCAAATGAAAACTGGCACCTTGCTAATAATTACTTCTTCAATAACTTTCTACAGCGAAGAATTCTAAAAATAAAACCATCCAACCTTATAAAAGAACCAGGCACTCAACATCAATCACGTTACTCAAGAAAATAGAGAGTAAATCTGCCAAAAATACTGTATTATAGCTCAAAAACAAACTCAAATGATATAATAATCACACCAGCAAACAAAAAATATCATTAAGAGATTCTAGAAATGAATTACCACTAAGCATTTGCTGGAACCTATGTTAGGTGTATCTAGATGATACATTCTTTGGCCAGTGAAGTCTATGTTCATGTATTTTAAATACGGAAAAAGAAATTAACAGAGGTTTCATGGAAACTATTTCTTTTCGTATATTGCCGAAGAGCTAGCATACCAAAGAGACGTAATAAATGCTCTGCACCATATATTGCTGAGGGAGAGATACCATCTTTAATTGTCTCGCTATACTGTGCACGTTCACTTTTGTACAGAAGCATCACTGGCAATGCCTTGTTGAAGTAGCAACATAAACCTTTCGCAATAGCTTCAACTGCTTCATAAATCCTACATTGACCAAGTCATCGAACATTAAAATATCCGCACCAAAAAGCAGGAGCATGAGAATTGAAGTATACAACCAAATCAGGGAAATTTAGCTGTTTCCAACTCAAGGCTGGCCAAAGTTTTTATTCGCTGAAGATTCTCATAGCACTGATGCTATAATAATAGGAGCCGAAAGCAGAAAAAATTGGAAAATCAAGACAGGAACTAAGATGCCATTTGTATTTATTCGAGTCTACCAACTTAACAACTCAGAAATAACAATTAAACTAAAAAATATTAAAAGCTAACAAAAATGCCAGATAACAACTTACCAGCCATCTTTCTTTAATCCATAATCAAGATACTTCTTCATGATCATATCCACATTTGGGGAACGGGGAAGTTTAACAAGCTGACAAAGAAAGAATAAATCAAAACGATGGAATCAGTCATAGATATCACAATTACAACATAACTGGTTCAGCCTAGACTTTTAGAATGTGAAAGTTAGACTGGCTTTATACACTGAACATGAAAAACTGAGTGCACATAAATGACATCCCTGCCATTTGACTAAAATGTTATTTTTGTTAAGAATTGTCATCTATTGGGTCTCAAAATCGCAAATTGATTAAAAAGAATGCTGCAATATCACTTAATCACATATAACAAGTGGACAATTGAAGGAGATACATATTTAAGAAGAATGATTTAATGCAACCCCAACATCTGAGAAGTCAAATATGCAAAAAACAGTTACCTTGCCCAGGTGAGTGATAAATTCACAATCATCAATAAGTTGCTTCTTTAGCATTGGTGGAAGTTGGAGAGACACATACTTTTCCAAGGGTCCAGCACCTTTTCCCTAACAGTTGAGAAAACAACAAACTAAGCAGAGATGCCAAATTATGAATGGAGAACCTCTTTAAAGCTGTTAGAAGAATGTTGACGTATTCTCTATTTTACATTCAAGGGATGTGTATTCGTTGGCATAATAGACTCACTGAGACAGCAATAGGAAGAATTAAGCCGGAGCCCACCTTGACAACAGAATCATTTTTCCGCTTCTTGCCCCTTCCAACTGCACATTTGTTCCCAAAGTAACTATAATGTCAGTTCAAATAAAACACAAAAGCAATTGGGCGCATTGACATAACAAATACAAGCTTCTGGTTCATATTTAGGATAAGACCTAATCAATTTTTTTATCAGCGTTTAAAACTAGACCTAAAAAAGGTTCTGTGCAGTGAAGATTCAGTAACTGACCCAAACGAGATGTTTTCCGTTTCTTTTCAGGGTAAATACTAGATGAAATGTAATCCAATGTTAACCCTTCTTGAACTCGATTTAAAGCTTTTAAATATTTTCTTATTAAATATTCAACTTGCAAGGAATGCTATAAATGGCTCAAACAACTTAGTTATCCAGTAAAGGACAATCGAACTTGTATCACCAAAATCAGTTTAATAAGTATACAAAAAACCAAATGTCTTTGTTTGAAATCTCAATTAAATATTAGACTACAGAATCAAACATTAGTAGATCATGGTATTATCTTAATTAATGATAAGAAATTAGATTGTAAGGAAGCTCCGATTGACTCCTTTGGGTGCCCTCAAAGACTTTCAGCTCATTGATCAAGCTACCTCACAATAAGGCAAACTTGCATGAATATATGATCATCAGCATATGCATGCCGAGAAAGAAGAAATTGAAGTACTATACTAAAAAATGAGTACTAAAACCAATAAACTAGAACAATAAATTTCCAAATTCCAATCCATTATCCACGAGCACAAGAGAATGGGAAGCCAGTGCTTCAAATGTCCAAAAAGTCACATGACGGTATTGATTCACCTACATGCATTTAAGAAGTCTCCTTCCATGTTACAAGAGAACAATATATGTCAAATATTTATTAAGATTCCACCATGCTTTGATCAAGAGGCCTTACCAGGACCAAAAAAAAAAGCTCAAGAATGTCACTTTACTATTTCTTATTCAGTGGGAATTTAGACATTTTATTTTGTTGAGATATGATATTATAGTTTATATTCCTTCTATTCCTCAATCACATAAGGATATGATGTATTCCTACATCCAAGAAAAACACGTAAAAAAAGGTTATAGAGATGCAAAATGTCAGATTATTATAACCACTGGAACCTTTTGCTCTACTCTGTGATGCGCGGACTGCCTTTGCATTCTTATCCAAGGGCAGCTTTTTAGGCATGAATTTCTGCACATTCTCATCATCATGTTTCTTAAGGCGCTCCACTCCAAGCCATTCATCCCAACTGTTGTAAATAGATGAATGCACAAAATGACAACTAATCAGAGTTCAAAACAAGCAGAGTAAGCCACCCAATTAGAGAAGATTAAGCATGTTTCTTGCCCAGCTGAATCTTTCAACTCCCTCCATCCAAAAAAGAAAGATACTTCAACTGTTAAGGTCACTAGATGTGGCCCATTACTTATTCTAGAAGGTAGAAGCGCATCATGCAAGAAATTGTTCATGCAGAAAATTAAATTTGATATTGAAATCCAAGGATATACAGGCACTTAAAAAGCATGTCACTGAAAACAGTTACAATGACCAGGCCCCTTTAAAATCACAAACAAGTTTCAGCTAACATGCTACTCACTGTTTGTTCCAACCCTGCAAAAAATAAGAATTTTATGCAATCAAAACACCGCAATACAAAGTAACATAGAATTTTGTCAGCAAAAACTACTCAAATGATGGCAATACCGTCAGTGCATTGACAAGTAAAAAACTGAGACAATAAGTTGCTCTAAATGAGCTGGAAGAAATGTAGATGATTGATACTTACAAGGTAATGAACAAAATACCGCCATCCCTCGGATTTATGTTCAGCTTTTGTCACCTTGCAGAAAAAGGAAGAGAAAAATTAAAAAAAGAGAGAAAGAGAGAGCGAGAGAGAGAGAGAGAGAGAGAGAGAGCAGTTAAGGTCCAATGAATAAGAAACAATTAGCAAAATATTAAATTAAAAGCATCCGTAGTCTGTGGGAGAGAAGCTTAAAGCTATAGGGCAATTGGCAACTCCTTTACGAGGGGAATTTCATTTCTAGGAAGAAGCAAAAAGGAAAAAATATCTCTTAATTTGACAAGCCGCAATACCAGTAGGGCATCGATCATGTCTGCTCGAGGATATTTGCTAAAGCTCATCAATTTTTCCTGTCTACCCAAAATTAAAGAAACAGAAATGCAGCTACCTTGCCTTGTGTATAGCAAAATGGCATAAAATTTAACACAAATGGGTGATCAGACAAAATATTCAGGATAAAATTTGGATTCAGTCCCGCAATAATATTACAATTGTGCACAGAAATTGATGCTAACGAAAATCTAAAAGGATTTAGATTCGAAAGTATAGATAAACAGCTTCAAATAGGAGGCATAATATCGTGGAATAAAATTTGGCACACAATTCATGAAACGCCATAATCATTGGAGTAGCAATTAGCAATGGGCATAATCAAACAAAAATCCAATAGAAAACGAATCAATTAAGCCCAAATGAATCACCAACGCAGCTCAATAGATAAAAAGGTGTACCTTGGCTTCATAAAATTGTGTACTGTGGTAAGCAAGGACCTTCTCGCCTTCATAAAAGCAAGGACCACCTGCTCCCTCATCGGTTTGAGTTCCGGAGTCGGAGTCGGAATCTGTACTAGTGTTAGGACCGTCGGATACGATGGCAGAGTCGTTCTCCAATTCAGAGTTGGAGCTTCCCATTTTTGGTTCGCCTGGTTCTGTCTTTATGATGATAAAATTAAGAAGTTTATTAAGTTGAGATATGTAAGGATTAAGAAAAAGTTATTAACTAAAATTATTCTTCATTACAGCGGTCAAGAATATGAATGTCCAATTATGGAAAAGGAGAAAGTAGAAAAGACTGAGGATTAACTCATAAAATTGGGGTTTTAATGGGTTTATCATTAAGTATTTACTGCAGTAAACTGTTAGAGTCCAGTCAAGTAACTAGATAATCGATTATTACTCTAAACCAATCCGTTAGCCCAATCCATACCCCTAATTTTCTTTTTTTTTTCTTTTTCAAATTAAATGGGTGAATTGAAATCTAATCATATTGTGAAGCATTTAAACTATAATTAATTCTCTAATGAATTAGTATTAAATCTAAACATATCAATATTTGACAATATTATGTCCGTACCAGGATTTCATGCACCTTTTTTTTTCTATGGAAAAATTCTACGTTTAATACTACTGCTTTTTTTTTTTCAAGGTAATACTGCTGCTTAATTGGATAAATTATCAGTTTCATTTTTTTTCCTTGGACACAGGCATCAGTAATCAATTTAATAACCGGGCCGGATTAACTTCAAATAAAGGTTTTTAAGGTTTCGGCTCGATTAATCTCATTGAAAGTTTTTTAAGGTCTGATTCATAATTTTGTTTGAAAAACAACTTATAAATAATAATGAATATTAATTTGGTACATAGGTATATCTAAATCATCATAAGGGTGATTTTTAACCTCGGACTTTTATAAATAAGGTGAAAATATCCTAATTTTTTTTATTGAATTTTACCTCTAAAATTACTTTATTGGTTGAAAATTGCTTTTATTTTAGACGAAAAATTTACGTGGCAGATGAAGGTAACGACACTTAATGGAGACCTTATATGTTAGCATTTACGTGGCACCATCTCTCCTAACTAGCAATAACTCCATCCTATTCAGCATTAATAAAAAAAATAAAAAATAAATCTGATGTGGATGACATACAGATTTCTTCCTAACCCGCCATTGAAGCTTTGTTAGAACTTCAAAACTAATAACAAACCAATTTACTTCCAAATGAATCCCTTTCAAAATCAACAACAACAACACATTAGATTTCTTCTGTAATATCCCCAACCTGCCATTGAGCCTTTGTTAGAGCTTCAAAACCAACAACAAACCAATTTACTTCCAAATGAATCTCCTTCAAAACCAACAACAACAACAACAACACATCTGATTTCTTCCCCAATATCCCTAACTCGCCATTGAAGCTCTGTTAGAGTTTCAAAACCAACAACAAATCAATTAACTTCCAAATGAATCCTCTTCAAAACCAACAACAACAACACATCATATTTCTTCCCCAATATCCCTAACCCGCCATTGAAGCTTTGTTAGAGCTTCAAAACCAACAATAAACCAATTTATTTTCAAATGAATTCCCTTCAAAATAGTGGTGAAGCCAGAATTTATAATCAAATGGGAAAAAAATATAAGTCCTACTTAAAAAATATATATAGCATAAATAATATAAATAATTTATTAAATAAAAAAATATTCATTGAATTAACAAATCTAACTAAACCATTACTGCACTTATTATTATATTACAAAATAAAATTTCAAAATTATTAAAAAGTTATTTGGATACAATGATACAACATGAATCTTTTTATTCGTTTAAAAAAAGTTATTTAGATACTTTATAACATATTTGCTCAATTCGCTGATATTCTATAAGAAAAGGTAAAACTCTATATTGTATTTGTTGGTATTATACAAGTACTTTTTTATCTATTTAAATTGTCTGTAACTATAAATGTATCAATTCAGGTAAACTAATACAACAGAGTTCTGAGTGGCATAATATGAAAACTAAAGAATTTAATCCGATATAATTTCTAAAATCAAATGCCCAAACACAGTTAATGTCACTTCCTATTCACTATGTCTCCTTTATTGGCAGCATTTACTTAAAATTTTTATTTCTTTCTTCTTTACTAGCTTTTCTTTTATGATGTGTTTAAATTAATCATTTATTTTAAAGGCTTTCATCAATTTAAATAGATAATATAAAACCTAATTAGATTAGCATTTATCTAAAATTTCATATGCATTCTCTAAAATGTAAAAAATAAAGAAATATTACGACTATTTAAGAGATATAAAAGCAAAAAATAATTGCAAAACTAAATTACGAACCTTTAATTAAAGATAAATCTTTGCTATATTCTTTAATTTCTTTTTAAATTTATCTGATTTTTTTTTAAATATTCAAATAAAAATAGAGTTTTGCATGTTTGTTTCAATGAAAGTGGAAAGATAAAATGTTTCATTAATCAAAATTTAAAAAATAAGTTAAAGGAAGAGAGGTAAAAACAAAATTTTAAGGGGGGCAAAATTATCTATCTAATATATGTACATATATATAAATATAATTAAAAAAATTCAAAAATTAAGGGGGGCAATTTCTTCAACTGGCGTCACCATTGCTTCAAAACCAATAACAACAACACATCAGATTTCATCCCCAATATCCCCAACCCTCCATTGAAGCTCTATTAAAGCTTCAAAACCAATAACAAACCAACGCTTTGCCTTTTTGTTATTGGGCTTGGGCCCCTCCGAACGTTGTTGGGCCATCTTGATTGGGCCTTTAGGAATGTATTTGTCATAGTTATCACTAACAATTATATTAAACAATTTTTTTCTTATATTTTTTAAGTGATATATTAAGGATGTTCAAATGTGAGTTGGATGAGTTATAACTGGTTTTTCCTTCAACCTATCTAAATTCTTAGATGGATTGAACCCAATCCAAAATAGTTGGGTTATGATTTAAATTTTTTATATTGGTTTGGTTGGTTTATGAGGATTATGTGGGTTATATTAATTTTTTATATTATATTGTAAACATACAAATTATAAATTATTTATATTTATGTAATTTTAAATATAAAGCATTAATTTTATTTTTATAAATACCGCATGCATATAAAATCATAATACTATAAAATTTAAAATTTTATAAAAAAATTAATATTATCCTAAAATTTAAAATTACATATAAATTCTTAAACTATGAAACCAATTGATCTAATTATAATACATAAAAAAGGAAAAATAAAAATAAAAAATATATATATTTTAAAATTAATTTATCACCACCATCCAGCATGTTACACGTTCCCCACTATGCTCATCCAATATTCTACTCTCAATTCATACTTTATGTGTCAATTATAAATTTGCCCCCGATATTTTTTCCACTTTTCAATTTACGCCAACATTAATATCTTCACATAATTATGGATGGATTCCTTTTAGCGCTTAGAATTAGATGGAAGAAAAGCATTGTACGGTTTTGTTGGTTTAGATTGTAATGAAATGGGTAATGTGCACGATATCTGCTTTAACTTTATAATCATTAATACTAAAATTAGTGAATTTAAATTTATAGCATTAAAATTATCTAATTTTAATTGCCACAACTAAAAAGTTCAATAAAAATTAATTTCGTTAATCGATAACTATAATGGTCTCTTTTAATTTTTTTTCAACAGAAATAAAGTTTAATTTATATTTTACTTCTCTTATCTCCCATAATGGCAATTGACAAATATGTCAAACCATTCCGTCAATATTTTTTTACCGATAAATACTGGTGAAAGAAATTAGATATTATTTTGGCTTTAATTATGATAGAAAATAAAAACTAATTTTGACATTAATTAATTAATTAGAATGAATCAATAGAAACAAGTTAATCGGACCTTTTATTAAAAGTAATTAAAATTAAGTGATTTTAACATTATTAATTTAAGCTCAATGATTACGCGTGCAAAAGAAGAATTTTTTTTAGGTTTAAGGGATCAAGAAATGGGGCTGGATTGTAGAAAAGTTTGGATTAGTTGATTGGGTTATATAATAATTCATAATCCATATATATATTTGTAAAATATTAAAATGGGTTGTATGAGTTATAATAACCCATTATAATTATAAAAATTATGGGTTATATGGATTGGATTGGTTGAGTTAATTGGGTTATGATAATTTTGAACAGCCCTAAGAGATATTGTCTGGTTACTATAAATATTAATTTTTTGTAATTTTAATTTAATACTATGAATTAGATTAAGTTCCGGTGACTAAAGCTGTAAGGTTAATTACTTAATACAACTTTCTACCCCTGTAATTTCTCTTATAGAATTGGGTGAGCCTAGTTTTTGCCTGCGTAACTGCAAGCGTAATCTGCAAATTGCATAAAGTGAAGGGAGCAGAACCCACTTACATATGCTTTTTAGAATATGAAATTTCAATGGTAGGCCAGTACCAGTATATAAATGCGTCATGTTATACCTATAAGTTATCGTTCCTTTTTCTTTTATATATACATATATAGATATCATTAATTAGAAGGTGCATCGAAGTATCATGCTATCCAATTAAATGTCAGACAGTTTGAACTTCCTACTTTTTTTTGTAACGAAATTTTACAAAAATTTATTGACTGAATCAGATAAAAATTTAATAGATCATTAATTTTTAGCCATTTTATTTTTTAATACAAGCTGTGGCGAATCTATGCGTTGTTAAGTGGAGGGAAGAGCCCCGGTTCAACTTGTATTAATGTTTTAAACTAATTAAATGGAGTGGAAATCCTGTGAATTTATTCATGGAAAGATAAAGAAAAATCAATCAAACATGAGGCAATTCAAGCGAAATTGAATTAAGTATTCCCTCCTATATTTTAAATAACATATAATTTGTGGTTTCATCAGTCCAAATAGAAAAAATTTAATCGGTGAAAGAATTAAAAAAAAAGCATGATGAAATTCTGGTACAAATTTTGTGGTGATTATATTTCTTAAGGCTCTCTCCCCATGAGAAGATTTTGCCTTTTGTGCAAGCATATAATTCAAGTAATTGTTAAAAGAAGAAATGCAATTCAATTCCTCCTTCATCGCAGACCAAATCTTTTAATCCATATGAAATGCTTTCAATATGTAAAAAGGGAGTACCGACCATCACCTAAACCTAAGTAGATATATATTTATAATATATATGTTCTTTGATTATTAGAAGTTGATTTTCCATTCATTGTTCACTTCATTTTCTAAAGGAAAAGGTTATAAATATTCTTCAACGTTTCCATTCTTTTCAAAGTTTATTCATTCAAATTTTGTGGGCTGCGGGATGAGTCTTCACCGTTGATGGATTGAGTTGGGTGAAATTTGAAATAAACCCAACCAGCTTAATAAATATGAATATACATGGTTTGATTCTTAGAAGCCAATACAATCCATTGGAACTTAAAACGGCCTGTAGGGGTTTGAAATACAACTGGTTGAATTTCTTTTTACTTTAGGATAAAAGGTTAAATTTGTATATAAATAATTAAAAATATTATACATTTATTCTTCAATTTTGTTAGGTTAAAAAATAGGGATGATAATATTATAACTAAAAATAATTTATATTTATTGTTATTCGTAACAACGGAATATATAAACTATTTTATTAATGAGAAATATGAAAATGCGTTCATATTTGTCAATTCAGTTATAAATTAAAGGTAAATATGAGCCAATTTCGTAAATAAATAAATATTTTTTAATCAAAACAATGTTCAACGACAAATCCATAGTTTAGTAGCAAATAAAAATTGCAAACGGAGAACTTGTGCCATTAACGAACACATCAAGTGACCAAAATGATATTTTATAGCTTTTTTTTTTTACTTTACCGTTACAAAATTGCACTTATTTTACTTTATTGTTATAAATTAAAAAATAGTTACCGCAATATTATTTGGATAAAAGTTAAATAATAACAGATAAAATTAACTTTTATTTTTTTAATTACTTTATCTACGAAATTCAATTATAATGAAGGTAAAATCGTTTGATTTTAATAATAAATTAAGTTACCCTTAAGAAAAAAAAAATGAGGGGAACATCAAATGTTTGCTAATAAAACAATCAAATTAATTGCACAATAGAATTAAATTTGATTTACTAACAAATCATAATCAGCCAAGAAAAATCCAAAAACCTAGCAATCGGATTAATTCCGTGGTTATAACTTAGGAGATGTGTGAAAGTTCTCCAAGGGGCTAATAGCTTGGAACTTACTAATGCTAAATTTCCCTTGTAAAGTTGTGTATATCTTCCAAATAACAAATAAATTTGAGCGTACCAGACATGGAAAAAAGAAAAATCTAACAGAGCAAGGGATCTAATAAATGTCATTAGCGTGATGGTCGGTGCGTGAAGCAGAGCCAAATTAGGAGTCAAAAAGACATCGACTGTAAAAGCTGCGGTGAAGAATTCAATTCCATGAACCAACAAAATCAATACATCCCAATAACAAACTGACCCGACGTTAAAATATTTATTTGAAAATACGAGTTTTTTCATGAACCGCCAGACTCTTCAGCACGAAAAAAAGCTTATATGTTCAATTTTCTTTACCTGCCCGGAAATTTCGTTTAAATATACATGGAATTCTTAATCCTCTGCCCAAAATTCATATCGAAAGCGGACGGAGAACTATTAGAAAGGGCGATTAAGTGGTCTTAAACTTGCCAGATTTCTGTGTACTGCTCACTGAATTATTATTGTTTCAATACTTGAGTTTGTTATCTGAATCAGACCTAATCCAAGAACTAACAAGCGAGTCAAAGTGATGTATATCCAGTGCTCTAATCTCCTCTGTGAAACCAGGAATAACCAACTTGACCAAAGTTTTAGCAATGAAATACCTCAAAACTACAGATGAAAAAGAGCTAAAAGCCAAAAAATGTAGATGAATTACAGGTTGTACTAAGATTTACAGGTCAAGCTATATACAGAGTTCAAAGGGGTGAAAAATAGAGCATTTGGATTTCACAAATATAAAGTCAAGCATGGGTGGATTCTAAAAGGAATATAAAGACTCCAAAAACGACAACCCAATCCTATGAGATAGGTAGCACTTTGGCACTTGCCAATCTAATAATGTTCAACAAACCCAATCTCTTTCTGTCTCCTACGATATTAAGCCATGGCATATTATTGCCAGAAAGGATAAGCAATAGCAGACATTTATTACAACTGGATCCTTTTGGCTCTGTCTATTTGTTTCTCTTCCCCCAATCAGATTCTCGACCCATTTATTCCTATTTTCTGTACAAAATTCCTTTCCTTGCATCCAAACATAAAAATGCCTAATAATTGGAGCTAAAAAATGAAAATCTGAAACATTCCCACTTCGCCGGTATAAATTTGGGTATGAAATTGGGTAGCAACCAAACAAGAATTGATTCATTGCAATAAGGTTGCAGATTACAGATCTAATTGGGAACAACCCAGATTAAGTACAATAACAAAAAGGAAAAACAAAATAAACACACAAAATCCCAAAGCCAAATTTAGACATAAAAAAAAAAACCAAAATCAGAGTTAATGAAACATACATATATATATATATATATATATATATATATATATATATATATATATATATATATATATATATATATATATATATATATATATAGTCAAATGATAATAGTAAGAAAATTTCAGTTCATCTGCTTCTGTTACTGAAATTCATCTTCTCATAGTAACGAATGGAAAGCAGAGACAAAGAGAGATGCACCTCGTCTTTCCCCCACCTAGCCGGCGGCTTTGAGCCGATCATGGGCGGGAACGGAGCCCAAGAAGAAGCCACGGAAGAGGATTGTGGCTTAGAGAGAGGCCAAAGGTACTGTGAGTGGAGACGACGAAAGCCACCAAGAGCAAGGACCACGGATCTAAGTTGGTTATTACCACAGCCGATATTAGCCCAGTGCCTAGTACAGATCAGCTCCCATAGCCTCTCGTCTTGCGTAGTTCTATGCCACTGTTTGCTAACACAAGCGGCCATCCCCAAAGTCCTGGCATCCACATGTTTCAACACCTCAAAAAGCAAATTCTCATCTAAATTCACAAACCCAGTTCCCGAATCAACTCCATCTTCAATTTCTTCATGTTCTTCATCTTCTGGGTGCTTTAATTTCTTCATTTTGTTATTATTTCCGGGGAGGGAAGCAATGAGATGCTGAATTTCGGGTTCAAGTAAGCGTTTCATGAAGAAATTAACCAGAAAGAGAGAGAGAAAGACAGAGAGAGAGAGAGAGAGAGAGAGGTGAACAGAGAAAATAAAGAGGGAAGGGTTAGGGGTTGGGGGGTGGGTAATGGGACCTGGTTTTGGTAGTTATCGAAGAGGACAAGGTGCGAAATAAATGGGGACTCTGATGCTCTTACTTTAATTTTTTTCAATCTGTTAAATTGACGAATTTGTCCTGCATTGTGCTGGGTTTATAAATTTTACTTTTATTTCTGTTTCGGTGGTTTTTTGTCTGGTTTCCTGTTTTTTATCTGTTGTTTTCCTTTCTACCAAATCCTTGGGGAACAAACCTGCCTAAGTGCCCAATGCCCCTTATTCCCTTGTCATTTTCTTATTGTTCAACTCTAATTTTTTAACCCATTCTTTTCCTTTTCTTCTTCTTTTTTTTTTTCCTTCCTCATGGTAATTTTAATACTTTATGCTACTGTGTGTATGTAAATTTGCTCGTAATATTTAATAAAAAAATTTATTTTTATTTTATATTTTAATTAATATAATTTTACTTTTTAATATTTTAAAATTAAAAATAACTTTATTTTTTAACGATTTTTTTAATATATATTACTTGAACGGTATATTATAGCATAAAAGAAATAAATTTATTTCAATTTGAAAATGTCAATATAAAATTACACTAACTGAATATTAAAAATAAAATCATATTTTTTTTTATCTTACGTTGAGGATAAATTTATAGCTTAAAAGTAAAAGATGATATTTTGTTTTAGGTTGTTTATTTTATCCTTCTCTTGCGTATGGGTTTCTGAATTGTAGTTTTGCTATAATGATTCTTTGGCAAGATCTCTGAGAATCAGTCTTGAAAGTCATTTTTTTTTTTTCTTTTTTGCGCTGCCCAACATACGCAAACATGAACACACACAAGATCTTCCTATTTGCTCCTTTTAAGTAATGGACTATATTCCTATCTAAGAAAATCGCATCAAGTAAGAATTACCAACAATTCAACAAAAAACTTGCATTTTATTCGTGGAAATGTCATATTTCATGACACAAGAAATCGGCTCAGTATACTTGATGGGGCTCAAAGCCCATCATAAAAAAAAACCACCAAATGTGAACCACAAGCCAAAAAAGAGTTAATGTAGTGTCTGATTGAACTGATAGGATATCATGTCTTAATCAGTCAACTGACAGACGACAAAGCCCATATTCTTTACCTGTTACTTGTCATTTCGATACTCACTTGCTTTGACAGTCAATTATCAAAGACACTTAAGTGCATCCTTTTTATCTCCTATAAATAGTCCAACACACAGTAGCTTCAGATATTAAATCTATGAAATTCTCCTTTTAAGAATTTTCTCCACATTCTGATAGTTGACTTAAGCGTTGAAGCACTAACGTCCAATAGGACTGGATTAGTTTCCTTTCTTGTAGGTCATCAAAGCCTCTCTTGGTCTGATTGGCTTACCCTTCTTGCAGGAATTTCTCATCCAATCGAAAACAATCAGCCAGTTCTCCCTCTTTTTAGATAAAGATTTTCACGTCCTATCAATTCATATGTTAAAATAGGATCATAATTTATTAAATCTAATTTTAATAATTTAATTATAATAATCACTAAGTATTATGTATGCACTTTTGTTAAAAGAAATAATAATAATAATAATATTTACTCAGGATAAAACCTCTTAAACCTGAGGGCAGGGGGCTATGCATTGTAGAGGGTCCGCTTACCAACAGATAAATTTGTTATTGTTGGGTTTGCATGTCAAAATGGCTGAAGCATGCCGTATTAATCTTGAATAAATTAATTTACAAATGATCGAATTTTAGTTAAGTGGTGGTTGTGGATGTACCCTTGGCGACAACCGTTTTGCTCCAGTGTATTGGCGATAATAGTTTTAGAGATATACAATCATATATGTCATTTAATAGCGAATGAAACCTACATGTAATGGCTTAGTTTAATGAGAAGTTAAGTAATGAAAATATAAGGATCTGATTTTTTTTTTTTATAGTAAATGGATATAATGTAGAAAAATTTAATAATTTAAACACTGAACGATGGATTTTTCTAAAAAAAATTATTAACCTTATAAATTGATGTATACTGTTTGTATAAGAATTTTGAGCAGGCTAAAACTAAGATTGCGAAACAATGGTGTATCAGCAACAATGTTATTAAAATCGGACCGGATAAAGAACCGATGAGACTGAGATTCGTAGTTAAATCGGTTCAACCGGATTTTTTTTATTTTTAAAATATTATAAAATATTATAATTTTATAAATACTATTGTATAAAAATTAAAAAAATATCCATCAAATATTAATATATGTCACAAATATCCTAATAATAAGTTAAAAATATAATTTTAATTTTATTATTACAAGTAATTAATTATGAATTTTTGAATATTATATATTAGAAACATAAAAATACAATCATATTATGAAAAAAAAATTCCTTTTTAGATGGAGTACTAATGAAGCAAACACAAAAAATATTAACCTTGTATATATGAGTATAATTATATTTAATTACAATAAATTCAAATAAATAATAAGTATATTAAATTATTAAGTGACATCTTTAGAATTTAAAATACTAATTTTTTCAAAGAAATAAATTACGAAAATTTCATATATATATATATATATATAATGAAACAAATAGATAATAAGTATATTAAATTATTAAGTGATATCTTAAACTTTAAAATACTAGTTTTTTCAAATAAATAAATAATAAAAATTTAATATATATATATATACACATATATTTGATTACAATGAACCAAATATATAATAAGTATATTAAATTATTAAGTGACATATTTAAAATTTAAAATACTAATTTTTTCAAATAAATAAATAATGAAAAATAAATAAATAAACAAATATATATATATATGGGGTGAAAAAATAAAAAAAATATATATTTTTTTGCAATTTTCAGTTAAAAATTCGGTTTTTCGGTTCAATCCGGTTTTGTGCAGTTAAACTAACCGATTGGCCTACCAGTTCGCGGTTAAACCGGTTCAACCGGAAGGTCCGGTCCGGTTTTAATAACTATGATCGGCGAGAGCCAGACATGAACAATGTTGGCAGCTAGCAAGAACAACAAAAGGTTACGTTATGAAAGCTGTTGGGCTATCCTCTGATGATGTCTTATTGGGCCAATTAAACCTGAATCTGGCTTACCACTACTGGACTCGGGCTTCTCACCACTAGACACTACACTCACACTTCTCTTCGTTTCTTTCCAAAAGCAAGGAAATTTTACTATTGATTATTTACAAAAATAAAATTTCTTGTTTCAGATAGGGAATGACTGGAGTCTCAAAATTGACACATCTCACCATATTAAAATTAGTTCTGCCACTAAAATGTCTTTTGGAGAAAAAAATAAAATTTATGATGGCACCAAATATAAAAAATCTCACCTTAATATAAATTAGGTAGTAAACTTAAGTCAATAAAAGCAGTTAGCAATGAAATATCACATGCAGCAGTAAATGCCAGTTTTAACGTATTGCATTGCAGGTTTTATATCCTAATCTTTACCCTTTTTCTCCTCTAAAAAGAGTCAATGCAAGCGTGCTATATTTTTTTGGTTCAAAAATTAAAAAAAAAAAAACCTTGTAAAATTAAATACACTTTTTTTTTTTTTAATTGGTTGGTAGGCTGATTTGATACTTGACATGCAACCTTTTTCCTTGATATGTTTTTGTTTTTTTTTTACCCACTTGCAGTTATCTATCGGAAACCTATTTAGTTAGCCCACTTTATTAATTTTTAAGTCAACCCTCTTATTATATTTAGCCCACCCCTCATCAATGCACACTGCCCAAATGAGGAAGATTTTGTTCATGCCATACTTATATTACAATTTATTTATCTTCATTACTATTTTTAATTTGACACAAATCTAATAATTGAGTATTTCATCATTCAAATTAGACAGTTTTTTCGAAATTTATTTAATTTGACTTCCTGGCCAATCAAATAATAAATGATTCATAGGTCGAATCGAATTCTAAATGATTTATAGGTAAATTTGATGATAACCTTCTAGCATAAATAAAACAACTTATTACATAATTAAATAGTTTAGTGTGATTTTTCAAAAAACAATGTTAATACGATATGATGACTGAGTAGTCGCACATGGATGTAAAAAACTCAAAAGTCAATCTATACAAAATTGAAAACAATGATAAATTTAAAATCCATTCACACATTTTTAACCTTTAATTAATTTAATTAATTACGTCATCACTTTCTCCAATTGGATTCCTTTTTTCAGAGAAAATCCAACAATAACCTTGTGCAACTTTCCTTCCAATTCTTACTGTTGCCAAGTACAGCAATTAACAGACAAGGCACCGACCAACAACCAATAACACAAAACTACCAATATTTCTACATTTTTCCAAGTATAACAAAATTTCTCTTTCGATGATAATTCTAACTTACAAGAGCAACAATAATGAGAAGCATAAAATAGAGAAAGTCTGAAGGTGATAATTATATGGATGTTGCTTAAAGAAATTAAGGTATGCCCTCATTTGTGACCAGGGCCTCTCAAACTGGGGTCAGAATATGCTAAAGAAATATGGCCAACTCCTCGCCTGCCGGGACCAGAATAAGCTTGAGATATCTTCGAAGATTTGATTGAAGTAGGAGAAAGCCAATCCCCAAGAGGCCTCGAGGCTTCTACTTTTGTTGAATAAGAAAGAACAAAGAAGCAAGACGATCATGGAGCTAAGGGAAAATATAATATGACAAGTTTGCTTCATTTCGGCTTCTTTCTTCTCTTTTTCTTTGTGTGCATGTTGCTTTAAAGCTGGCTACTCGGTGCAAATTTGTGAAGAAAATGTTTTGGTGGGTATATATGGAATTAGAAGCAGCCCAGCGAAGAACGTGTCCACTTTTGACCTCTGTAGGGAGAACGAAGACTTTTAAATTCTTGGACTGCTGGCATGGTGTTCAACTAGTTAGTTAACTAATATTGTACTGAATTGAAAAATTACATAAATTTTTGGTCCCTATTATTTTATCAAATATATATTATTCGTGAGCAATCATTCTTAATCTAATCGATTTCAAAATTTGATAATCTTTTCAATTTATTAAGAATTCAATTCCCAATATATATATATATATAATACATGTACTTTGTGAGTGTGAAAAAGGGTGAACGAAAACTGCAAAGACATTTAAGAGTTCTATCATTTTGGCCACAAATAATCTCCTAAATAATTAAATGCTAGTTCATATATTCAAGTTTTTAAAAAAGAACAAATTCCTCATAATTGTGTAGCTATCAAACTAGCTTATTTATGTTCTTAAGCTACAAGTTATTGGCAATGTAAATCTCGCTACTACAAATCTACAATGGTATTATATATATATAATAGAATATATTTTACTTTTTTTTTTTTGAAACTATGTATTTTACTATTTAAATGCTCTTCTACTGCGGATTTTTTCTTTTAATATGAAACTCATTTAGGGGATAATAATTACAATATATATATATATATGTTATCAAATCTTTCAACTTCTTGTGTTAAAAAAAAAAAAAAAAAGATATCGAGTTTTTCAACGATTTTGGGGGGCTACAACCGTCTCCAAAGAGAGTAACATGATCTTCCCCATATTATGTTGCGTATAGTGTGCCTAGTGGATAAGAAATTCTCAGTTGATTAAATGAATAATATGAATTTTGATGAGAAAATCTACACCAAATTCACAAGACCAAACACAGATACTCTTTGAAAATTTGTAACAAATGTATTATCAACCCCGTGAAGGTGCTCATGCCAAAGTTTATGAGGGGAAGTAAGTCAAACTCTCATATTTTTTCATGTCTGTTTTGCAACTCTTGAGCTTTGATTCACTTTATAATAGGACTCTGGATTTTTGAACTCAACCCAGTATTGTTTTGTGGGAATTTTTTTCTTTTTGCCTGGTCATGTGTGCAAAATAATTGCTTACATACCTGCTGATCAAATCAATTTAGAACAATTTTTGTGTTGCGGTTGTTAAGCAGACAAATTTGATTTTGTTCGTATTAAGATCATTTGATTGATGGTGTCTTTATTTCAGCATTATTATAATATTTGTTTGTATATTTATTATAATTGTAAAACAAATATATTTGTTGTATATCGTGTGCTTGTCGTATATGCCGTGCATACTTGGTGTACACAGTGTGTGTACTTGATATATACAGTTTACATGTACGGTGTGTACTTGATGTATATACAGTGTATACTTAATATACACAATATATGTTATATTATGTAATGATAATATAAAATTAATGTAATACTTGACAAAAATTTTTTTGTATATTTATCGTAATTGTAAAACATATAAATTTGTTGTATATTGTGTACTTGTCGTATACATTGTGTAT
The DNA here is from genome assembly GCA_037975025.1 of Excoecaria agallocha. NCBI lineage: Eukaryota > Viridiplantae > Streptophyta > Magnoliopsida > Malpighiales > Euphorbiaceae > Excoecaria > Excoecaria agallocha. The sequence goes on from CM075806.1 coordinate 82,376,001, forward strand.
ACTTGATGTGTACAGTGTGTGTACTTGATATATGTTGTGCGTTTACTAGGTGTATATAATATGTATTTACTAGGTATATATTATGTGTGTACTAGGTGTACATTTGATCAATTCCCTTTGTCTAGTCCTTTTGTTGTATTTGATGATGCAGATAAGAGATCAAATGATGCTAAAGCTGAGCTAGCTAGTGAACCATTTGCATTTAGAAGGTTACGCGGTCCAATAAATATACTTGATAGGGAAATCTTATATTGCATGTTTGTTTTTTAGGACTCTGCTTCTTCATGGGAAACTTTTTCTATTTTCTGCCTTTAATAATTTTATAATTTTATCTTCTTTTATTAATTATTATTTGTTTGTTTATTTGATACGGAGCCATAGGCTGAGATAATGACAAATTCATGAAATTAGTCCTTCTCTGTACACTGTATGTAGCATATTCTTTGATCAGTCACCTAATTGATTATAATATATGCAAGCAGAATGAGTTAGTTGTAATAATTGAGGGGTGTGTGTGTGTGTATACATATATATATTGTTTTTTGAATGATTCACAAATATTAATAGGAAAACAAGATTTTCTGGATGAGCAAGCAAGTAGGATCGAAGATCATCTTTTTAAAGCTCCGGATATCGTGCAAAATCAAGGATAGGGTTGCAAGTTGGCTGGTTTTTTAGCTGGATAAGAAGCTGCTTCTTTCTTTTCTTCTCCTGCGGTAATTGCTTTTGTATTAATGATGAAATAAAAAAAAAATTGGAAAACCCTCAAATATAAAGCTAATTTCTTTCTTTTTCTTTTAATTGTTTGAGATTATTAAGCTAACAATTTGAACTTAATTCTCAGGATATGTCTAATTTACACTACTTTCGTTTTTTTTATTAGTCACTTTTGTTTTTTTTACCAAGATTAAGAAATAATAAATAAACTTAAATTTAATAGTAAATTACGTGATAAATACTAAATTATTAAATTCAATTAGTTCTAACTTTATTGAAAAAGAAAAATAAATTGAAAAGCAAATTAAATTGTATTTAAAATTTAAAAGTAACAGATAAATAAAATATGGAGGGAGTATGAGTTTTATTCAAAGAATGCTACTAATTCAGAAATTAATAAATTCCCGTGAGAATATGCCTAATCATTGAATTAAATGTTTTCATTTCTAAGATGTTTATTTGGAGGTAGTTAAATTGTGCACTTTTTATTATAAGGAGTTAATTACTTCAGTGTTTATTGAATTTTAAATTTTATAATCAAATAGTTATAATAAAATAATTTATAATACAAAAATTATTAATATTTTATTTTATTTTAATTAAAGTAAAAATAATTTGAAAATCAATTTTGTATATCACCAGAGTTACAACTAAGTATTTCGCATATGATTGTCACGTCATTGTAAGATAAATCAACTTTATAAATAGATCCTGATTACTTATTTGGATTTATTTTTGTACATGCTATTTTTCAATGTTTATATTAGGGGTGTGCAAAAACCGATACGATTAACCCAACCCGAGACATTCGGGTGGGGTTAATCGGGTTAATAGAGTCGATTCAATTATTTATATTAGATATATTTCGGATGGGGTGAAAACTCAACTAACCCGACCGAACAACCCAAAATTTTTAATATAAAAAAATCTAATTTCTCTATAATATTAATTAATATATAATATATATTTAATTTAATTTTGAAATTCTTAGTTTGTTGTATTTTTAAAATATTTTTATGGTATTTAATATTATTTATTTGTATTAATTTAGAATTTTAATTTAAATATATAAATTAAAAAAATAAATTCAGATCGGTACCCGAGAACTATCGTTTTAAATGGATAGGGACCCGATATTTATATAGGATGGGATTAGGTGAGAAAAATATATAAATTTCAGATTTCGGATTAATCGAGTTCGGATTGGGTTCATCCAAATCCGACCGATGCACACACCTAGTTTAAATGATGACACAGTATTTTTCTCATATGATGATTCAATTTATAAAGTTGGTTGATTTCAAAATTGACAATTATATGTGACATATTTAATTGTCGTTTTGATAATATATAAAATTAATTTTTAAATTTTTTATTTTAATTGAAATAAAATAAAATTTTAACTATTTTTATGTTATAAATTATTTTATTATAACTATTTAATTATTAATCCCAAAATTTAATGATTATGGACGTAATTAATCATTTTATAAAATAATCATTTACAAGATAAGTCTAAGGAAGAAATTTCCTTGAATATATTTTCCCAAAATTAGATTTTATTTAAAAGGATAGTATCTAAACACATCCAAATAAAAATTTGTTCTTTTAATATGATCCAAGATAGGAGATTTGCTGTACTAAAATTGGTAGTTAGCTAAAAGCTCAAGGCTAGAAATACATGTGAATCGAGGGGTGAATTCATGAAATAGATACTAAAAACACTTGTCACAACTTGTCAAACTAAAAAACAAATTAAAAAAAATAAAGAAGAGAATTATAGAGTTGTTGTATAGGTGTGAAAATATTTGTAATTAAATGTTGTTGCGATGACTAACATATACATATACATATTCATATATTATTTTGGTTTCGAATATAATATCCAAAATATATACATATATATTATTAAAATTAAATGATGTAGAAGCTAATTAAGTTCAAAAGACTACACATTGAGCACCGCGGACGCAAAGCAAGTGGGTTAGTATTATAAACTAAATATTTGACTACAACATTTAGCTATATGAAGTAGTTCCATGAAGGAATGTGTAGAGGTGGTTCGGGTTCCATAGGAATTTCAAAATTCCCTCATTTTCTAAGTACAAGAAAAAGACCAAAGCATGTGTTTTCTAAAAGAGGGTTTGGAAAATTTGAGCATACTTTCTTTCCTTTGACAATACATATACATAACTCTATCTAATCTAATCTAATCTCTAATCTCAACTTCTAAATCTACACACTTTTTAAAAGTTTTCAATAGCGACAGCTAATCTTTCTGCTTTTTGCAGTAAATAAAACCACGTCTCATATATACAGTTAGAATGCTGTTTCTTTTTTTATTTTTAGGAATGTTATTACCATAATTTTATTGTAAAATATTTATATCAAAAACTGAAAAGCCAACGCATGCATATTCGTACAATCTCACTTTTTGGAATCCATCTCTGCCCCACCCTCCTCCACCGCCTTATAGTCTGAGATAATATGACAGTCCACCGCCTTATAGTCTGAGATAATATGACAGTTTATCTCTTTTCTTTGTCAGAAAAGAATCCAAGCAAACACTCTTCGGTGGTTATTTTTCCTAAATCGTAAAAGAACAATAAAACAGAGCCAACGCGTAATCAGATGTAAACACGCGCTTTGAATCAGGAACCGTGTGAAAACCATGCAAAAAGGCCACATCGATTTTTAATACTTACGCAGTACTGGTCAGCTTTCTGTCTATTTACTTTCTTATTCATAGTAAATATGTGAAGAGAATAACATAAAGTCAAATTGAAGCAGCACAGAAACTCTTTAATTCAAAGTAAAACAATATGTTACTCTTTGGCTAGCTAAACATCTACGAATTTTGTCTCACAAGAAAAATAAAATTGTTATATTCCAAGTCAAATATAATCTTTTAGTGGCCCCACGCACTCACCGTCCTTAACAAACAATGTTTTTATATATATATAAATTGCATATCATTCATACCAGCGTAGCAAAGGGCCATCACTTCATTACCAACCTAACATCTCAGCTTAGCTATAGCCTTGTGTGAGAGAGAGAGCTCATAACAATATTTTTCAATATCAAAATCCTTGAGAAAACATGTCCATTACCAAACCAAGCTCAACATCATCGACGAAGCATCTTTGCTTTGTTTTAGTTGTGTTGATACTGGCTTTGTCTACTCAGATTCGTACTGTCAGTTGCAGAGCTCTTCGCAGTAGAGGATGCGAGCAACAAAATGGAGCTGTATCAGCTGGCCATGGCCGTTTTACTTTATTTTCTGTTTCTTCGGATAATTCTAACGCTGCCTTTTCCATTAGAAGCTTGATGTACCAGTTGGCTTCTGGACCTAGCAAAAGAGGACCTGGCCATTGATCCCATTTTAACTCTTTTTCTTCCTCTTATCCTGTATTTGTTTATTTAAACCCAGAGCTGTTGTTCATGTTTGTTCATTGGGTATTTTTGCGTCCATTGGAAAGGATGAGTTCCGTATATTGACATGTTGTATAATACTTGAATTTAGTCCCAGTAAAAGTGAGTTAGTGACACTATTTTTGGCATCGTTAATTTTCAAATATATATATATATATTCTGATTATGTAGTCCAAATTAATGATATGGGTGCACTGAAATATGCGAATCTTTTGCTTGCTTTCTTCCAAGTTTCAGTGATAAAACACTTTTAAAGTGTGTGCAACCCAATGAGCTTAATATTATTGGTCTTGTCTCAGTGAGGTTTAAGTTCGAACTTCAAACCTTTTTTGAAAAAATCAGTAACTAAAAGAAAATTTCGAAGCAAGCAAGAACCCAATTCAATATTTGAAGCAAGTCAGAAAAACAATTACGAGAACGAAGACAGGTATACTGTATTCTATCGCCTCTTTTCCTTGACCACCCCGTAGTATAATATAGACTTTAAGAAATTTATTATTAGACAATGTCTCATGCTTTTATTGCCAATTGGCTTTGAGCCCCATCAACAACATGCCACATCGTTCTCGCCCCAATTCTCCCTCAGTTATTTTGATAACTCCTCGTAGTTGTTTTTTTTTTTTTTTAATTATTATTAGTTTGTTTAAATTCATACATATGAATTCATTTTGGACAACAAATTTAACCTCAATTAATTATTATTAGACTTTTTTATAGATATAATTAGCACCAAGCCAGTAGTGTATTAATACCTAAAAATATATTTTTTTTCTAAAGCACCATTATATTGGTGCACTATGAATCTGATTTAAAAAAAAAATTTCCAAATAATATAAGCAATGAGGCCATAAAATTAATATAGGCGAAAGTGTCGGATATTTCCCCGCAGCAAATGAATATATTGAATGCGACGTTAGATGCCAAAATTAACCAAAAACAGGCCACTCTGTTTTGTCCTCTCTCTATTTAACTTTTTGTATGTTACTTTTTGGTTGCAGTTGAAAATGCTGAAGTCTGTGGTTCCCAGGCAATTGTCAAACATCACCTAATTTTTCAGCTAACTGCAAACCTGTTTGTATTTCTCTTACACATTATCTCCGTTTTTCAACTCAAGGAATTATTAGAGTAGCAGAATTAGTGCACCAAATAGATTTGAATTACTGACTAGTGTTGAAATCAAATAAATGGGAAACCTTTAACCTGCAATCATTTTGCCATCAGCACCAGATAGTATTCTATATTAAAAGTTTACGGCCAAAGAGAATAAATTGGATATGGGGCAAAATGCATATGAAAGTCATGCCGGGGGGGCGGGGGGGGTGTGGCGGGGAAGGGTTGTTGGCGAAGTTAGTGGAATTCCTCAAAGTTGACCGGTCACCGTGTTACAGACCTTCATTGCTTGCCCTCCTAGTTAGCTGTCCATTTCATCAATATACAGGAGCGGCCGAGCACCCCCAATATGGTAATTGTATTCGTATATAATATCACCAAAGAATTGGCCATATAATCAAGATGTTAACCACGAATTCCTGAAGTTCTTCATAATTAAAAAAAAAATTCATTGCTAGTAACGCACCGCTAATGTTATTTTTGTTAACTTAGAATTGAGAATTTCAATTGAAATCATGCTAGGATCCAATTCATTACATTTCATTTTAATTTTTTAATTGAAAATATTTAAACCGACAAGGTTTTATTTATTTATTATTCCCATTTCTTTTAAAGCAATTTTGCGGAGAATAATTTTCATAGTGATTTGGGTGAAACATGAGACCACATTCTCGTCTAATGACCACTAAAATAAAATGTCCCATAAAAATCAGAGGGTAGGTTATCTAATAATGGGTATGCATATCAATGACAATATTCAAATCAAGGAGAGATCAGCTCCGTCGAAAGAGGACGCCAGTATGCCAATCCCTCTGCTTGCATGAGTCTCATGTAGGCGCTACAAGGCCAATCATGAAAAGTCTTGGGCAGTTAATTCCAATTCTGTTTTTCGTTTGTTTGACAATAATAACGAAAGGTCATAGAAGAATCAAATATTTGCAAAATGACCATAACAAGCAAACAAAATAATCAACAAGCATTGCATAAATTCATTTTATGACTAAGGAACGCCCATCTGAAACAGCTTCAGAAATGAAGCCGGAAAGCATTATGCACCAAAGAAAAATGTTCTTTATGAAATTCTAGGATGAATATAGCTGATATACAGTTCTTTTCTCTTTTTTCAAATATAGAAGGGATGATGATGGTGAAGACCAGCACGTTGATGATGATAAGTATCACAAGCTCTAAGATTTCCACAAGCAAAGAAATCAATAACTAAATATTGTCCAACCCGACAATCCAACAAAAAGAATGGGAGTAAAAAATCAGATATTATTCAAACTAACGCATGAAATTTCATAGTTCTCAAAATTGTCAATTAATATTCTTTACCGCAAAAAAAAAAAAAAAAATATTGCTAGCTTATCCAAATTAGTGTGATTTTTTCATAAAGAACTAAAAAAATGCATACAAGCACGATTGTCAATTCATAATTTTTGCAAGCTTTACAAGTATGAGACTGAAGAAGAGCGGAACAGTATTCATATAATTTGTCAAAAAATAGAAAAAATCACATGCTACGGATAGCCTCCACAACAGATTTTATAACACTGGTAAAAAACATCAAAACAACTGGAATCCAACATGGAATGCATTTTGAACACAGCATCATCGGAAATAAAATCTTAGGGAAGTAAAAAATTTGACAATCCCCTCCTCCCACTAACAGAGTACATTCCTTTTCCAGCTTGCAGCAAACGTATACAAGTATGAGCCAATGAATAGATATCCTGAACTAAGCCTCCTCTCCTATATTAGTTTCATTTCCTAGTTTTCCGTTGTTCATTCCTTAAGAGTTTCCAGAACACAAGACATGCTAGTTTGATTATGTAAAAGTGGATCAAGGTTAAGCCGTTCAACAATAAAACACATACACATTTAACACCAAGAAAGGTTTCCAGAGATAAAAGATTGAAAAAACACAGGACGGGATTAAGAAAACAGTTGAATGCTACTTAGAAAAACAATTCGCTCCACAACTAGGAGCATGAAAAACAGACCAATGACAACTACAGACGATATGACTAAATGCTACAGATAATGCATTTGGAGATGCTTATCATAAAAGTGAGGACAGAAAAATAAACAGCATGCTTGACATAATATAAAGTACAAATGATATTTATGGAGCTCAATTGTGCTAGAAAGATCATTTGGAAAAGGAAAAACAACTGATTTACATGTAAAATTAAGAAAGAAAACTAACTGCAAACTGTGATATGAGGAGTTTCACGATGAAGCATACAAGCACTGATTTACATGAAAGAAATGAAACATTAATAAATAAACAATCAGAAATATGTTCAGGATGCACACATGGACAAGCAAGCAGGATATAAGAAAACAGCATGCATGCAGATTCAAGTACCTTTTTTTCCCCTCTTGAAAAGGAAAAATATTCATGCAGATTCAAGTGGTTTGAATTAAAGAAGCATAAGTGTTGATAATTTGTTTTGAATAATATGCTTCAGTGAGAACATCATCATTGAATCAATATTCAGCATACACCAGCATCAACAACTCCTAACTCACCGAGTATGAGAAATACAGCAAAACTTGAGAAAAGTGCTTGTCCAGAAAGCAACCAACCCAATCCAGCATAATTTATAAGCAAATATTCATTAATCATGTTACAGCCACATGCACAACTTCCTTTCATTAAATTTGATGATATCTAAGGCTTAGACTCTGTTGAAAGAATTCCAAATCACTGATGCTAACAATGGATTATAGATGCTACAGAAGCTGGAGTAAAATTTGAGTCCACCAAAGGATGCTGAAACATTTCAGGCACCAAATATTAATGCTAGTAATATAAACATCTATCACTATATACGTTATTGGCACCAGCCCTTAATGGTAGTGACTATTCCAAACAATCACACTATATATATATATATTTTAAAGTATGGAGCAGAACTCGAAATTTTATACCCTATGCAAATTATGCACTAAGCCTAACACCCTAGAAGATTTTTTGCACGTGATTAAACATTTTGGATACACATCAATATTCCACGTAAACTGCATAAGATATGACAGCATCCTCATGCCTTCTCAATCAGAAGAAGAAGGAACATTCTTCTCCCAGAATCCAAAGTTAGAAAGGCCCAATTCAGATATCAAACAAGAATCTAATATATGTCAGTGCCTAACATGAGTCCAATATATGGACATTCTACGTCTTTTTCTAGCACATATAGGGTCAGGAAAAAAATCACAGTAATCAACCACATGCAGAAAGGCTATCTGCATACATGCAAGGAATTTGAGATCAAATTTTCACAGAATAAAGCCTTTCTCTCAAATGCTTCTCATTTTTTTTTTTAAAAAAATTAAATAAAAATAAAAAGAGTAGCATAATGAAAGACAAGTTCAATTTTGTGGGCTATCGCCAGGTAGCCTAGCATAGAAACAGGGCAGTGCCTTGGACTTTAGCTGGGCATTTTCAGTTCAACTTCTTGAGTGTTCTTAAAGAGCGGCGGGCACATGCCCTATTTACATGCCTGTAAAACCGCCAATAGTTACCCATCATATACTAACTCAAGTTGGACGTTTAGAGTAATTGATAACCTGTGCTTTGGCAAAACGGCCATGGTTCCATCAGTTCTCTTTATCCTTTGCTTTGTTCCGTTTTACTTATTCAATTGCTCAATTTTTCTATCAGATTCCAGTGCTCATTTTAGAACACTAACATGACTGCTATCATAATACAAACAATGATCAATTTCCAATTGAAGTAATTGAGACCTAAACATAATTACGACCCGCATAGAGCATTAAACGAATTGAAAGCAAAATTAGATGCATAAATATGCTAGAGAAAACAAATTGACGTGCTTAAGGTGCAAGCATGTCTTCACAAAGCAAAGCGATAGCAAGCAATAATATATGAATCTGAAATTAGACTCAAACCCTAGATAATAATGTTACAAGATTATTATCATATAATCATCAGATAGAACCATAATTTAATACAAGCACCTCTCAAGATAATAAAAACAAGGAAAAAAATTCCTAAAACATACCGATATGATGCTAAAATGTCCTAATAAAATCAAGCCTCGGCTTCAGCGGAACCCAAAATAGCCTCACCGGAAGTTTCAACAGGGGGCGCATCAGGATTCGGGGTCCCCGATGCATCAATATTAACAGCAGAATCAGGATTAGGGCAGGCCTTAACAGTGTCTAACATGCGTTTGCTGATCTCCTTGGAATAAAGCTGGAGGATCTCAAGGCCATCGTCCTCGGCCGTGGAAGCACGGCTAGCCACGTCAAAGGCCTCGTCTTCAATCCGGCGGGCGGCAGCCTCCGCTTCATCTTGGGAAATGGTTCCGTATCGCTTGGAAAGGACGGAGGGAGTAGATAAGGTCTCGATTAAGCGAGTAACGACGGCATCGCGAGTGCGCTGCGACGGTGGCCAAATGCTTAGGGAAATACACACGGTGCTCTGTTTCTTCGTCTCTTGTTGCGGCGGATTCGACACCAACGGAGCAGAATCTTGTTCGTGAGGTTGTGCTGTAACGGTGCTGCCAGCATCGGAATCGGTCATTTTAGCGAAGAGCTAGGTTTCTTTCTATTTTTTGTTTGCTTTAGAAGGAAAGCTCGAGAGTGTTTAAAATGGCGGTGAAAAATAAGAAGCGGTACAGTGGGGTCATTAATAGGTGAAGCATAATGACGGGTTACCTTAGATCCGATGTGTAACGGTCCATGGGGCATGGACAATCGTAGAATCCAATTTTTACATTTATTATACAGAAATCTTAAATTAAACTGAATTGACGACTGAAAATTCAAATCAATTCAAAACATTATCAAATTTTTAAGCATCCTAATGTTGAGAATTATATATTTTCTATTTAGTCATCGTCTAATTTTATCATTCTCCTAAATGATATCTCTTGAAAAAATGAATTTATGAAAGATTGCTGAGAATGGCAAAAGGAAGTCAATAAAAAGAGTACAGCTCTAAAGCATAGATTGAATAATTGTTGGAATTATATGTGGTGCAGTCATCATGCGGGGCTTAAAGAGACGAAGAACCATTTCGCCATTTCCATTATTGTGCTTCTTTTAACCAATAACACTCTTTTGTTAGTTGGATAAGCAAAATTAATAATTAAATAATAACTCATGAATGTGCGATACATAGTCAATCGGATTTGGAATTTTTTTTTAAGTTAATAAATACAATAGATCTTGATTATTTTAATAATATAATTTAAATTAGCGACTTCAATTCAATATCAAATTGAAAAATCCAATGTTTTTAAATATTAATTATTCATTTTGTTTTAACTATCAAGTTTGTTAGATATAAAAATTCCTACCAATACCAATACAATTTCGTTAGAGATCAGAAACAGATAATAAATAATTGTTTTATTTTTAGACACATTTTCTAGTTATAAAATACATTATTGAAAATCAATATTATTGGTCCAGAGTGTCAATTTTTTCCAAGATCTAGGTGTGTGCAAAACCCGATCCTACTGAATAACCAGATCCGAACAAGACATTCGGATAGGGTGGAGATTTGGTGTTTTTTTCTGGTTTGGATCAGGTTGAGTTAAACCCCTCATAAATCAAAACGCCCGAATAACCCACACTCCCATCAAACGTTGTGTTTTACTTTATTATTCCTCTCCTCACCCCCTCAATTATCCTCGCCTCGTCGCCACCCCTGTCCAGAAAAATGTCACTGTCATCTGAGCCAGCTCTGTCTAGAAAAATGTCGTCGACATCTTAGCCACCTTTGTCCAATTAGATGTCCACCCCGGCATCTAATCTTCTCCCTCTCGATCTGCAAGGTTTTTGCTTTTTTCTCCTTGTTAATCATAAAATTCAAGTGTTACACTATAATATTCAAAAGAACAAAAAAAAATTACTTGACAATTAGAAAAGCCAAACCCACAAGTGATGATGGTTGAGTAGACTGATACACACTTGAAAACACAAAATCGACAGTTCTAATTTCTAATATAAAAGGGCAAATTGTAATCAATCTAATCAAGCAATTGTAAAAAGAAAACAAATGAGCGAGATATATATTTCTTGTTAATTACCATTTCAATCGGATTAATTTCTTCTTATCTCCTCGTTTTCTCCTTCAAGAAGAACTCCAGTAACTAAGGCAAGTTTGTTTGGTGATTTTGATTTGTAAAGGAGTGAATGGAATGGGAGAGAAGAAGTTAAGAAGTGAATAGAATGGAAAAATGAAGAAGTGTAAGAATAGAGAAGCGAATGAAAGAGAAGAGGTGGCTATTGTAAAGACCAAGTCTAAGGATCAGTTGTAACAACCAAATCCAAGGATTCAAAAGTATTAGTTGTTACGATCTCCAGCTTATTGTTGTAACTATATCAAATCATTCCAGTAGCTAGTGATTGTAGTTATTGTAATCATATCAAACTCTATCTCTTGGCATCTCTCTATATGTATACATTGCAGTCCTTTCATTAAATAAAATATTGAGCTTAAATTCTCTACATGGTATCAGAACTCTACATACTCTAACGAGTTTCTTTGATCCTCCTTTGCCTTTTTCACGTTATGGCTCTTACCAACTCTGAATCAACTTTTATTGTGCAATTATATGCACCAACTCATTTCCCTATCAAGCTTACAGCGACTAACTTTCCTGTCTGGAGAAGACAAATTCAGTCCACCCTTATTAGCCTCAATTTACTTGAGTATATTAATGGTACTCTAGATGTACCACATCAATTTCTTGATACTGAGAAAACCACTCTCAATCCAACCTATACAGTCTGGTATCGCCAAGATCAAATCCTTATTAGTGCCCTTCTTAGCAGCTGTTCAGACACCATTCAACCAATCATCTCGTCTGCTCACACTTCTAAAGAAGCCTGGGATCGTTTGATTCACAGCTATGCCAATTCCTCGAGATCCAGAATAATCTCTTTGAAAGCCAAACTAGCTCAAAATCCAAGGGGAACCAGATCCATTGCAGAATTTCTTCAGGAAATGAGATCCGTTGCTGATGAACTAGCTCTTGCTCAAAATCCAGTGAACGAAGAAGATCTCATTGTTCACATTATCACTCATTTAGGAGATGAATATAGTCCTATTGTAGCAGCCATTAAAGTTTGTGATTCTCCTATTCTCTACTCAGAATTATTTGTCAAACTAACTGATTTTGAGAGAATGTTAACAGAAAAGATTCAGCTGCAGTCCCTCTACTTGCCACAGCTCACTTTGCTCAACGACAGATCCCAAAAACACACCACTTCAACAAATCAACTTCAGGCCATCACTCTAATCCAAATTTTCGTAGATCTCGTGGTGGCAATAATGGATACTCTCGTCATAACAACAATGGCAACCGATAATATCGCTCAGACTTTTTTTGCAACTTTTGTGATATTGCAGGTCATGCCACTTATGATTGCAGAAAGCTAGCAAAATTTTTGAATGAGAATAATATTATGGTTTCCAATACTCAACAGTCATCTACTTCTTCCAGTCTTGTTGCTCATGTCACTACCCTTGTTCGTTCATACATGGATCCCCAGCAGTCCTGGTTATTTGACAGTGGCACCTCTCATCATGTAACTTCAAATCCATCTACCTTACAATCATTCTCAGATTATAGAGGCCCAGAAGAAATATTTTTGGGTAATGGTTAAAGTCTTTCGATTTCTCATATTGATAGCACATAGCTTTTTACACGTCACAAATCACTTTCCTTATCCAACGTTCTCTGTGTTTCCAGTTTACAAAAAAAATTTAATCTCCATCGCCAAGTTATGTAAGAAAAACCATGTTTCTGTTGAATTCTTTTCTTCTTATTTTCTTGTGAAGGATCTTCGCATGGGGGTGCCTCTGCTTCAGAGGGAGAACATTGATGACATCTATTACACTCCTTTATCCAGTCCGCCTCAACTTAACACTACTGCCACTATTTCTCTGTCAACTTGGCATCATAAACTTGGACACCCTTCCAACAAAATTCTCCAGCTTGTTCTTTAGCATCATGGTTTTTCTTCTCATAAACTGTCTGTTTCTAATTTTCACTGTTCATCATGTGCTATCAATAAAACTCACAAGTTACCTTTTTCTTGTAATTCCTTGAATAGCAACAAACCTTTAGAATTAATATACACTGATGTTTGGGGACCAACACAAAAATCTTTTAATGGTTATGAGTATTATATCATATTTGTTGATCATTTTACCAAATTTATTTGGTTATATCCCATGAAAAAGAAATATGATACATCTACTCTATTTTCTCAATTTAAAAGATTGGTTGAGAATTATTTTCACACAAAAATTATTTCAATATTCTCCGATAATGGAGGTGAATATCAAAAACTCATTCCCATTCTTAACTCATATGGGATCTCTCACTTCACAACACCTCCATACACTCCTGAACACAATGGTACTGCAGAACGCCGTCATAGACATATAATTGAAACTGGTCTTTCGCTGCTTCACTTTGCATCTCTTCCATTAAATTTTTGGTCTCATGCATTCCAGGTTGCTGTTTATCTCATAAATCATCTTCCTTCCTCTGTGTTGCACTTTAAATCTCCTTTTGAAATGCTTTTCTGCCAGCCACCAAACTATCAGCGCCTTCAACCCTTTGGTTGTTTATGTTACCCTTAGTTAAGACCATATGCTTCGTCCAAACTCCACCCACGTTCTATATCTTGTATTTTTCTGGGTTACTCCACATCTTAGTCTGCCTACAAGTGTTTAGATCCCATAACTAATCATGTCTACCTATCCATTCATGTTAAATTTGTTGACCACATCTTTCCAACAAAGGTTTGTAATGATTCTCATGTTCTCTCTGACCGTGGTGGCATGTCCACTGCAGGAACTTCACAGGTAACTGAGCCTCTACCAGCTGTCACTTCCTCTTCCCCAACCGTTACTCCACTATCTCACTCTATCCCGATTTCACCACCTGCCATCCAACCCACCACTTCATTACTTTCTCCTCCTTTACCTGACACCTATCCAGTACCTACTTCTCCTTCCTCCCCTCTTCCCTCCACTTTCCAAACCTCTGAGTCTTTATCCTCTTTCCCGCAAGTTACACTTGTCCCACTTTTTCTATCTTTTCCCCATCGACCAACTCAGCAAAAAAAACCCAATCCCAAATATTACAATGATAAATTTATCAATCTTACCACTAAATATCCTCTTCCATCCACACTTAAACCTACCACTGTTACCCAAGCTATTAAAGATCCTCTTTGGCGTAAGGCTATGGATGCTGAGTTTAATGCTCTCTTGAAAAATGGAACCTGGGAGTTAGTTCCTTAAACATCTCATACACCGATCAGTTGTAAATGGGTGTTTCGTGTTAAATGTCATGTTGATTTATCCATAGACAGGTACAAAGCTCGCCTTATGGCCAAAGGCTATCTTCAGCAACCAGGGAAAGATTACTTTGAAACTTTCAGCCCTGTCACTAAGCCTGTTACCATCCGCATTATCTTATGCCTGGCTTTGTCTCATAATTGGCCTTTACGCCAATTGGATGTAAACAATGCTTTCTTGTATGGCACGTTACATGAAGATGTTTATATGATGTAACCTCCTGGATATGTTCATTCTCAATATCCCAACCATGTCTGCAAACTTCATAAGGCATTATATGGTCTTAAGCAAGCACCTCAGGCCTGGTATACAGAATTGCAGACTTTTTTACTTTCTGTTGGTTCTCATAAGTCTCTTGCAGATGCTTCCTTATTTATTTATGCTCATAATGGCACTCCGGCTTACTTTCTTGTTTATGTTGATGACATTATTTTAACGGGCAACAATTCAGCATTTTTGGATGATTTTGTCCACAAACTGGCTTGCAAATTCTCGATTAAAGATCTGGGTTCTTTACATCAATTTTTGGGTGTTGAAATTATTCCTACTGCCTCTGGTCTTTTTCTCTCTCAACATATGCATATTGCTAATCTCCTTGATCGGTTTAACATGGCTGGTGCTAAAGAAGTGGCTACGCCCATGAGTTCATATGAAATTTTTTCTTCTGCTGATGGTTCTTCTCCAGTTGATGCTACCACCTATCATCGTCTTGTTGGTTCTTTACAATACCTGGCAGTCACTCGACCTGATGTCTCATTTGCTACACATGCAAGTCTTAAAAAGAATTCTTCGCTATTTAAAGGGCTCCATTCATCATGGTTTGTTTCTTAAGCGTGATTTTCCTTTGACTTTAATAGCCTTCTCAGATTTTGATTGGGGTGGGACTTCTGGCAATGGTCTCTCTTATATTTAGCTCTAATATTATTTCCTGGCGTTCAACCCATAAAAAATATGTCTCTCGGTCCTCTACTGAAGCATAATATAAAGCTCTTGCCCATGTTGCTGCCGAACTTCTTTGGGTGAAAAATCTTCTGCATGAATTGGGTATCTCTATCACCAAACCTCCTACTCTGTATTGTGACAACACCGGCACAACATACCTATGTGTTAATCCTGTTTACCACTCTCGGATGAAACACGTGGCACTTGATTACCATTTTGTTCGTGAACAAGTTTCTGCTGGCTCGTTGTGTGTTTCACATATTAGCTCCAAGGATCAATTAGCTGATATGCTTACTAAGCCTCTCTGTCGCACTCGATTTCTTCACTTCAGGTTCAAGATTGGAGTCTCCAATGGACCCTTCATCTTGCGGGGGCGTGTAAAGACCAAGTTTAAGGATCAGTTGTAACAACCAAATCCAAGGATTCAAAAGTATTAGCTGTTACGATCTCCAGCTTATCGTTGTAACTATATCAAATCATTCCAGTAGCTAGTGATTGTAGTTATTGTAATCATATCAAACTCTATCTCTTGGCATCTCTCTGTATGTATATATTGCAGTCCTTTCATTAAATAAAATATTGAGCTTAAATTCTCTACAGCTATTAGGGATTTCAATTTCAGACAGGGAAGGGAGTTTTAGTTTTATGGTTTAATTTTAGACATAAAAAATATTAAATATTATTAAAAACTGATTTTTATATTTTTCGGTAATTTCAATTTATATGATTTTTAAATTTTAAAAATCTATTTATCTACATTTTAATTTTGATTTACAGCCAAACAAATCGAAAATGAAAATAATAGAATCAAACAAGTTAAATTTTTTTATATTTTATTTTTAATTTCAATTTGACTATGTAGAACCCTATATAAAATACCCTCAATTTAATATTTAAAAAATATTCAAAAATTTAAATTTAAAATTTCTGATTAGAAAATTTTTTTATCATCTCGTTTCATTATCTTAATTTCATATTTTATTATTTCTTATATTTAATTTATATATTACGGGGACATGAAGAAATTGAAGATCGAAGACTGTGTTATTCCTTTATGAAAAATTTTATCATTTGCTTTTGGATAATTGTTTTTAAATTATTATATAATATGTGTTTAAAGAATTTTTAAATTGTTAGTAGTTAATTATTATATAATGTGTGTTTGAAAAATGTTTAAATATTTTATTTGTTGTAATTTTTATTTTATATTTGTGAGCAATAATATTTTTATTTAGATTTTAATCTAATTTTTTTCATATAAATTGAATAAAAAAATTATTTTTTAATTTAAAAAATAAATTTGGATTATTTGGATGGGATCTGTTGTGATAATTATGAGATATTTGGATGACTATCAAACTCATCATTATCCCTATTATAGTAGAAGTCTACCTCTTCTATTTTGTGCCTATAAACACCCTATTGTGGTTATTCAGTATACACAATTAATACGAGAAAATTATTTATTCTACTATTTATGTCTTTCATTTAATTAGTTTATAACACGTTATCAGCATGATAGTCTCTATTGATCATTGGAAGTCGGTGATTTACGACAACCCGGCTCGAAGGAATCAAGAATTATAATTTACAAGATTAAACGGTAAGTAGATTTAATTCATAAATTTTGAATTATTTTAATTCTCATGAGTTAATGAGATTGATTAAGGATTGATAATTCTACCCTACAATAAATAATTTTAAAAAACTTCAATATACGAAAATATTAAGAACTGAGAATAATATTTTCTATTATCAAGAATATTAACATGATTTTAGTGATTTGTTTTACATAATTGCAATTTGATCCTTGCTTAGTTATATTTTAATCATTATATTATATATGATGATTTGTTTTGCATAATTACAATTTAATCCTTGCTTAATTATGTTTTAATCATTATATTATATATGATGAATATATTTTATGTAAAGCCATATTTGGTTTTCAATTTTCTATATGTATATTATTGTTATGTATAATACAATTATTTGAAGGCTCTTGAAGAGTTATTTTGCAATTACTTGCATACAATTTGTTAGGAAATATATTATTTCTCAAATATGTCCTGTAGACATATATTTTCAAAAAATATTCGCTGAAATGAATATCATTTTGAGAATGAAACATAAATACTTGAGATCTACTTTGTATAAGATTATTAATATATTTTTTCAGATAATTTGATTTTGATACAAATATTAGTAAACTCGAAGTTTGCTAATAAATACAAATTTTAGTAACCGGAAGTTTACTAACAAATATTAATAACCTATTATTTACCAATTATATAAATATTAGTAAATATGAAGTTTATTGATTAATTAATACTAATATCAGTAAACTTGAAGTTTATTGATTATAGTAAACTTAAAAAAAAAATTGATACAAATACTAATAAATATTTATTTTATTATTTGTCACAATATTAGTAAACATAAAGTTTACTAATTGTTATGCAAGTATTAGTAACATACAGTTGACTAATTATTCAAATATCAATAAACCAGAAGTTTGTTGATTAATCGATACTAATATTGGTAAACTCAAAGTTTATTGATTATAATAAACTTGAAAATTGATACAATTACTAATAAACATATAGTTTATTGACTGTATGTCACAAATATTAGTAAACCTGACGTTTACTAATTGTTTGATATTGATATTAAGAAACTTGATGTTTATCAATTGATATAAATATTGATATAATAAAAATAGTAAGCCTGAAGTTTACTAATTAACAATTGATTACTTGGCATGACCAGTTTAACCATTCCGAATCGATTATAATACATAAATTATTGAGAATTCATATGTTTATTAGAGAACCAGAAGTTTCTTTAATTCTACTTAAGGAATTCTCATAATCTATTTGTTCTTAAGAAATATTTTATACAATTAACATTAGCTGAAATTAATGTTAATACAATTTCTGGTTCTGCAAATATAATTGAAGGCTCTGGAAGAGTTCAAATTATGCTTCCAAATGAAACAAAATTATATATTGATGATGCGTTGTATTCAAGTAGATCCCGAAGAAATCTACTAAGTTTTAAAGATATACGTCATAATGGATATCATATTGAAACGACAAATGATGAAAATGTCGAATATCTATATATTACATCCACAAAATTGAACCAGAAGTTCATATTAGAGAAACTTTCAAGATTCTCAACAGGATTGTATTTCATGAAAATAAAAATGGTTGAATCAAATTATATGCACCGGAAGTGCTCAGACCCTAAAATGTTCATACTTTGGCATGATCGCCTTTGTCATCCCAATTCAACCATGATGCGACGTATTATTGAGAATACAAATGGACATAGACTTAAAGATCAAAAGATACTTTTATGAAATGATTATTTTTGTAGTTCTTGTGCTCAAGGTAAATTGATTGTAAAACCCTCACTATCTAAATTACCTTTGGAGTCTTTTATTTTTTTTTTAGAAAAGATATAAGGAGATATTTGTGGACCAATTCATCCATCTTATGGATCATTTGGTTATTTTATGGTTTTAATTGATGCTTCAACTAGATGCTCTCATGTATGCTTACTATCATCCCGTAATGTTGCTTTTGCTAAATTTCTAGCTCAAATTATAAAGTTTAGGTCAAGTTTTCCTGATCATCCCATTAAAACAGTTCATTTAGATAATGCAGGTGAATTTACTTCAAAAGAATTTTATGATTTTTGTATGTCAATAGAAATTGATGTTCAACATTTCATTGCACATGTTCACACTTAAAATGATTTAGCTGAATCTTTCATTAAATGTTTACAATTAATTGCTAGACCTATGTTCATGAAATCAAAACTTCCTGCATCTGCTTAGGGATATGCTATAACTCATGCTGCATCTTTAGTTCATCTTCGACCATCTACATACAACAAGTTTTTATCTTTACAACTTATTTTTGATCAACAACCTAACATATCTCATCTTAGAACTTTTAGTTATGCTGTATATGTTCCCATTGCTCCCCCTCAACGAACTAAAATGGGCCCTCAACAACGTTTAGGTATCTATGTAGGTTTTGATTCCCTTTCTATTATCAGATATCTTAAACCTTTAACTGGTGATATTTTTTGAGCAAGATTTTTAGATTGTCAATTTGATGAATTTGTTTTCCCACCATTAGGGAAAGATAAAGAAAATGGCCAAAAGCTCAAGAAATCAGTTGGAACACACTAACTTTTTCCAAATTTGATACACGCAGAAATCAATGTGAACTTGAAGTTCAAAGAATAATTTATTTATAGAATGTTGCAAATCAGTTGCCCGATATCTTTACAGACATCCAAAAGGTCACCAAATCATTCCTGCTGCAAATGCCCTTGCACGATTAAATGTCCCCGTAGAATATCTTGGGGGTATAACAGCAAATGAGTCCAGTTCACGCTAGAAGCGTGGTAGACCTATTGGTGCAAAAGCTATTGTTCCTCGAAAGAAGAGAGAAATAAAAAATCATTCAATTGATCCTCCTGAAGAGACCAGACACAACGCAAATACATAACTACATATTTCTAGAGAAGTGACCCTAGAAGTGATTTCGGTACCGATAAATTATGAGATCTCACTGAAAACTGAAAATATGTTAGAAAGAGATGAAATTATGTATTTGCATATGCAATTGCTTCTGAAATAGCAAATGATGATGAGCCTAAGCCTAAAACTGTAAAAGAATGTCGACAAAGACTTGATTGGCCAGAATGGAAAGAGGCAATTCAGGCTGAGCTAGATTCTTTAGCTAAACGAAAAGTATTTGGACCAGTAGTCCTGACACCAGAAGATGTCAAACCTGTTGGATATAAATGAATTTTTGTCCGTAAAAGAAATGAGTTAAATGAAATTATGAGATACAAAGCACGACTTGTTGCACAAGGTTTCTCACAAAGACCTGGTATAGATTATGATCTCCAGTCATGGATGCAATCACGTTTAGATTTTTGATTGGTTTGACTGCCTCTGAAGGGCTTGATATACATCTAATGGATGTGCTAGATAATGACATATATATGAAAATCCCTGAAGGATTTAAGATGCCTGAAGCAAATAATTCAAAACCTTGACAAATGTACTTGATTAAACTCCAAAGATCTTTGTATGGATTAAAGCAATCTGGACGCATATGGTACAATTGTCTAAGTGATTACCTAGTAAAAAATGGGTATGAGAATAATTCAATTTGTCCATGTGTTTTTATCAAGAAGATAAATTTAGGATTTGCTATAGTTGCAGTTTATGTTGATGATTTAAACATAGTGGGGACTCCAGAAGAGATCTCTATTACTGCAGAATATTTGAAAAAAGAATTTGAAATGAAAGATCTTGGAAAAAAAATTTTGTCTTGGGTTTCAAGTTGAATATTTTCCAAAAGAAATTCTTGTACATCAGTCATCTTATATAGAGAAAATCTTGAAACAATTTTATATGGATAAGTCTTATCCATTGAGTATTCCAATGGTTGTTCGCTCTCTTGATGTCAAGAAAGATCATTTTTCGTCCAAAAGAAGATAACAAAGAGATTCTTGGTCCTGAAGTACCATATCTTAGTGCAATAGGTGCACTTTTATATCTTGCAAATAGCACTAGACTAGATATAGTTTTTGCAGTTAATTTGGTAGCAAGATTTAGTTTTGCACCAACTCGAAGGCACTGGAATGGTGTAAAACATGTTCTACGTTATCTTCGTGGCACTTCTGACGTGGGTTTGTTTTTTTCAAAAGGAGTAAATTCAGAATTGACAGGGTATGCTGATGCTGGATATCTATCAGATCCTCATAAAGCTCGATCACAAACAGGTTATGTCTTTACATATGGTGACACTGCTATTTCTTGGCGATCTGTTAAGCAAACAATCACTGCCACTTCCTCAAATCATTCAGAAATATTAGCCATCCATGAAGCAAGTCGTGAATGTGTGTGGTTGAGAACCATGACTTAACATATTAAGGGAACAAGTGGATTGGTAGTGGAGAAAAAACCAACAAAATTGTATGAGGATAATGCAGCATGTATTTCACAACTCAAAGGTGGTTATATCAAAGGAGACAGAACAAAATATATCTCACCAAAATTCTTCTATACTAATGAACTTATGAAAGAAGGACAGATCGATGTTTGCAAAGTTCGCTCAAGTGATAATCCAGCAGATTTGTTCACAAAGGCCCTACCAAGTTCAATTTTCAAGAAACATGTGTACAATATTGGAATGCGCCAATTAAAAGATTTAGTTTGATTCATTTTTTAGGGGAAGCACATATGAATATTGTATTCTTTTTCCTTCGCTAAGTTTTTATCCCACTGGGTTTTCTTAGCAAGGTTTTAACGAGGCATATTCATAATGTATAGTCATCCAAGGAAAAGTGTTGTGATAATTATGAGATATTTGGATGACTATCAAACTCATCATTCTCCCTATTATAGTAGAAGTCTACCTCTTCTATTTTGTGCCTATAAATACCCTATTATGGTTATTTAATATACACAATTAATACGAGAAAATTATCTATTCTACTATTTATGTCTTTCCTTTAATTAATTTATAACAGGATCTGAATTTTTATGAATTATTTGAATAGGAATCTGAACTATTTATAGGATAAGGTAGGGCTGAAATTTAAAGTTAATTTTGGGATTTGGGTTGTTTGTGTTTAGATCGGGTTTATCTAAATCCACCCCGATAAACACCCCTATCGAGATCTAACTTGAGCAGTGGGGCAAGAAATGATTCCACTATGGAGCCGTTGGCAAGAAATGATTTAGATTTAGGAAAAAGAAAAAAAAAAAGAAGCTTTTTAAAAATTGCTGGTTGGCGTTGATGTCAAGGTGAATGCAAGCAAAATAAGTGATGTTTAAAGAATTCCCGCAAAACTTCATATTTCTAATTCTGCATTTAATATTTTTTTAAATTACATATAAAATAATATTGTATTGTGTTTAATTAGTTATTTAAGAAATAAGTTTTTTGAATAAATGTCATAATCGCATTGGCATCAACTTAATGAATAGTTGTAAATTGAACAAGATGAGACACTCGAAATTCCTTCCAATCTATAAAGCAGAGATTTACAAATGCAAAGAGAAAAATCAAAAATCAGGCAGAGACAAGAGGGAACGTCACTTTTTTTTTTTTAAGATTGGGGTGTTTGAAAATTTTAATTTGAAGATTGGTGTGTTTATGAAACTATTTGGGAAAAAGGGGGTGGGGTTGCTTAATTCCGCAACAGATTGTTGCAGAAATGGGAGCGGGACCAGGCCAATCGCGGTAAACGAGGGAGGACCAAAAATATGATATGAAATTCCAATTTTAGTAGGGTCCACCAGTCTAATTATGCAACAAGTAATTGTAGGAATAAAAGAATCTCCAACTCCTTGAATCCACAATAGTAGACAGCGGTAATAGACGAATATGCAGCCTTTCCAGTTTAACATAATTAAAAACTTTAAATTCTATTTAATTCAAAAATATTATAAATATTAAACAATAAATTTTTACCAATTGCCTGTAACAAGATAATATAATTACAAAATACTGTATTTTATAAAACAATGTGTCAATATTTGTATGATATTTTTTGCCAATCTTCATTCATTTGTGCTCGTAACTCTCATCTTACAGTTTTTTTTTTATCACACTCTTTTCATCTTCACATCCACCAGATTTATATACTTCGTTTAAATGATTTATTCAATGCGTTTAATCATGCTGGATTGAAAAATGCTGCATATTGATCTATTTCCGCAGCTTACCATTGCGGGTTCAGCGGTCAGAGATTTTTCTATTTCCGCTACTACTTGTTACGGAATTAGATTGATGGACCTCACTAAGATCGAAATTTCATACCATATTTCTGGCTCCTCCTCGCTCACTATGATTTGCTTGGCCCCACTCCCATTTCTGCAACGGCCTGTTACAGGATTAAGCAATCACATTCCTTTTTTCAAATAGTTTCGCAAACACACCAATCATCAAATTAAAATTTTCAAACACCCCAATCTTTAAAAAACAAAAAAAGAAAAGTCCCCGCTTAAGTCACATCCTCCAAAATCGATTACTTACAGAGATTAAAACATACTTAAAGTCGCAACAGGCAAGGACCACCGCACTTCTAAATACCACCAAAGTTTCCCTTATCGATCGATATTTAAACACTGAGCAATCAGCATCCACAAAACTAAGAAGATTGAAAGGACAATTAATTATTTTGGAAAACGATTAAGGACATTAATCAAGCACTCACGTGCTTTGCACAGAGATTGCAAAGGCTTCAAGCATGGGGGTCCTGTTCTTTCACGTTTTGGAATTTGCACATCTGATGTTTGATGAAATGCTTATGAGAAATGAGGTCTCGCGGAGTTTAGTGGCGATAGAACATTCGTTGCCGTGGTTTGCACAAAGCTTTCGGCATTGATAGTTTTCTTCCTTCCATCCTGTAAATTGCCTCCTCACCAATTCTCATCCACTTGCGGATTGAATCAAAGGCTTCCTGTGTCTGTCCTGGAACTCGCCTTCCTATTTGGATGTATAAAATGGAATTAACTTATACCTTCTTTATTTTTCAAACCTTTCTGCCTTGAATTTTTGCTGCATCTGTCAACAGGGTCCCTATGACCGATCAACAGATTAAACATGTGGCACAAAAAGCGGGACAGGTGGAGACCACCTGTATGTCTCGTAATTACATTATGTAGGTAATTCTTTGGCAGGTCTGCTTCATGAAGCAGGCAGTATTCTCCTACACGAGTCTTTATCCTGATCAAAGCATGCATTGCCTCTGGAATGATATGCCCCCTAGCTATTTTTGCATTTATTGTGATAAATTTTACCTAACAGAGTCTATATTGAATGTAGAAACATTTAACATAACTTGGAGGCAACGTCTTGCTACTGCGGATGTCTTATTTTGGTACTGGGGATTGTGCCTTGTCCCTCATCAAAATAATTTGGTAATATGCATTGTGCTGCACCGATTTCATCTGTCCGAGGATTCTGTGAAGCCTGTTATCAAGGGTCGTGCCAACCAGTTATTTGGCGGTTTAATCGCTTGGGTCAAATACCAGGGTTAATGTTTAGTCTAATTACAGAATCATCAAACAAATGATGAAAAAAGCCATCAAAATCTCAGAAATCGTAGTCTAATTGCAAATTCTGCAGTACCAGGGTTTAATATTTTCTCCTTTCTGGTTTATAAATTCGGTTTGGATGAAATATACATTTTTTGCTTGTTTCCTGAGAATGCCTCTGTAATGCACTTGCCCATTTCAAGATTGCTTGACTTATTTAATTGGACCTTACAATGATAGAAAATCATCTTTCCACACAGTAAAATATACGGATATTAGAAGCCTCGTATATTACATAGCAACTTTTTCAAAGAGTGGAAAGTAGGCTGGTCAGGGCTTGGCGTGGTCTGCATAGTACCTCCAGCGGGACAGCTTTGGGCATGGTAAGACCAGTTCCCTCTACCATGTTGATCTCTTCTTTGCCAATCCTTTCCCACTCAAAGCACTGAATCAAGGCACCTAAAGTGAGGCCTATCACCCGCTTTGCAACGCCAGCCCCTGGACAAGCCCGCCTGCCAGCACCAAATGGAAGCAGTTTAAACCCTTCACCTTCCCCACGTTCAAATCTCTCCGGTATGAATTTTTCTGGATCTACCCATAACTTGGGGTTTCTGTTCATGCTCCATGTATTGACCAGTAACATTGTGCCTTGCGGCACATGAAATCCACAAACAGTACAATCTGCAGATGACTCATGTGGTAATAGAAGCGGCACAGGTGGAAAGAGCCGAAGTGTTTCGTTGATTATGTTTTGTAGGTAGGTTAGTTTTGGTATGTCTGCTTCATTCAGTAGGCGGGCTACACCAACCAAACTTTCAATTTCAGCATAAGCCTTTTGCATTGCATATGGATGGTTAAGGAGAAGTGACATTGCCCATTCCATGGCAGCTGCTGATGTTTGAGATCCTGCAGTGAGTGTTGTCTGTACATAATTTTTGAAATAGTTAATATGGCAAATCTCTTGAAAATAATAATGATATGAGTCATCCAAATAGGAAGTCAATTGTATTCTAGCAACAAAAGGGCCAAATGTGCAACTTACCAGCATAACACCTTTGATTGTTTGATCAGTATAGAATTCCGGTTCTGTCTCTTTAAGAGAGAACATATGATCTACCAAAGTCGAGTTCCGCTTGTTTTGGTTGCTTGCACCTGATGGGTTTGATGTGGGGGATGAGTTGCTCTTTACATTCCTGTGTTCCTCAATGAGCTTCTGCAAGAAACTATCAAACTTCTTCATCAATCTTAGCATCTTTTTCTCCACCCCTTTGTAATCAACCCACTGCAGTAATGGGAAGTAATCATTCAAAGTTGAGCTCCCACGAAGTTCCTCCATTTTTCTTATGATATCTTGTAATAATTCTCCATCTTCATCAGTGACATCTTTTCCATAATAACGTTTCCCTGCTGTCATTCTCATAATGTTATTCAACGTAAGCTCCATCAACTTCGATGTCAGCGCCACCTTAGTTGGTCCCCTTCTCGAGTCCTGAAATAATTGTTTGAGCAATAACCGAACCTCATCTGTTCGAATGTTGGAGAAGGTCGCAATGCGGCTAGTAGAGAAGAGCTCTATGGTTGTAAGGCGCCTGAGATTGCGCCAGTGATCGCCATGGGAGGCGACACCCATAGTCGTGCCATTATAATTGAGATGCTTGGCAGAAAGTGAGCGGGGGCGATTTGCAAATATGATATCTTTTTTAGTAAAGCATTCCTCGACCGCAGAAGGAGAGGAGATTACTAACACATTATGAGTTCCATATCTGAGAAATAAGATGTCACCATACTTCTTTGAAAGTTCATGTAGGATTTGGTGGATTGGCTGCTTTAGCAAATGAAGGTGACCGACAATAGGCAGAGATGGTGGACTGGGTGGGAGGCTATTGGGATTGGAAAATTGAAATTTTGCTAGTACCACAAAGAGGACGACTAGGCTTACGAGTGCCAAGTTCAACCAGTAAGCTGCTTCCATTTCCTATGGTATTTTTCTTGCCTTAGAAGAGAAATTAGGAATAAGTCTACTCTGCACTTGTTACTGCGGAAAAGAAAAGAAATTGGTGTTTGGAGAAAAATAAAAGGTCTAAAATCTGAAGAATAAGAAGAAGAAAAGCGTCTCAAAGCAGAAAGGAAATACTTTCGCCATTTTTGCAGCTCAATATTGGATGATGATTTAGTTTTATGAAAGAGTAAAATGCAGCTATTGTATTGGTACTTGCCAACTTATGTTAATGGCACATGTAACACCTGCACTTTGCTCCCCTGCAGGGACGTATTTATGTGATTGTTGGTGGGGTCTACGAATCCCACTGCTTGAATAAAAATTTTTAATTATATCCAAAGAATATTGTTCCAATATTTGAACTTGGAATTTTGAAACTTTTAAAATATTAAATTATATAATTAATACATTATTATATTTTTATTATATATATATATATATATATATATATATATATATATATATATATATATATATATATATATAATCTTATAATCTCTTATAAGTTTAAAATTATTTTATATGTAAATAAATTTTTATCGATTATACGGAATTAAATCAATTTTACTTCATCAACTCAGAATTCTAAATATGTAATTGCAATGCTATGAAATCATGAAAACTTTATTAGTATTCTACTTTCTAAATCATCTTAGCATATAGACAGAACTTTTGGCTGCCAAGTTGCATCAGAAATTGCAAGTCTAAATAGAAAATAATTTGAAACTCAAAATGGATGGATGAGATTATGTGGAGTGATATATATTCGGCCTTCTTTACTGTGTCCTTGAATGACCATACATTAAATCAGAATCACCTAAAACAATGGGCAGCAGTTCAGCGTAACACAACACTCTTGAGCTTCTTTTTGATGTAATTTTCAACTGCTTTTTGTTATGCTCATCAGTACACCACAGTTTATTCACGAACTCCTACTGTCACCAAATATTCCTTTAACTAAAAAATGAATTAAAATTTTATTATGCTTGTCTATAAGTAGCAAAGATTAAGACTGATGGACGGACCCAAACACAAATTCGACTACTTTCAACATTTGTAAAAGACAAAAGAACAATTCGAGTGAGAATTCAAAATTACGTTTATATCTCTTCTTGAAATTGAATTTCGTTAATACTAAATATTCGCTTGATTTTAATAAGTGAGAAGGATGAATAATTATATTGAGAACTAGAATTAAATGTCTAATCTTAGATTTATCAGAAAAATTAAAAACTAGTTTCATAATTATTATTCTTTTTTTAATTATAATTATAAGTGAGAACTATGGAAAATACATCTTCAAAAGCTCAATCAGGTTGGCCCAACAACACTTGACACGGTTCAAGTCCAATAACAAAAGGCAAAACGTGAGCTGAAAGATAAGACATAAAAGCGTAATGTCCGATTGGACTGATGGGACAACACGTTCTTGAATAAACCGATTCATGATGAAAACTAGAGTAGCGTTTAACCAAGTTTTAAAAGAACTTAGGGACATTAAATTATATTAGATTCTAATCCAGGAAAAGTACCATCGATTAGTGGTCTGCTTAAAAGAAGATATGCTGATTTCTCAACACTTTTGAGATGCGAAAAATTTGCAGAGATAGCATATAATACAAAGAATCCAGCCAAAATGTCTGTGAAATCTAGCTCAGCACCAGCGAAGCTGCAACCAAAATCTTAGACATATAGGAGTTATTCTGTCTGTATTTCTTTGCGTGTTTTGAAAATGTCAGCAACTTTATCCGTAGAAATAAAAAAGAAGAGACAATAAGCATCAGGATGTTGTGCCATTTTCGGAAATCAAGTTTCAACAAGGAAAGTATTTTAGCCTAAAACGTGTTGCATTTGAAAGTGAAATTTTTGTGGTTAATTTTACAGGTGATCTATCAGGTTTCAATAAATTTTCATCAAAAGTAATTTTTGCGAGTACACATAGGCACATATATAATCAAGCCACGTAAAATATGTGCCACATATAAATTTGACGCCTTATTTTAAGCCAATTATTATGCCACAGTTTGATATGACATATATCTTGCATATCTTAGCAATGTATTTATTTACATGTGAGCTCCTACACTGAGCTGAAATGCAAGCAGTGATTTTACGTGGTAACCATGGTTAATTCAAATTTAAAATGACATTTAAAAATAATTTTTTGAGATTAAGATGTGTTATATTAAAAAAATTTATATTTTTTTAATATAAATCTAATAACCTGGTAAGAAATTAACCAAATATTGGGTCTGAATTTGAGCTAGTTAGGAGATTGCCAAAAATTTAAGCTCGTATACCCAGCAAAAGAAAATACAGAATAAAATCGAAAAAGAGAAATGAAAAAGTGAGAGCATCTGAGTGGATAAGTACACAACAAAGCAAATTCAACTACTTTTGGCATTTTCATAGTGCAATTTTTTGAGTTTGAATTTAGAATTTGTAATGTGTGAAATTATAATTTTTAAAATGATTGATGTTGTCATGGCAATTATACAGTAAAATTTTGGTGAGGATTGAAATTGATTTTTTATAAAGAATTAGAAGCTTGAACAATAACCGATTATCTTCCACTAAAATCAAAATTCACCAAGGAAAGTATTTTAACCTAAATTTAGTGCGTCGGAAAGCGAAGTATTTGGTTCAGTCACGGGATGGCAGCAAACGTTTTCAGCTTCCCAATATATCCAGTAAAAAAAAAAAAAAAGCAGACGAAGGGAAATTAGTCACTACAAAAAACTGTTAATTATACTTCCGTCGACTGTTTTACAATTCCGTCGTCGAAGGGTTAATTTTCATTTTTTCTCGTCGAAATAGCGACGGAATTAACAATCAGTCGCTAATTATCGGCAGAAAATGTACGGCCGTGTTTTGCGACGGAGTAGCGACAAAAACTGTCGCTAATTTATTTTATTTTTTATTCGCTAAATTAGTTCTAGAAAATTTAGCGACGATGTTTAGTCGCTAATTTTGGATTGGAGGGAATATTTCGGCCACTTTTTGCTGCGTTTTAGCGACGCAATAATGTAGTCGCTAATCCGTCGCAAATAAAATAAATTATAATATAATTTGATAATAATTTTTTATCAATTATCTCAAAATTTAAAATTATTTATTTATAAAATTTACATTTTTGATAATAATAATAAACTACTTGTTATAATTATTATATAATCACATTATGAAAATTAATAAAAGTAAATATTTATAAAATAGTAATATAAAATTTAATATCTCATTTAAAATAATTATAAAAAAATTTATAATTTATTTTATTTTGTAAAATTTCGATCAAATATTAAATTATTTTAATTTTAATTATATACATTTATCAAACCATTTTTAAATATTTAGATAAAATAATAAAAATTGGCATGAGCATTATAAATTTTTACTTTTATTTTTTCGCTGGCAATCGTATTATATTATAATTTTATAATTATACCATATATTTAACTAAATATAATTTACTTCTAAAACTAGTAAAATTGACATTTTTCTTCACATATCTTAATAAATTATGTATTCATTACGTGTGATCACATAATTATCTATAATCAAATGAAAATTAGCATCCAAATAAATAGAATTGGTTGTTCATTAAATTTTAATTTATTTTAAAAAATAAATAAATATAAACTTATCATAATACTAAAAAAGTATAAGTTATCTTAATGAAAATAAGAAATAAAATATGAAATTGGGAAGTTTGATCTATAACACCCCAAAATTTAAGTCACCTGACAAATACTTTTTAATATGTGAGCAATATTTCTAATACCGGTTCACGAGGATCATATTAGAGTAAGTATAATTTGAAGGTTGATATATATATAATCATTTTGGTATTGATGAAAATGAAAAATGGTTAATGTATATAATTATGTAATAGTTACATAAGGGCAAAAGTTAATGAAACTTGGAAATATTTGTGTTGCTAATATTAATTTATTTCAGTAAAAAAAGATTAAGTGAATATTTATGCTCACTAATTATTTTTAAAAATATTTTATATGATATTATTTGCCTATTTTATATTAATTTTTTTTAAAAAAAATTATAATTTCTATTATTCCAAATATTAAAATATAAATGAAAAATACAAATGCATATTTATTGTTACTAAAAAGATTAAAAATTATTTCAAATAATTTGAGGACTAAAATCACAATAAAATAATTAAATAAGATAAAATGTATAAATTAATATGTATAATATATTTTTAAAATTTTTTTATAAAAATAATGGTAATATACTCTATGTTGTATTAATATATTCAATACATATGTACATATATAGGTACAAATAAAAAAACTCTAGGTAAATGTATTTACGAAATTATCCTTTATTTAATTGATATTATTCTAATAAAAGCGGGGACACTTTTGTCTTTTTGAAAACCCTAGTTACCCCTCTTTGCCTCCTCATCTTGTCTTTTCTACATCTTTTCTTTTCTAAGTTGGAGCCGACATCTGATCTCTACCTCCTTTATTCTCCATTTTCCTCCTCTCAAAAAGCGAAGCTCCGTCTTTTTCCGCTTGTGGCTCAAGCTGCAGCAGAGATCGTGAGATCGACTAATACCAGCGGCGATGGGAGAAACACCAGCGTTGCTTCCGATCAATTCAGAGTGAATCAACGAGGATGGGCAGAACTTGCTGCCGTCAAGATACAGTCGGCATTTCGTTCATATCTGGCGAGTGTTTCTATTTTGAAAAATAACCTTTGAATGTGAGGGCGATTATATCCATTCACTTGTTTGATCTTATGCTTGATGTCGTTGGTTATCCTTTTGGTTGGCTAATGAAAAGTGGAAACCAAAGTGATAAGAGAGTTGAAATTTGAAATTGCAAATTGAAATTGAAATTGAAAAATTCCTTATTGTTCAATGGTTTCCCCAAAAAAAATAGAAAAGAAAAAATATTAAGAATTAATAGAAAAGTTTTAACTTTTCTGCTGGTTCTGGAAGGAAAAAGCTCTGAAACGTAAGCTATTGTTTGTGTTCTTCAAAGCTTCTATTTTTGTGGATTAAAATAATAACGCTGTTTATGGTCCTGCTACTGGGAGGGCCGTTGGTTTCAATGTCTGATTGAAAATTTAAATACAGCAACTCTAGAGTACTGTCATATTCCTGATTCAAGTTTTTCAATTATTTTGATTGCTGTGTTGATCTTTGTAATGTCAATCGGTCTCCCCAGCGTTATGATATTATGATTTACCTGGCTTAAACTGATCCCATTATACAAGCAGGAATTTATTTGTTTTCGCCACCTTATTTTTCCCCCTTGTGTTCCTTGTGATTCAATCATGTTTCACTGCACAACATCATTATGCATTTTTGTTTTCCATGTAATGCCAAATAATTGGTTTTCTACCTTGCACAACATTTAACAACTGGTACTTGAGTAAATATAATGCATTCATTTGCTTTGCATAGTTGTTGATGGTAGTTTTATACATTAACTATTAGCTTTCATGTTCAGGGACAAGTAATTGTTAACCTGCTTTTGGGATGCTATTCATAAATTGGTTTGCTTGTTTGATTTGGTTGCAGCTTTGGACATACATGTGCACATGTTTCCCAGATGCAGATTAAGGTTGTATAGCTTCTTGTAGTTGTTTGATGTTGGGAGCAATATGCCGTTGATATTTTTGAGAAATGCAAAGGTATCGTTCGGCCAACTGCACTGGTGCAGTTAATAACAACACAATTGGTGGGGCATCATTCAGGGATACTGTTCGGGCTGTTTCATCTTCATTGCCAGCTAACTTCCCTATTAGTTCTAGGTAATTTGGTTATCCTGTTGTCCCCTCTGCTGTAATATGCAGATCTCGCATTTCAGCTTGCTTGCACCTTCCAATCAGCTGTATGCTACATAAAAGCTATGTAGTGGTCATGGGGTTAAGGCTCATTGTCTTGATATTATTGGATGCTAGCCCATCTATGCATTCTAAACTATTGTTGAATCTGATTATCTGTTTATATTGTTATAGCAATTATTTGAATAGATTGCGTATAAATGATTCGTTATGTTCACACACGCGCGCACAAGCAAACACGTATATTTGTGGATTTTATGGCTATTTATATTTCCACATGTTCTTGTAGTGCTCAAAGTATTTAAGAACTTGCTTTTTACTTGTATAACAAAGATGGGGCTAGCACTGTGTTCTACTTTTTCTGTAGGCTGCATATTGTTTTTTGGGGTTGGAGTTTTGCTTTTCTTTCCTTTTTCTGGTCTGATTCTGAGTACGAAAATTGTTCTCCTATTCTTCTTTGATAAACGCATGCCTTTTCTCTTCAAAGATTATGAAACTTTCCATATTGTGGACTGCTAATTTGTTGATTATGATGCCATAGCTGAATGATTGTTCCGTGCACTACAGGCGGCCACCTCTACTGACTCCGTACAAGTTGAAGTGTGATAAAGAGCCCCTAAATCCTTGGTAAAGTCAGCATTAGCATGATTTCTTTTCTTTTTCCCTCTCTGTTTGATTTTTTACTCTGTTGGAGGACACATGCTACGATTTAGGTGGAGTCATCGTTAATTAGCGATAGTTTACATGCTTTCTGTTTCAGTATTTTGTTGGATATACTCACCACTACTTGATTTCAGACTTGGACCACCTGATTTTCATCATCAGACTCCAAATTATCCGGAGGAGACCCTTACAAGAGAATATGTGCAGTCTGGATACAAGGAAATAGTTGAAGGTCTTGAGGTATTTCTTTGAAGAAAAACTTTTTTTTATCATTTATTATTCAAGTTCCTTGCTCTTCTCTGAACATGGATGGATGTGGATGTCATGGGGGCATCAGTATGTTGATTGTGTTTTATTTTTCTCAAATAATTGTATTTTACTTCTAGTTCAATTGATACAGCTTCTATTCTGATAATTGATAAAAATAGGTAATTTCAGAGCCATTTAAAACATAATAAAGAGTTCTTATTTTTATCTTGCTATTGAAAATAGCTGTAAATGGTGCTTTATATACTTCTACTAAATGAAAAGTAATTGAAATTTCCTTCCATAACTATATCATTTTTTTTAAATTTTAAAATTTGAAGCTATGGTTATCTTCTTAGTTTTAATATAAAATAAATAGGCAAATCATTGAAAAATGACCAGCGCTTAACGGTAGTTGGTCCTTTGTTTACTTCTGTAGTCCCTCAGAAAATACCTAAGGGCAATCAATGAATCTCGTGCTTAAAAGTGCAAGGTAATTGATATAGCTTTAAAATAAGTCACCTTGTGTGAGTTAAACTCCAATATACTTGTCTTATTCTGTGCATTATTTCTTATCTCATTTATATTGGGAGAATTATTATTTTTT
Organism: Excoecaria agallocha; assembly: GCA_037975025.1. NCBI lineage: Eukaryota > Viridiplantae > Streptophyta > Magnoliopsida > Malpighiales > Euphorbiaceae > Excoecaria > Excoecaria agallocha. The sequence goes on from CM075806.1 coordinate 82,409,971, forward strand.
TTTTGCTCTTCCTTTTAGGTTTTCAAATCTCATGAAGGAAGCTGAACTTATAAATTTCTTCTAAATGTGACAGGCTGGTCAAGTTTATGGTGTGCCTCTTTCTGGATCGTTATTAACTAAGCCTGGTGTCTTCCCTGAGCAAAGGGCTTGTGGTGAAGCCTTCAAGAAGAAATGGATTGAGGTATATATTATTTCACATTCCACTAAAAGTGCAATTTGTCTTTCCATCATGAGCCTATAGGAACTTTTTTTTTTCCATTTTATTGTTGAGGCTATCCTCAAGTGATGATGGATTGGTAACACTTTGCATTCTAAGGGTATTGGTTGAATTTACTTTGTGGAAGCCTTCACGTTGCTGAATATGTTCATTGTTATTATATTTAGAGTTTGATTTGGGTTTTAAGTTCAAAAGTTGGCTATCTTGAACATTTAGAACTTGTAAACTTTTCAATTGGTAAATGTAATCAGATCACTGAAGATAATTGTGAAGTATAAGTTGTTCATTGAAGAGATTGGGTTATAAATTGTCCTCTCTAGTCTTTTCTTTCTTTCTTTTTGGCCCACTTTGTCTTTTGTGATTTTGAAATTATTGTAGCACATCCTCTATCACAAGCATTAATTCTTTGTAACTATCACTCGTGTTTTGCAGTGTTCTTGCTATATGTTTAATTATAATGGTTTAGAAACAAGAAGCCTCTGGAGAAAGTATGCATGATATAAACAGGAATCTATTATAGAATGGATGTGCAGTTGCTTTACCATTAAATAGGAATTCAATAATTTTGCAGAGTTTTCATTTTTATGTTAGCTTTGTCGGACAAAATGTTTGTTCATGAACATTACTGTGATTGCAGTCTATCTTTTACCAATAGAGGGCTTACTGTTGCTTTTTTTTTTTATGAAAACTTGTTGTAATTGTTATGGCTTTTGAAATCATCAAAGATATCAAGTAAATTCTTGGATCCTTGAAAGTGGGTATCAGGGTTGAGAGAAACTTACTGAAGCAACATATTCACAAAATGAAAAACAAAAAAATGGAAAAAAGTCTGCATGACTTGGGAAGAACAACCTTTGCTATATTTTGGGTGTTTAGGTTTTAGCTGATTTGTCTTTTGTCCTTTTGCACCAGGGTTTATCACAACCATATAATCGATTGCATTCTTTGGTCGATCACGTGCCTCACGGATACAGGAAGAAATCCCTCTTTGAAGTTCTTATCAGGAACAATGTTCCCGTTGCTAAGATCTACTTGGTTTATCAAAGTAACTTATCTTAATCAGGTAGAGCTGCTTAAATACTATCATCTTTGCTTATTTATTATAAGTTATAGTTGACTACCTTTAATAATAGATTATGGTTCTCCTTTGCAGGTTCGCCCTAGTTCTGCTAGTATTTCATCTGGTACAACAGATAAAAATCAGTTTTTACGCATAGAGCTTTGGATTCAACAATCAGCTGCTGATCAGCCTAATACTGCTATTGATGGACCTGGACATGATGATGTTGCCCCTTCAGCTGCACAGGATGATCATCCACATAATGATTCTCCATCTGCTCATAGTGGTGCTTCTGCTTCCCAGTGATATTAGCCGTACTATATGTTTGATCATTACTTTATTTAGATGATATTGTTGACGCTAATTAGTAAGATAATATTTACTATTTTATTATTTCATTAGAGATTGTTTGAGGATAATATTATGTAATGTTTCAAATTATTTTTTATATGTGTATTTTGAAACATATTCTGATTTGGAATAAATATATGTTTATATGTGTGAGATCATTGTTATGTACAAGTTGAAAATAAATAAATAACGATCATTGTATATATAATTAAAATTTTAGAATAGAGCCAAAGAAAAAATTCAATTATGCAATAATTTAGCGACGGATTTGTGACAGCAACTGTCGCTAATATGTAACAAATATAATTTAAGAAATAATTAGCGATAAATATTCGTCGCTAAATTTTACATTAAATTTATAATTAGCGACGGAAATGTAGTCGCTAAATATTATTATTATAATTCTATCGTAGCTAAATTAGCGACGAACTTTTTCGTCACTAAATTAGCGATTGATTTTGTATTCCGTCGCTAATATATTCACGACTAAGCTTTTAACGACTGTTCGTCAGCCGTCGCTAATTTATTTTAGCGACGGAAATCAGCAATTTTTTTGTAGTGAGTGTTTGATAACTACAAATTGAAATAAATGAAATTATTTGGAAATTTATTATTTAAATTAATTACAAGATGAAAAGGCACAATTTTCACGTTTCATTATAGAACTTAATTGTTAAACACTTTTCTTTAATCTTTTGTTTAGGATATAAATAATAGATATTGGATCGTACACTGGATAAGTATTTTTTTTTTACATGAAGAAGAAAAAGGAAACAAGCAAAACTACCATCCCTACATCCTAACTATTCTAAGGACCGAAGTTCCCATCAAATCATTTGCAAGAACATTGCTAACATCCGAATGCCAAACAAATTGAGCATCCTGATTAAAAGTGCAATTTGTAAGAAAGTCTGTGGCACTATTTGCTTCTCTATAAATATAATTGACCTTCATTTTCCATTCTCGATAAAGTAACTCCTGGATTTGCAGAATCACAACACTAGAAGAGGGATGGACCTCCATATCTTTAGTTATCACAAAAATCACACTCCTATTGTCAATTTGAAGGAGAATTTTTCTCCAACCATTATTTCAAGCTTCTTGCAAACCCAACAATACTCACCAAATCTCAACAAAGTAAGTGTTGTCAGCCCTCACAGAGGCTGAAAAGCCACCAAGCCATCTACCCAACTGATCATGAAAAATTCCACCTGAAGAAACTTGATGCCAAATTTTGTGGAAATTGAATAAGTATTTTAGTCATTTTGAAAAAGAATTTCAAAATAGTGTAACCATATTTTTTCTCATAACAATTTTTTTTTTTGTTTTTGTATACATATTGTAAATAATATTTTGGTCAAAGGTGCATTTTAGCCTCTTATGTTTGGTCAAAAGTGCAACATTGCCCCTAATATTTCGGTTGGGAGATTTGCGCCCCTCATGTAATGAAAATGGAAGAACAATACCCATCCTGTCCAACCTTATCAAAGTTGATCGAACTTACATCAAGCAACAGCTGAGGTGTTTTTTGCCACGTGTCAACGTGTCATTGGACACGTCATTGCACATGTGACAACATGTGGTTTGCACGTGATGGTAAAAAAAATTTACTTTTTCTTTTTTCCTTTCTCTTGTTTCTCGATTCAGTCTTCGCCTTTCTCTCTTTCGTTCTTCATTACCGTCTCCAATAAGATCGATCTATCGATCTCAAGATTCACTCTTCCTCAACTCGTAAAAATCTAATATGTAATCCTAAATGATAAAATAAAATCCAATCGTTGAGTCGCAAAGTGAGGAGAAGTATCAAACCCTAAGTCCCTAAATCGGAGAAACATAACTTAAAGGAATTAAAGCTCTAGAGATGCACTATAAATGTTGACTAATAATTCCAGGGAGGCTGAAGACTCTTTGAGATTAGTGATTTTAAATTTATGGATTGTGTGGTATAAGGGATTTAAATAATTATATACCTTATTTGTTTATGAATAAAAGGGGTTAAAGGCTCTTCTATTTAGACAAATAGATTCCACTTTTTGCCATCTAAATATTCAATATCCCTTTGAATATTATGGCTTCTGATCTTGATTGCATATGACTTTATTCTCTTTACAGTAGTTAGAAACATATGTATGTGATTATGGGTTCATTGAATTGTCATTTTCGATACATTTCTCACTATTTTTTTACTCTAAATTAAATGCAGGGTGAGTTTGAGAACTACTATAAATTTGTGGTTTAACTGGAATGGAAAATGGAAGTTTAAGGAACAACTTGGCTATGTATAGGGAAAAATAGTTTTAATGAAGAAGTTTGACCCGAATTTAATAAGCTACTAAGATATATGGGTTGAATTCACTGAGAGGTTGGGCTTAAAGGATTTGAAACATATGTTACGTCTCGAACGAGGTAAGAAAATGTCTAATGGTCTATTTGCATTTGTAGGGTATGCTAGTGTGAATAGGATTTTATCTACTTTAGATTATTTTATAAGGAATATAGTTTTTTTCCTATTACAAAATATGACTTGATTGAATTTCCAAATGAATTGTTAGTTAAATTAGGGATAAGTAGGGAAATTAGTGATAGGAGCAATGTGGATGTTAATAGGCCTATTGAAGATAGGGATGTTAGGGTTGGTGTTAGTAGGCTTACTATAGTTGGGGCTAAACTTAATGAAGATAGGGCTTATGTCGATAGAGATGCACATTATGAAGGTAGGGATGAATTAAGTGAACACAATTTTGAGAATACAGATAGCAACAATTCAGTTTTGGATGTTGATAGAGCTTATGTCGATACCTTTAGTAGTAGTGGTACTGAAGAAGATAGTGATGTAAAGGAGCAGGATAGTGACACATAAGCAAAAATCGAATCAGATTTAGGGGATGTTGTATGTGAAAGAGAAGTAAAAATGGAGATAGTAAAGAAGAGTGCCAGATATGATCTAAAAGAGGAGAGGACATATTTCTGTAAAGGGATGACATTTAAGGATACGAATGCTATAAGAGAGGTATTGAAAAATTATTCTGTAACAATTGGTAAAGATCACAAGATAATCAAAAGTGAGCCAGGTAGAGTAAGAGTGAAGTGCAAAAGAGAAGGCTCCCATTTTGTATTTCATGCATCTAAAGAGAAAGGAAAATTGGGTTTGAAGGTGAAGGCTTTATGTTTGCAGCATAAGTGCTATAGAGTTTTCAAAAATACAAGAGTGACAACAAAGTGGATAGCAAGTCAAATAAGGAAAACAATTCAAGAAAATCTAGAAACAAGAATAAGAAAGATGCAAGCAGAAATAGAGAAGCAGTATAGGATACATGTCACATATGACAAATACAAAAGAGCTAGAAAATTGAGTGAAATGGAGAAGCTACATATGAAGTCAGTGAGGGAGATGACAGGCATGGTGTATGGATGGACAAGCATATGTGCACTTGCAGGGTATGGGATTTAACTAATATTCCATGCCCACATGCAATTACAGCATTTTATCACAAGGGTGAAGATCCAGTTCCACATATTTCCCTTTACTATCATAAGGAAACATATTCAGCAGCTTACACAAATAAGATGCAGCCAATAAAGGGTAGAAAATTTTGAAATGTAGAAAAATTCAAAAGTATAGAACCTCCACCAATTCAAAAGATGTCTGGCAGACCCAAAAAGTCAAGAAATAAGGATAAAATGGAGGGCAAAAATGGACAAGCAAGCGATGAAGTACCAACATAACAATCACAAGCACGAAGTGGACCAATCATCGAAAGGCTCTTCAAAAAAAGAAAAAAATAGACTTATGGTAAATATGGACATGAAGGCCACAACAAAAGAAAGTGTAGTAGGGTAAAATCACTAACTTTATAATACATTTAGCATGCCAACTAATTTTTTTAAAGTGATTTTTTTTCTCTTTTGTACTAGGATCCTTCTGAACTTAACTTGCAAGATGAAGATTCATCTGAAGAGCCTTATAGCCCTACTGATGTGCTTAACAACATTGCCAATAACCTAAACAACTTGCAAGAGACAACAACTCAACTAGAGCAAGGCAGCAATGTGCAATTAAATGAAGGAACAAATATGACAGAATAAACACATGGTTCTAGAATACCTAATGCAATCTTAAAACACAGAATGAATAAATTCTATCAAAGCTCAAGTTAGGTAAGAGAAGAAAAGGGATAAAAGATATTTTATGATGACAATGGTAGAATCGTGTACAATGTGAGTACTTGTTGTTTGCAATTTATTTGAAGTAATATTCATTTATGTGAGCCTATTGATTTCTATAATGCAACCTGGGCATGCATCGACATATATTGTTGGTTAATATGGAGATGATGATCAAAGTAACAAAGATGAGGATCCGACACCCGTCATGACTGACCATGAAGCTGATCCGAAGAAAAAAATTTCCAATTCCAAGTGAAAAAGATGTAATAACAAGTGCAAGGAAGACTAATCATGTCCCTATAGGTTCAAGAACAATTAATTTTAAAGGAAATGGATATGAAGTTTCCATGCCATCAAGACTGCCACTTCAACCACCAAGAAAAAAAAGACTATTGCTCATTGACTTGGAGAAGCATAAAAGTAAGAGGCAATTGAAAAAAAATATATATATATAAAGTAGTTATAGGTTATATATATTGTAATTGATTTTGCATGGGTGGTTATATTAAAGATTATACTTCCATGAACAATATTTTGTAATTTATGAGTATTTCATCTGTAATGGCTTCAATATCGGATCAGCCGTAAACAGTTCTTTTCGATGGCGAATAGTATTTTTCGGCTGGAAAGTACATCCGGAAGTCAAAAATATTTTATTGAACCATCAAAAAGTATTTGTCGTGGTGAGTCCGAGGGTGAAATTTGAAATGAAACCGAGGTCAAATGGGCCTCGAAAAATCAGAAATGCGAAAAAGGTAACGAGTCAATTTTCCTGGTAGTGAAGGTGACTTGATTTTACGTGAATTTTTAAAAATAGTAAACGAATTTCAAAAATTTCCATAATTTGTAGATCTTCCTTAAATTTTATGTAGAATATTTTGGTAATGAAAAGTGATTTTTTTTCTGTAAAATCAATATTTTTGAATTGGACCGATTTAATCAAATTGAACCAAAAATGAATTCCGATTGAGCCAAAAATTTATGTACATCCTATATTTAATGTGATAAGAATTATGGAATCATCTTTGAAGTGATTTGGAATTATGAAGTGGAAGAAATTAATTAGAATCATTATTGGATAGTTAATAGGATTTGGTTAATTAATTTAAGCACATTAACTCAAGTCCAAGCCCAAGCCCTTTGAGAGCACTATAAAAGGGAATGAGACATAGCGAAAAACGTGGGAGAATTTCAGAATTGGTCAGCTTCTTCCTCCTCTTATTGGCAGAACCAATTTCTTCTCTTTTTCCACCATTTTCTTCATCTTTCCTTCACTTTCCTCCTTTGATCTTTACATAAGAAAAATTTTTCAGCCTCTCTAGTTGCTGGATCCAACCTCAAACCAAAGATTGAACGAAGAAAAGCCAAGAAAAATAAGTGATGAAAGCATGAAGGTCAATTTGAGGCAAGTTAAATCCTTGGTTTTAAATTTATTTTATGGTACCTACTACTAGTTTTAGGTGCCTAGAGTTTATTTTTGAGGTTATTTTGAGCTAAAGACCTTGCTATCTTGGTAATTTTGTGGGTGAAATTTTCGGCCAAAGTTTTAGATTTTTAAAGGAAAAATGATTTTCATGGTTTCAAGTAAGCAAAAGAAAGTCCAAGGAAAGTTATGCATGAAGAAATGGTTAGTGACTACTAAATCTTAATATTTCCCTTTGAATTTCATGGTTTTCCTTTAGGGTTATAAGGATAAATTTAATAGAAATGTGTTTAATTGAAATTGGTGATAGAAAAGTGTAATTAGACCTTAATTAAGATTAATTTGAATTAAAGTGAATTGTAAAGTGATTCTCTATTGATGGCCGAAATTTATTCCTAAGGGAAAAGATTTGTATGTTAAATATTTTAATAAAATGGGGCCTTAATTTAATAGTAAACATGAAATAATGTACCCATAAATTTTTATTAAAATTATAGGAATTAATTGAATATTTTTGGAATATTTATGGCATGATGTAATTAATGAAAATAGTGAATTTTTGTAACTATGTCATAAAATGATAATAAGCATAACATAAAATGTCCTTGAATTTTTAGAAAATTTATGAAAATTATTTAAGAATTTCTAAGTTGGGTATTTGTGTATGTATTAAGTGTAAATGATGAATTATTATGAAATAATTCATAAAATAAGTGAAAATGATAGAATTTATAAAATAATATGCATATAAATTTTTAAAAAATTTATATGAATTACTAGAATATTTTTGAGATAAAACATTGTATATGTTAAATAAAAAAAATTGAATTATTGAGAAATAATTCAATAAACAAGTAAAAGATGGTAAATTAATGTGAATTAATTTACATTCCGTATAAAGGAAATGAAAAAGTCAAGTGATAAATTTTCGGAAAATAAAATAATGAATTATATTGATATAATTCATAATTGTTCAAAATTAGAAAAAAATAAATGACTGGCTAAATTATCGGAATAAATTAGTCCATAAAAATTTTAGTGTGTGTAATAATTGTATTGAATTATCGAGAAAAAAATTTGTAAATCGAAACTAAAAAAGTGAATTATTATAAAATAATTCACAAATTGTATAAAAGTTGGCATATTCTGAACAACTAAATTTCCGAACAGAAAAAGTAAGAAATTGTTAAAAATTCAATTATTGAATTATTAAGAAATAATTCATAAAAAAACAAAAAAAAAAAAGAAAGAAAGAAAGTGAATTATAATGATATAATTCACAAAGTGTTATAAAAATATTAAAAGAATAACGGGTTAAAGTAGTAAAATGCAAAGACTTAGAAAAGATATTGTGAAAAGTAATTGAAAAGGAAAAGCTATTGAAAAGCTAAAAAGTATTAAATGTTCATGGTAAATTATTGTAGAATAATTCACAAGAAGTGATTAAAAAGAAAAGAGAAAAAAGTGATTGACAAGGAAAAGTACTGAATAGTTAAAAATACTGAAAAGATTAATTGAAAAAAATACTAATTAAAGGAAAAAGGAAATGTAACCATATGATATTGAAAAGCATTTTGAAAGTAAATGATTACTTTGCCCTTAGAAATAGTCAGGCAGTAAAATTAGCTCAGGATATAATTGGCTAACCATATGAAAATCTATACCGCGGTACAAGTCATGACAATTTGCTGTGCTATGGATAGGATCACTGATCTCCATAGCCTCGGTGTGTAAGTGCAAGTGTATATGTATCTGACATGTGTTCTTTGAGAAATAGTTCCTTAGGGGTCATTTCTCCATCAATGGTGGCCCAATGGGATCCACGTTCCGTGTATCCGATCTGAAAATTTATACCGGATCTGTACTAGAGACATATTGGTAAGAATAAACCAGAATTGTAAAAGTGAACTGAAAGTAAAAGTTATAAATGAACAAGGACTTGAGTGAAAGAAATGAAAAGTTTGGGGTAAAGCTGAAATTTTCCCAAAAATTGTAGTTATTAAGCAAAAATAAAAAGGAAATGTTTTATAAAAATAAAGTGGTAAATAACGATTATACAGTTAAAATAAAATAAAATATAATATAATAATAATAATAATAATAATAATAATAATAATAATAATAATAATAATAATAATAATAGTAAGACGCTACAAAGAAAATGGGCTTAAAATGAAATGTTACACGAAAAAGACAAATAAGAACAAATTGGTATTTTTGTACACCAATTATTGTTTTGGAAATGATAAGAAAAAAATGAAAAAAATGAACAACTATTCAGTTAAAAATGAAAAAGATTTATTTACAAAGGGTCCCAAAATAATTGTATCCCCTTGTATTTAAGGTTAAAAGCCTTGATAATTTCAATGTGTTAATTAGTTAAAAAGTTAAAGTAAAATAAAAAGAATAAATATCAAAAATTGTAATTGTGGTATTTAAAGAGTAACTTTGCAACTAATAGAGAAATTGAATCATAAATTGAAAGAGGTGCCATTAAAAAGACAAAGAACAATGTAAATCGCTAAATAAAATGATAATTGTATTGAAGTGAGCAAACAAGAAATTTTACCGAAAATGACAAAGGTTAAGCGAAGTGAAAGTAAGAAAAAGTAAAAGTTAAATTGTAACTGAATTATAAAAGAAAATATTGTAAAGTAAATTGAAAAATATAGAATTAAAGTAAAAAGATTATCAAACTATTGATAAACAATTGAAAATATTGTTAAAAGATTTAGAAGTGATTTTTAATGCGATAAGATTAAAAGTTTGCATAAAATATGTAAATATGCTCTAATTAGAAAATGCTAGGATTATTAGTTACCACTGGGTATATTTAGTGCTCATCACATAATTCTTACTACATGCAGATTCTGAAGTGATGCGGGAGTTTGGTACACAGAAAAGCAGAGATTGAAGAAAAAGAGTTAGTATGATTATTTTAGTATTCTTGGCATGTATATAAATCTTTAGATAGCAAAAGTGAAGAACAATACTATAAATTGAACCTCTGGTTATGAAATGGTAAATATTTTCATGTCTGGGATTGTATGATTTTTAGTCAGTGATTTTTGAATAGTTACTTTTATTTGGTGAATGAATGTTAGAATGTGAATATGAGTTCTATTGTAACTGTTGTGCCTCTGAGAGGCTGTATCATTGTCTGATTTTTCAGAAGGCTAGTAAGCTTTTAGCCGTTGTGCTGCCAAAATTTGATAAAATGAATAGTAGTTTGGATCGTTATAAGCTAACAAGTTAAATGTAATGATTTGATTAAGATTCGTTTGATAGTCAATGAGTTAAAAAAAAATTTTACGATTTACCACTTATTTCTGTATTGGTAAAGACTATTCAGATGTGGGTGTTACATCATCAAATGCCTAGAACATATTATAACTTATGATCTTGTGTTAATGTCCAGTTATATTTCATAACTTTATAATTTGGTTGTTGTTATTCCATAACTTCAATTCTATTCCATCAGATTTATACTATTAAACACCATATATCACAAGATTACAAGTAGAATTAATTTCATATTGAATGTTTGCAAAAAGTTACAATAATGTAACTAATTTTACATTACAAAATTCTGCAACATATATATATGGATTAACAGGCTCTTCAAATCATCTGCCAATTAGCTGCCAAATTGTGTAATATAAATCATCCTATTACATTGTATATTGCCCTTGTTGATTGCCAAACAAACCCAGGCAACCAACACCATACACACAACCTTTAACAACCATAAATGACACAGCCCTTCATCATTTGTTTTGGATTCACAGCCACATTCGTACCATACTTCCTCTCCATCGCAGAAAAATCTTCATTCTCTTTAAAATTTGAAGTCAATTGTTCTATCATGTCTGATTAGCCCTCTATCCTTCTATTCAACCTCAATATCTCTTATTGTAGCTGTAAATTCTCTTTGTGAAATTCATGTTACAACATTCGCAACCTTTCCTTCATTGCAGCCAAAGAATCAAACCAAACAAAAAAATTGCATTCCTTGCCCTAATAGCATTAACAATACAAAGCAAGTTGAAATAAATCAAATTTAGCTTATGCCAGAGAAGGAGAATATAAAAACAAAATAAAATTTTTTTCCTTACTCCAATTTGGGGGTCACTGTAGTATCTTCATCATGGGTTGCTTATGCTCCATGACTCAAGTATTATAGCTCTCTTTCCACATAAACACCTAAATTTCATCCTTTCATTCCTGAAATTTTTGCTTTCCCATTATCTTGAGTGGATCGAAGAAGTGACGAAGGTTGAAGAATATGGCATCGTCAGCTTCTGCTCTTTTAGGGCTATTAGGATTTTGTATTATTAGGGATTTGTACACTATCAGATCTGAAAGATCTATCTTTTGGGTGGAATGGAGTTAAATGGATCTCACTAGGAAGGCAATGAAGAACGAGAGAGAGAGAGAGAGAGATTGAATTGGGAAACAAGAGAGAGGAAGAAAGAAAACATAAAATTTTTTTTAACATCACGTGCAAACCATGCGCTACCATATGTGCAATGATGTGTACGATGATATGTTGACACGTGATAAAAAAAATAACACCTCAGCTGTTGATTGACAGAAGTTCAATCAATTTTGATAGGGTTGGATAGTAAAAGTATTTTTCTTCTATTTTTATTACAAGAGGGTTATAAATCTTTCAACTAAAATATTATGGATAATATTGCACTTTTGATTAAAAAAAAGAGAGGCAAAAATGCCCGTTGATTTTTTATATAAGATTTATGTGTATATTGATAGCTAGGAGTGTGCAGAATCGAAACCAAGAACCAAATCGAACCGAATGAATTTTGATCTATTTGGTTCACTTAGTTCGATTTTTGGTTCGTTTGGTTCTGAACCAAAATATAAAATCGATTTAATCGATTCGATTTCTTAAATTGAAAAACCGAATGAACCAAACCGATCGAAGTTTTTAAACATATATATTTTATAATATTATAATAACAAATTAGACACCCTAGCTTAATGGGTTGCGTGAAACTCTATGGTCTTGAGTTCAAATCCTAGTAGGCACACATAGATTTTTTGTTTTTCCTTACAGTAGATAAAATTTAGTAAATTTTATCATGGTCTATCTAATTTTGCCATAAAAATATGTGCAAATTTATAATTCTTTTTAGTACATGATATTTTTCAATTTTTAATCATTAAAGCAGTTATAATACATTTTTTTATTTTTCCTTACAGTAGATAAAATTTATTAAATTTTATCACGGTCTATCTAATTTAGCCATAAAAATATATACAAATTTATAATTCTTTTTAGTACATGATATTTTTTAATTTTTAATCATTAAATCAGTTATAATACAATTTTTTGTTTTTCCTTACAATAGATAAAATTTAATATGGTCTATCTAATTTAACTATAAAAATATGTACAAATTTATAATTCTTTTTAGTGCATGATATTTTTCAATTTTTAATCATTAAATCAGTTATAATACAATTTATTTAACAGTAAAAAAGTAAGAAACTATATATTATGAAATTTATACTTAGTCAAGATTAAATTTGGAGGAAATAAAATCAAAAATTATGTTTGATGTTTAATTCTAAAAAACCTCGAATCGTTTCAAGTATATTTTAGATTTTCTCCCAAAAAAACATGTGTAAGTTCAATATAACAATTTAATACCGATATATGCCTAGATTATGTATAAAAAGGTCAAAATTCGTTATCAACCATTTAATTTCTCTAAAAAAATTAACCGTTTGATTAAATAAATATCCAGAAGAGAAAAACTGAAATTTTTGCATTTAAAAAAAATCTTTTTTTTTAAACTAAAAAAAATCTGATGTATATCTTTACATTTTTTTTTCTATCAATATCTTTACTAACGATGATTGATTTTGTTCTCTCCAAACATAATCTTTTAGTTCTATCCTAAACTAAATTAATTTATTCAAAAAATCGAGAACACCTTTTTCTAAAATGAAATAAAATATAATTTTCTATAAATGTATAATATACACCAAAAAAAAAAAAAGAAATCAAACTAGGCAACCAAAATTTTGATGATCATTATCAGATAAAAATTAGAAATTATGTGATTTTTATTTTTATTGTTATTTTTATAAGGTAACTTTTTTATTTTTATTTAATAATTTATATTTAATATATTTAATGTTAATAAAAAATAAATAAATATTCATTTAACACTACTTTTATTTTTTTACTATAGAAACTGGACTAAATCAGAGCCCACCAAACCAAATCATTGGCATGCCTGAAAATCAATGTATATTCTATTATATGTGATTTTTTTTAATTAGGAAGATAACTAGTTATTTTTTTTCATAAGTTTTACTACTGTTTTATCGTACAAGAAATTATTTTTTCATTTCTGTCAATTTGTATATAGAGGAGAGCCATAAACTTTATAAATATTCATAATTAGTGTTTCTGTTTGCATGGGAGCATGTGAGTTGAATTTATAAATATTCATAAACTTCTGTCAATTTCTATACTTAAAATTTGTTTGTATTATTTTTTCAATTTAGTTGAATTTATTTATAGTTCGTTTATGTGGATGCAAGTATAAAGGGTTAAATTTGTTAAATTTGTGAGAAAATATATCTAAATTATATTGCATCAATTTAAATGTATACCTTTTTTTTTAATTGAAAGGCATTGAATGTATTTTTATTTATGAATTATGTTGTATTAATTTTTAAGTTGTATGTATTTTTAATGTATATTTATTTATTATGGAAAAAAATAATGTACCTTAAATGATTTTATTTTGTTGGATATATAGATCCATTTAGGTTAAAAATTCAATTAAAAAAAACCATATTTGATCAGAACGGGTTAAACGAACCGAATCGATCAAAATTATTTCGATTCATTCGATTTTCGGTTCTATAAATTTCGATTTCGATTCGATTCTTATATTTTATAAACTTGATTTTTTCTGTTCGATCCAAAATTGAACCAAACCGATTATTTGCACACCACTGTTAATAACGAATTAAAAGCCTTTGCGCCATTGGAATCCGCAAGATTTACAAAACAAAAAATTCTTTTTTTTTTTCTTGAAATTAAGAGCATGATGTCATGTCGAGTAATTTTAGCAGTAGGCCCATTTTGTGGTAGATGTACAGCAGCAGGGTTTATTTGATAGCATTTTTTTTTTCTTTTGGCCAAAGTATTTGATAGATAGTATGTTACATAACAACTTTACAACTCAAAGTGCTGAAAGAAGGCTGGCCATGGCTTGGCGAGCTCTGCAAAGTACCTCCAATGGGATAGCTTTAGGCATGGTCAGACCTGTTCCCTCTGCCATGTCGATCTCTTCTTTGCCAACCCTTTCCCACTCAAAACACTGAATCAAAGCACCTAAAGTCAAGCCTACCACTCGCTTTGCTAAACCAGCACCTGGACAAGCTCGCCTTCCTGCACCAAATGGAAGCAGTTTATACCCTTCGCCATCTCTGCCTTCAAATCTCTCTGGCATAAATTTCTCTGGTTCCACCCATAACTTGGGGTCTCTGTTCATGCTCCATGTATTCACCAATAACATTGTGCCTTTGGGCACATGATACCCACAAACGCTACAATCTGCTGACGATTCATGGGGCAATAGAAGCGGGGCGGGTGGATAGAGTCGAAATGTCTCATCAATTATGTTTTGTAGGTAACTTAGGTTTGGTAAATCTGTTTCTTCCAATAGGCGGTTTGTTCCGACTACTGCCTCTATTTCTGCATAAGCCTTTTGCATTTCCTCTGGATGGTTGAGGAGAAGTGACATTGCCCATTCTAATGTAGCTGCTGATGTTTGAGATCCTGCGGTCAGTGTTGACTGCATTCTAGAAACAGTTAATATGAGAAATCTCTTGCAAATAATTATACCAGACAAAATGGAAGAAGGTTAGAATTGATATTGTTATGTTGTCGATCTCAAAAATCACAACTTACCAGCATAACACCTTTGATGGTTTGATCAGTATAGAATTCTGGTTCTGTCTCCTTGAGAGATAACATAACATCTACCAAAGTCAAATTCCTCTTTTGGTTGCTTGAACCAGACAGATTCACCGCCGAAGATGAATCGCTGTTCCGGTTCCGATGTTCATCTATAAGTTGCTGCAAAAAACTATCCATCTTCTTCATTAATCCCATCATTTTTTTCTCCACTCCTTGGTAATCAACCCATTGTAGCACCGGAAAGTAATCATTCAGATTTGCGCTCCCGCGAAGTGCCTCCATTCCTCTTATGATATTTTGCAATAATTCCCCATCTTGATCGGTTACACCTTTTCCATAGTAACGTTTTCCTGCGGACATTCTCATAATGTTATTAAATGTAAGCTCCATCAACTTTGAACTCATCTTCACTTGAGTTGTTTCTCTTCTCGAGTCTTGAAATAACTGTTTGAGCAATAATCGGACCTCCTCTGTGCGAATACCGGAGAACATCGCAGCGCGGCTAGTAGAGAAGAGTTCTATGGTCGTGAGGCGCCTGAGATTGCGCCAGTGATCACCGTAGGAAGAGAAACCCATAGTCGTGGAGTTGTAATTGAGATGCTTTCCAGCAAGAGAGCGAGGGCGATTTGCAAATATGACGTCATGTTTAGTAAAGCATTCCTCAACAGCAAAAGGAGAAGAGATCACTAACACTTTTCGAGTCCCATATCGAAGAAATAACATGTCACCATACTTCTCGGAAAGTTCATGGAGAAATCGGTGAACTGGTTGCTTCAGCAAATGAAGGTGACCGATTATAGGTAAAGATGGTGGACTTGGTGGGAGGATCTTGGGGCTGTAAAGTTTGGAATATTTAAATTTTGCTGCTATCACAAACACTAGGATCAAGACTGCTATGTTCAACCAGTAAACTACTTCCATTTTCTATGGAAAATTGTTGGAGGAGATAGGAAGCATGTGTGGCAAATTTCAAACGAATGGCATCCAGAAAAATAGAAATCTCAATTCCATTGCATCAGATCATGGAAGAATTGTTAAGAAGATGCAAATGCTGCAAAAAAACCAAAAAAAGAAAACAAAACAAAATTGAAAGAAAGAAAAGGTCTAAAATCAGATTTACTCAAGGAAACAGAGGACAGCGCAGCGATTGGGATACTTCCAGCCACAGTTGATAACTGAGCTTGAATCTTTACTTGCTTTCTGATTTCGCAATCTCCACGTAGAGAGAATTTCTGGTGCTAGCTAGCGGTTGGAAACAAAATGCCAAAATGGCCTTAAAATATGTGTATTTTCTTCCGGGTCTTCAGGGAATTTGCCTTCTTAAAAATGAAAAAGAACAGACAATAATTGCTGACGATAAATTTAATCAATTACTTTCTATGTTTTTTTTATCAATTATTTTATTAAAATTAAAAAATAATAAATAAATTTAAATTTAATATTAAATATTGTAATTAATATTAAATTATTAAATCTAATTAATTTTAATTTTATTTAAAAAAATAAATTAAATTATATTAAAAATTTAAAAATAATAAATAAATAAAATTTTAATTTTATTCAAAAATAATATAAAAAAAATGGAGAGTGTACATAGCTCGCAACTAAGGGTTTGAATTCCTCCTAATATTTAATTGAGACAATTACTTCAGATGCCATGTTTTTATCATTTTTTTTCAAAGAAATACAACACTCTTTTCTAATCTTTCCTGCATCTTCCTTTTTAAATTTTTTATTTTAAAAAATACAACGTTTTTACTTGAACAAAAACTACCCTTCGCTCTTTCTTATTAGCATTTTTATTTTCATTCCACCGTTATCAGTATATTTTTCTTTGTCCGACGATTTTCTGTTCTCTCTCCATCATCGGTGCTACCCTTTTAGTTTTATATGTTGATCAGTGCAGGGTAGCAAGATTTTAACCGAATTGTTGTCCGTACATGGATGGCTGAGATCTGATTTTTTCTTTTTCTGTGCACTCTAGCAGAGAGAGATACTCAGATCCTAAACTTTTAATCATGGATTCAAGAGGCAACGCGGCCGTCGGAACAGCGAATGTGGAGTGGCACTTGAGGCCTCCGAACCCTAAAAACCCAATTATTTTCTTTGATATCACCATCGGCACCATCTTTTTTTTGGCTTCTATTTTAATTATCACTTTCTATGTTGCATCTCTTTCCCTTGTTATTTTGCTTTTTGTTACGATTAGGCTACATGAGGGACATGGTGGGGAGCTAATTATGAGGAATGAGGACAAAACTGGATGGTACGAAGATATGGGAAAAGATGGGCTGAAAGACGATGACACCAGAGATAAAGAAGAAGCACTTGGACCTAAGAAGGCTGGACTTGAAGATGGGCTTGAGAAGGAAGACCCAACTTGCATTATGTGAAGAAAGTCTGTTGTTGCTGCAATTTACGTTATTGAAGTTGTTAGAAATTTCTGTTATTGGTTTTCATTTTTCATTCTGTTAGTTCGAAAGAGAATCTATACTCTCTAGCTGAATTCTCGCTAATTAGTTGTAGGAGAGAAAAACTATACTTAAATGGCTTGTAAATCATTTCTACAGGCATGCAAATTGAATAAAAACCATTTCTCTCTAATCTTCTCTATTCTTCCTCTTCTCTATCTCTGTCTACTTCTGATCTTCTTCTCTTTCTCTAAATCATAACACTTTTCTGCATATTCTTTTTTTTTGGTTTTTGAAATGAAAACTGATTGAAATTGTTAGTTGGTATATCGGTAAAATGATGCCTTTCTTATGACTGTCTTCTAATTATTAAAACTCAATGATATCCAGTTGTCGCGGTATGCTTTGAAACAGATTTTGTATTTTTCCACTCTTGAGCTTAGATATTGAAAGAATTAGTTATTGAATGAAGAAATTAAGTATCCAAAACTATCATAGTTATATCATGATTTTAGATGTGTTGGGCCACCAATTAAGGGGTAGCAGATATCTTTCATTAGTTGGGTGCAAAGTTTTCAAGGTATCTGTCAATGAAACTATTTTATCTTCAGCTAAAAAAATATGTTTCTCTTGTTACAAAACCTTAAAATCTTCAAACATTTGCATACCTATGTAAATACCAATCCTGAACTCACTTTCTGTAAACAACATATGAGATGATTTACAGCTTGCTACGGACCATTACATTCATTGAAAAATAACTTGCTTCCTGGTGTACATATGCCTCTCTCACATATTACCTAACTGGATATATCTAACGCAATGCATGTACACCTAGTTTATGCAAAAAATTTCCTTTATGCTCTTTCTAAAGACAATCAAGAGTTCCTCAGATTATTTTTACCATCTATTTTACACTTGGATTTATTAACTCAGGAGAAGGTGTTTGGAGATGGTCTTTTAGTTTTCCAAAAGATTGAAAATGTAACACCCTCGTACCGCTGTACATTATATATAGTAATCGGATGTTAAAACCTAATGATGGATACAAATTCTATACATGAATCAGTACAAATTTTTTTTATTACAATACCTGCAAACATACTTGTAACATAATTATCAAATATATCACTATATCTCAATAGTTTACAAGCATACATCATATACTATAGTCCTGCACCTACACAATTACTATACTTTCAGTACCTACATATACATGCCAAATCTAACTCTCATCTTGATCCTGATCATGCTCTTGACTATGCTTGCAATATTATTAACTGCAATCTCATCATCTTCATAATCTGCACGCAGTCAACAAACTATGCGCCGAGCATCGAAATGTTTAATGGTGGATACGTATTCCAAACTTTCCATAATAAATCACATTCACACATACATACACACCTGCATTCAGTTACTCATACATACATTCATTCCCAAATGCATACATACTCACATACATATATTTACATACACATATATACATACACACATACATACATTCATATACATATGTATATATATTCACATACATATACATATACATCCCATACATACCCATACATATTCATACATTACATATACATACACAAATCACATATATATACATTACATATACATACATACATCATATGCATACATACACATATACATACATTACATGTATACATGTACACATACATACATACATTACATATACATACATACATACACATATACATACATTACATGGCATATACATACATTACACATACATTCATACTCATATACGTACATTTACATACACATGCATACATAGTCACATACGTATCACATATACATGCATACATGCTCGCATACGTACATTCATACATATATATACATATGCTTACATACATGCCTATACATATGCATATACATATACATATACATATACTTGCATACATACATCTATACACATACCTTACACATGCATACATACATTACACACTTACATATACATACATGCATACCTGTTTACTTTTACATGCATAATTACATAATTACATTTACATACATGTATCTCTTTATTTCTTTGAATTGCCTCCAGTAATATAGAAATCTCAAACTGGATATAAGGGACAGAGATCCTAAAGTCCCATCTGTGAGGTGATCTCAAAGAATCACAAACATGAACATGAACATGGTACTTATAACTTACGAATATATAACGTGGGGTAGACCATCAATAGCATACCGAATTGAGTCTCCATGATCCAGACCGCAGTATAAGTATTCCTATGACTAGCCAATTATATCCCCAACTAGATTTACTATCAGACTACTAAGAGTAATATTTCACGTTCTGTACATGCTTAGTTAGTCCATCATAGTCATACGTATCACATGCTTGTACATTCATATATAATACATGCATTATTTTTACAAGCCATACGTACATTTGTACACATATACCATACATGCATATTTATATACAAATACTCAATTACATCTAGCATATTGAATAATTTATTTAATGGTCACTATTATTAATTTATGATTTAATATCCTTATTGCTAATTTAATTATTAAGCTTATTTATTCTTAACAAATATTCTCATTTTGCGTATTATTAACTATTTTACATATTAATCCTTCAATTATCATTATTGTGTATAATTTACATAATAATCCTTAAATAGTTAAATTATCATTTAATCCTTCAAATTTTATCAAATTACGGTTATGCCCTTTACTTTTAATTTATTTACTAAATTGTCATGCTTATTTAATTAATACCATTAAAATTCAATATTTCTACTAAAATATAATGTAAAATTTAACTTAAAAATATTTTACTTAATTCCAAAAATTTCAAATTAAATTCATCTACCATCAAAATTACACCTATATTCAATTTATAGCATTTTCCTCATAATTTTATCAAAATAAACTATCACTCACCCACACATCTCATTCGGCCAACGTGAGTTTTTGCATTTCAATTTAATTTTTTCCATCTAAACCCATTCCACTCATCAATTTAAGCTTTCAATTTCACATATATAATATTATTTCCAATTTATCACACAAAATCACATAAAATACATATATACATAATCAAATTCCCATACAAAACTTTTGGAAACTAAGGGATAGTGTATCCTCTAACCTTAAATCGTTGTTCTTCACACATTGCTCCTTACTTCCTCCATCATTTTCCTTTGAAAGCTCTTTTTCCTTCTAATTCCCTATTATGGCAGAATTTTTCCAAGGATAAATCCATCATTTCTTGCTTTCTTAATTCAAATAAATCACATAAATATAACCTACACAACCTAATCTACCTATTAGAACCTTTAAACTTAATTAAAAACTCCAATTTTACTTACCTCACTTTTGACACATAACCTTGAATACTTAATTTTTCTTACTTTTACTCCATCAACCAATGATTAGAGATCATAATCATGTAGTAGGGAAGCTAAAATATTATATAGGAGCTTGAATTTGGAGAGAAATTTAAAGAAGATTGAAGAATTTGGTGGAAAAGAATGAAAAATGAAATTCGGCCAAAAGAAAGCCAAGGAGAAACGTAGAAGAGTGAAGAGATTTCTCGAATTTTGGTAGCTTTAGACCTATATATAGTTAGTTTAATGGGCTAGGCTGGTTCAACCCAAAGTGGTTGGACCTAATTCAAGTCCAATTGCCATTTTAAGCCCAAAATGCATTCATAATTTATTTCTCTCACTTTCAAAGCTCAATTTCGTTCAAAATAAATTTCATAATTATTAAAATAATATATTACGCTTCCATACAAAATTTTGGCTCAATCGAAGTTCATTTTCGGTTTGACTCACTCAAATAAGTCCGATTAGCAAATTTTCGATATTATCGTAAAATTAATTTTTTTTCTACCCAATGATTCTACACCTCATTTAAAACCCAACTGAAAATTTTTGTAATTTTTTAAGATAATTCACTATTTTTAAAACCTCGATCAAACTACGATCAACCGATTACTATTTACTTCTTAAATTCAAACCTTCTTAAAAATATTTTCTTGATCCTTAAAATATATTCATTAAACTCCATGAATATTGTTTAGTTATTTGAAAACTATTTTTCGATCTGGTTCATCTTTATCAGTCTGATACTTCAATTTTTAAAGTTGCCATTAAAATAATTTTTTTATTATTATATGATTATATATCTCATTTAATGTAGATATGAAAATTTTAAAAATTTTTAGAGGTTATTTACTATTATTAAAGTTCCAAAAAAATCTTTCAATTATCCCGAGCACTGCTTAAAATGAAACCGCAAAATTTTTTTATTTTTTATTTTTGAAAATTTATTTAACTTCATTTTTGTTCTAATCTCAACCACGGCCTCCTACCGACATGTTTTTTTCGATGATCAAATAAAATATTTTTCAACTTCGAAAAGTACTATTCATCCCGATATTACTATTCATCATCGAAATATACTATTTTAAACTAGCCTGATATTTAGGCCATTACAACTGACCTAAAATGGCATGTGTTATTGCTGAATGCTGGGAAATGTAGAATTGAACTAGAGGCTATAGCTATGCTGGAATCCACATCATCTAATCAACTGATTTTTTATCTTAAAATGATTGCTCATATTTAGAGGGAAAATGTTCATTCTCTAAATGTTGACGACAATAGAACACCACATATCCTATAGGTAGCCTGTAAACAAATAACGATTAACTTGGAACGTTATGAACAAACCATTTTATGAGTGATCCTTAGATTGAAAGACAATATGTTTGTCACTGTGATTTTTCAAACACATCATTTTCTTGAAAATTCTTCTAAGCATCTAATGCATGATGCACCAAGCCAATGGTGTCTTAATATGTACAAAAAATGAACTGTAAAAGCGACTTTTTTTTATGTATTAATATGTTATTGGTCTGGTTTAAATTAATTTAAATTGCTTAGTTTTCACCTCATTTACACTCATCTATTTTTAGTGTACATAGTACACACACAGTATATACATAGTACACACACATAGTATACAACTAGTACACATATAGTAATTAAGAATTTTTTAGAATAATTAGTTTACTATCTAATGCAATAAGTACACATTATGTATATACTAAGTACACAATGTATACAACAAGTACACACGATATATATAAATAATATACATACAGTATACACCTAATATACACGATGAATACAACAAGTACACATAGTATATACAGCAGGTAAACATGGTGTATACACCAGACATACATGATATATACACCAAATACACAGTATACAATAAATGTATAAAATAAAGAAAAAAAAATAATTACCTTTTATTTTTTATGGACTTGAGAATCATAATCTGATGTTTCAATTACACTACAATTTCTCTTAGTCTGTCTTGTGACCATTAAACTGGAGCTAGCATCTCTACTTTTGTTTTAATTAATATTCTCCTTGCCATTTACTTTCTTGATGTTCTTAATAATTTGGGAGACACTTCTATGTTGAGGAGATATACTTGATTGAGTATCAAACATTTTTCCTGAGAATTGACTAGATAGACATCGGAAAGAGTCATATTAGATGAACAAATTCAAATCACATCATTTTCCAAGGTGAAACAAGAAAGTAGACATTAGATAAAAGAAATTTATCTAAATAGTCAACCTATTACACCAAGTAAACAAATTAAAGGATAATATATAATTTTTAGAACAATAATTTTTAAATAAATTTTTAGAACAATAATAAACAAACTGTATACATTAAGCACACACAGTATATACACAAAGTAAATATACTGTATACAATAAAAACACAAAGTGTATACATCAAATACACATATTTTATACATCAAGTACATACAGTGTATACATCAAGTACACACACTATATATATCAAATACATACAATGTACACACCAAGTATACATAGTATATAAACCAAGTACACATATCGTGTACACATAATATATACAATTAGTACACAATATACAACAAATATATAAAATTTACAATTATAATAAATATATAAAAAATATTGTATCACATTATATTAATTTTATATTATCATTACATAATATAATAAATTTAAAATATAATAAAAAAAAGAAAAAATTAATAATATAATATAATATAACACATTGTATCAAACCAAACCATTCCTTTGTATAACTGTCATCACAATTACTTTTTGTCTTTGTTCCAAAGTAAATAATAACTTTTGTCAACATTTTTAAACGGTCCAATGAAAAATAGAAGGTAAAGATGAAGGCAAATATACTTATTAGATTCTAAATTAAAGCTTAGGCCAACCGATTTGCATGCTAAATACCAAACAAATGTAAAATTAAAAGATCGAACCAATTGGGAATGTTTTGCAATAATTAATGGATAGGTTGTAATTAATTCATTTATAATTTAGCTATTTCAATGTAAATACCTCAACCTCCATATGCAAATTGAAGACAGTAGCTGTGATAATTCATTTGCAAGTATTTCAAAAATTATACTTTGGTAACATTGATGTTGGTATCTTCTTGTTACAGATTTGTGAGGTTTGTTAGCACACCGGAAATTCTTGAGAGATTTGTTACAATAGAGAAAGAGTTAGAGCAGATTGAGAATTCAGTCCAATCAAATGACTTCTTGAATGTTGATGCAGAAGGTATGAATTTTCATCCCTAAATTACTTGCCATCTAAATTGTTGAACTCAAGCGCTAATGCTAATCTAAATCTTATCTTTTCAACGAATAAAGTATAAATACTTCTACTGGTATTATCTCATGATCACATATTTTTATATGGTGAAAATATGCTATCTATGACAACTTGGAATTGACTAGAAAATCTTCAAGTGCTAGTGGAAACTACCAGAAGTCTACTGCCTCATCTAAGGTATGCCATTGCTCGAAAATTCTTTAGAGAATTTATTAACTTGGTGTCCAACTGATTTTGACGTCCTATTTTAGTGGAAGGGAGATCATGATGGAGCCAATGATGATGTCCAAACAAAACAGCATTACACGTAGAAAAATACAGAAAATTAGATTCAGAAACACAAGCTCCAATACATAACCTTACTAATAAATAAAGAAACCACAGTATTACTGATGGTCGTGTAATCCCTTAATTAGTAGCTAGTTATCTTTCAAAATTCTCTGTAGCACAGGTAGCTAATAGGTTAAAATAAAATAAAAAAATAGGCTTCCCTGCATTTATTAGTTAATTGCCAGAAGAAAATTAAAAGGACAATGAAATAAGAGGAGGCATGACCTCAAGATCACTTGCAGTTAATAGCAAGAGCAAATCACGGGTCAAAGCATTGAATTCAGATAATTATCATATTTTTCCAAAGAGATGAAGAAATTTGAAAAGAAAAGGTAAGGAAGGCAAAAGAGAATAGCCTAATCTGAGGACTGATACATTCACTGTTGATACAATCTACATAATTAACCTACTTGTCCCGCCAACAATGAATTGATAGACATACAAACTGGAAACATACGTAATGAACAAGATTAACTTTCAAACTAGTCAAAAATGGAAGCACACATGTTGTAAATTTAGCCTGGAAGGCACTACATGTATATGGTCACAAAAATTATTGCTGTTATAGTTACCAGTGTATCTGAGACCACACTTTAACAGTAATGAACAAATTATAATCTGATTTTGTGGGTTCACGAGTCATTGTCTCTTAGATTCAATTAATAAGTTATGCATGATAAAGTTCTTGAAACAAATTTCAATTATAACCAAGGATTAAATCAAAATTAATATCACTGTAAACGATAGAAGCAAAAAGAAACTAAAACAAAGTAGGATTTCAAAATTGCATAAAAATGGTAAAGCGTGAGAATCAAAGTTGAACAAGACTGTTTAGCGAATCTACCTCATTTCACTGTCAACACAATTATGATGAAGAAACCGAATCCAAAATCAACAATCATCCAAATTCCATTTCACAAAACTAAAACCAATAATACAAAAAGAGAAATATCTCAATCCAAAGCACAGAGCAACAGCTAGATCTAGGAATTA
This sequence comes from Excoecaria agallocha, assembly GCA_037975025.1. NCBI lineage: Eukaryota > Viridiplantae > Streptophyta > Magnoliopsida > Malpighiales > Euphorbiaceae > Excoecaria > Excoecaria agallocha. The sequence goes on from CM075806.1 coordinate 82,435,583, forward strand.
TCTTACAATATTAAATAAAACATGAAAAATTAGCAGCAATGTAAAGCGAAATATTAAATCATAAATAGTGAAATGGAATTTAGTCATTGAATCTTATAATATTGTTTACTTATATACATCCGCTCACATTCAATTAGAGGGTGTGTATTAACTTAAACATAACCAAAATAAAAATCAACTTCTTCACAAGACCTCAAACACAAATGTACCACCTTCAATATCAATTTCAAATAAATATAACACATGCTGGAAAACCACTAAGAAATGAAGTAAACTGATCAGACAATCTATATGCACCAGTATTCATGCAAATGCATTCAATAACACTCAAGCCGAGCAACAATTCATTAAATATATCCTGCAAAGTCTGATCTTAAAGTATTGCTGTTCAATCAAGATAGGCATTAAAATTTGGGAGTGAAGGTAAGACCAATAAGAAATAATTGGCAATGACTCAAACTCAAGCATTATGTCAAGCTAAACAACAAAAACAATGTCAAATTCCTAATTACTGTATGCCTAAAACTCAAATCCCACTTGCATAGCCAACAACACCAACAAATATGCTAATTCTATCAAGTATTGCTTACCCCCTCATGACAATTGACTTCCAATAATAACCAACACAAGCAAACAAACTAATTCAAGTAATAGGTCAAAAACACTTGGTGAAAAATGTGTCCTAATAAAAGGAATAAAATTCCAACTCTCACAGCACAAGAAAGCGCATCATCACATAGAAAAACTCTCATTTAGGTATTCTATCAAATAGGTGGCATGTGAGAAATTAGTACAGCAAAAATGCCCAAATTCGTACAAATTGAAACCCAAATATTGAAAATCAGGAAAAAAATGAGAAAAAATTAACCGCAAAATTTCCAATCCGATATCAAGATTTTGGACAAAACAATAAAATCAACAGAAGGAAACCCCAAAGCACGTACCTGTGAAATGTTTTCCACCCTCGCTATTTCGATCAAAAATCATAGTAAAAGAAGAAAAATATATATAACCAACAGCAGGAAGTATAAATTCAACAGAGAACAAAAAGCGCAACAATCAACCTTTTATCGGTTGGAGACGAAGAAGAGTGATATTTAATCTCGAAATCAATGGAGATGAAGTTACCGGTGGTCGGAGAGGCTGCAAGTGGCAGTTATTAGAGAGAGGAGCGAAAAAATTAGAAAATTGTGAAATGAGAATGGAAAGTAAAAAATTGTATTTTTGAAAAGATAAGTTGTATTTTTTTTATTAAAAATTTTAAAATTTGTATTAATAAAAAAACTATAAAAATGTTGTATTTTTTTGTTTTTTTGTTTTTTTTTTCTGTATAGTTTATTAAAAAGACCTATTTAATTTATAGTCGGATATTTTATCCTAGGAAGCGAACCTCAATTCAACTCTTACCTTGCTATCAAAATTGTGAATAAAACCCCACCCCCAACCGATAAACCTCACTCTTCAAAATTGATGGACCGGCCCATGAACTTTCACTTCCACTTCTACCATGCCTCAACAAATTGAAATTTCTAAAACACACAGTTTTTCACAAGATCTGATTCCTGATGTCACTTAATAATCTTTGATTTTATTATGTATGATTTTATTGCTCCTGACAGGTACTCCATCAACAGAAGACACTCCATAAACATATATACATATTACTACGAGTACTTCCACAAATTATCATATAATATAAAATTACAGATCTCACAGCTAAATTTAATCTGAGAGGAGGTTGATTATGGGTGGGCGAGGATTACAAAGAACATCCAAGGGTTGAGCTTTGGGCAAGGAAAGGCCAGTTCCTTGAGCCATGTCAATCTCCTGGTCACCAATCCTACTCCATTCAAAGGCCTGTACTAATGCACCCAATGCCAATCCTATCATTTTTCTTGCTAAAACAGCTCCAGGACAAGCTCTCCTTCCCACACCAAATGGAATTAAATTGTACCCTTCACTTTCTTCACCTTCAAATCTCTCTGGCCTGAAATTATTAGGCTCCTCCCACAGTTTAGGATCTCTATGAATTGTCCATAAGTTGACCAACAGCCATGTACCTTTTGGCACATCAAAACCGCACAAAGTACATTCATCAGAAGATTCATGTGGCAGTAAAAGGGGAAGTACTGGATACAGTCTAAATGTCTCGTTGATTACATTTTGCAAATATGTAAGCTTTGATAGCTCTGCTTCTTCTAGTATATGCTCTTGTCCGGTGATGGTGTTTATCTCTGTCACAAGTTTGTCCATTTTTTCTGGGTGGTTGAGAAGTAGTGACATTGCCCACTCCATGGTAGATGATGAAGTTTCAGTTCCAGCAACCAAGATAGTCTGACCACAGTTTCAGGCACAACAAATTTTTAGATAATCCTACAAAAATACTGAAATATCAAAATCATATAAAATAAAGATGATCAATAATTACCAGAATAACAGCTTTGATATCTAGATCAGTATATACTTCTGGTTCTTTCTCCTGCACTTCTAACATGACATCGATTAATGTCATCTTCCTTTCGATTTTAGCTGTTATCATGAATTGTATGCCCACAAAAATCACAATCCAAATTGGGAAATATTAATCACAATCCATCTTTATTCTTTAACATTTACCTTTATCTAATGACGATTCACTCTTCAATTTGCGGTGCTCATCAACAAGGGACTGTAAAAAAGTATCCATTTTTTGCATCACTTCTCGCATCCGCTTCTCAACGCCTTGAAATTCAATCCACTGTAGAGCTGGTAACAGATCATTCAAATACATGTTTCCATGAACCTCTACAAATTCTCTCATTAAATCTCGAAATTGAATTGCTTCTTTATCAACTACATCTTTTCCATAATACCTTTTTCCAGCCACCATCCTCATCATTATATTAAAAGCAAACTCAAGAAACTTTGTTGACAACTTCACTTTCACCTGCTTTTCACTTGAATCCTGAAACAATTGCTTCACCAGTAACAAGACCTCCTCTTGCCTAATACTAGTGAACATCGCAAGACGAGCTGTAGAGAAAAGCTCTAAGGTAGCAAGTCGCCGGAGATTTCGCCAGTATTGGCCGTAGGAGGAAAATCCAATGGTCCTGTAATTGTAATTAAGGTGTTTTCCAGCGAGCAAGCGGGGGCGATTTGCCAAGATGACATCGTTTTTAGTAAAGCACTCCTCAACTGCAGTTGCAGAGGAGACTATTAGCACTTTACGGGTCCCAAGTCGGAGAAGTAAGACATGACCATATTTTGAAGAAAGGCGATGAAGAGTCTGGTGAAGGGGTTGCTTAAGCAAATGGAGATGGCCTATAATTGGAAGAGAAGGAGGACCAGGAGGGAAATTCTTATGGTTAAAATAATTTTTTAAAAGAAATATTGATATGGGAATTAGGATGAACAAGAGAGCTAAGCTCAGCCAGTAATTTGCAGCTTCCATTTCTGTCTTGTTTAGATTCTGGAACTTCGTTCTGTATTTTCGTCCCTCTTCAGGTTGATTTTATCCGATTAGGCAGAATTTGATGATCAAAGTAATAATTGATAAATCCTCGAGAAAACTTTTTTTTTTATGTATGTGGAATCTTCAAGAAAACCGAACGAGCTTATCTCATTGGAGTTGTAACGGAGGACGCAAGGAGAATTTTTTGACTTTAATTTTTTGCAAGTACGCAATCAGACACTTCCGACCGCATAGCGCAGTGGATTAGCGCGTTTGACTTCGGATCAAAAGGTCGTGGGTTCGACTCCCACTGTGGTCGTCTGTTTCCAATTTATAGTTTCCTTTTTCCTCCAACAATTTTTTAGTATTAAGAAGAAAATTCGAAAGTTCAACCTCTGAACGCGCAGTCACAAATGTTTTAGCATAAAGTTTTGCCTTAAACGCATAAATTTTATTTTTCTGAAGTTGAAATACCTATTATTTTTCTCTTGGCCTGCTGTTTATGGTTTTTATATCTTCCAAAGTTTTCATGCGAAGCAATATTCGTTTTTATATCTTCCATTTCTTCACATCCCTATCGTTGAATTTTTATTTTTATTATTATTTTTTTTTTTACATAACGTACCAAATAAAAAATTCTTGCCTCATGACATTCTCGATAATTATTTTGCATAATAAAAAAAGATACATTATAATGATATAACCTGAAAATCCAATTTATTTTAACTGGGTGGATAGGATCAAGCTCGCTGAATTAACATACAGAATACAGATAGTTGAAGTTGAGTACTGAGTTCAAAGTTCAATTTATAAAACAACAGTCAGCAGCTTTATAGTTGAGAAAGAGCAGCAACAAGTGATTGGCGAGGTCTAAACACAACCTCAAGAGGTGTGTCCTCTTCCTTTTCCCGCAAATTGCAACTGTTCCCAGCCTTTTCCCAATCAAAGCATTGGATTAAGGTAGCCAATGTCAATGCCATGAGCCCCAGGGCACTGCCTTCTCCCTGCACCAAATGGAATGAACTTAAACCCTCCTTTCTCACCACCCTCCTCAAATCTCTCTGGCATGAACTTCTCAGGGTCTACCCACAACTTGGGGTATCTGTGCAAGGCCCATGCATTCACCAATAACATTGTGCCCTCAGGAATGTTGTATCCTCCTACTGTGCATTCCTCTGATGACTCATGCGGAGGTATTATTACGCCTGTATTGCCTAACCTTAGCGCTTCATTGATGATGCAGTATATATATGGAAGCTTAGCAAGATCAACATCATCTACTAGGCGAGTTTGTCCTATGCTCGCATCAATTTCACCCCTAGCTTTCTTCAAAACCTCTTGATTCGACAGCAATTGGAACACTGCTGTCTCCATTGTTGAAGCTCAAGTCTCTGTTCCGGCAATCAACATTACCCGACACCATTTAATCGAATATTAAATTAGCAGATAGAACTATCTCTAGTCTAAATTTAAAATCAGTTTAGTTCATGTCAAATAATTGATCTTTTTTAATGTATTACCAGCGTAATTCCCTTGATGGTAATATCTGTACAAAATTCAGGTTCTGATTCTTGGAGTGACAGCAACTTGTTGATGATGGTTCTTTTCTTTCCATCTGTGATTTCATTGGACAATTTACCACTCCGACACGCATCAATTAACTCATCCAAAAATGTCTCTCTTTCTGTGCAACTCCAGCAGCTTCTTCTCCGTTCTTTTAAAGGAAACCATCTCAGTAATGGAAAAAAGTCACTTGCAGGGATAGCTAGAGAGGTGGGAGTGAACATCTGCTTAGACCATGCAATTTCCCATCGCCTTTATCTGTATCCACTTCACCCTTATCAAAGTACCTGTTTCCTGCGAGCATCTTTATCACGATGTTAAAAGTTAAAATGTGAAAAAATGATTTCATTTTCACTATTTCACTCCCTAAGAAAGATTGTCTAAACAACTGTTTGCTAAGAAAGCGAATTTCTTCACTCCGGATGCTGGAAGACATCTGGACTCTAGTTGAGAAAATCCCTAGCACAGACAGACGGCGAAGGCTGCGCCAACGGTGACCATAGGGAGCCGAGCCTATGCCACTGAAATTGTAATCTAAGATCTTTCTAGAGGGCAAACGAGGACGATTGGCAAAGATAATATCATTCTTTGTAAAGCATTCCTCGATAGCTGAGGGAGCAGAGACTGCAAGCAATTTGCGAGATCCTAAGCAGAGAAACACTAGAGAACCATACGTATTGGAGAGATTAGATAGAGCAAGGTGGAGAGGCTTAGTTAAAACTGCTAAATGACCTATTAGAGGAAGACGATAGGGGGCTCGGCGGTAAGTTCTTGAATTTAGAATATTTTGGTAAGATGAGCCTGGAAATGATGAGAGACAGAGGAAGCAGCAGAGCAAGGTAGTATACAACGTCCATGATATGCAATGAATTTGTTAGTACTCTTAATTCTACATGGTTTATTCAGGAAGATAGATTTAGCTAATGATTGAATACTGTAATCTTGGGGTTCACAGTTTTTTTTTCAGAGGATATCTACAAACAAAAATAAAGCAAGTCCGCTTCTTATAGTTGGGTTCCATATTCTCATGTTTATTTTCTTGACAAAGCCTAATGAAAGCAATGTTTAGACATAGTGTAAGGTTCCATCTAAACCTTACGGATATTTTTATTTATCTTCCCTTGTTTCTTCTCATTGGATCTAGCTCTTTGTCTTTTACTAAAGCATCTTTGTAATGTTTTGATGTTAAATGAAGCAAAACCGAATGTGATTGGCTATAAATCAATCCAACTTGCAAATTCTGGTATCCCTCAGCGTTTTGGATTGCAATGAGCCTTCTCCTGTATCTTAGCTTTGAAACCATATCAATTGAACTTGCCATTCCCATTCACAAAGCCTGCGAAAATACCCTGCCGCAACATATCAGACACGAAGAAAAAACGAAGCCAGCACTGCAGCAAAGGTAATTTCATCTCTCAAATAAGCTTGTAGACCAGCTGTAATACATAAACCATGATCATATCAGACACGAAGAAAAAACGATGCCCTTCTTTTTTTCAATGAGATTTAAGAACTTTCTACGTTGTTTAGATGGTCATAGGATCCGAATGATTAAAGTATTGTTTTGGGAGAATATTTTTTTATTGTATTGTAATCCATAATTTAAAAATTATAAAATGCTATATTTTTAAATTCACCAATTTCGTAATTTTATATAATTCACAAAAAGTGAATTTATTTTTCTAATATTTTAACTTTTACTTTTTACTAAATCATTTAATATTTTAACTGCACGATCAAATTTCTATCTACCTGAATCAATTAAATTATTTTCAATCTTCAATTTCAACGATCCCACTCCATCTTTCACTTTCTCATGTCCACCGCATCAGTTTTTTCTCCTTTCTTTTTTTTTATTTATTTAAATTTTTTTTTGTTCTTAATAAATTCTATTTGATTTTTGTAGGAATATTTTATATTAGGATATGCTCGAAGGATTTAACTGCCTATTTTATATTAGGATATGTTTGGAGGATTTAACTAACTTTTATTTTGATATTTACCATGAAGGAACTGATATTTATTAGCATGGTATGCATGACGATATAAACCCTTATAATAATATATAAACTTGTATTATATTTTAATGTGTTTGAATTATTTATTTATTTAAAGTTAATTAAAATAAATAATTATTTAATTATTTTAAATATTAAATATTATTTTATGATAAAAAATAAAAATTGCATTTTATATTTTTATTGAACAATTAATGCTTTTAAGAAGTAGGGTAATTATGTCACTTCTATAAGACAATATTACAATACTATACAATTAAATTGAACAGAAAAAGTTATAAAATCATAGTCTTACTAAACTTCAAATGGTTAAAATCATAAGGTACATTAATGAATCACTTACACCATCCAAACGGAGCCTTAGTGAAAAAATAGCGTAGCCAGACTACATCTCAGCGAGACTGAAGATGAAACAATATTACTTATGACCTAAATGTTGTGAGATTGCAGAAATGGTGTCTATATGGAGCTGCACAAATGTACTAAAGTCATATCCTGCGGACCTGACTGCAGGGAAAATTGAGACAGTTAGCAAAGATTATGTCATTCTTTGTGAAGCATCCCTTTATAGCAATGGCGAAGTTAGGATTTATAATTAAGGGAGTCAAAAATATAACATAAATGATATAAATAAATTATTAAATAAAGTAAGAGGGGCAATTGAATAAATTTTTAAATAAAAAAAGGAGGACAATTGCCATTAGTGTGTTAAGGAAATTATGTAGATGTATCTATATATATACACATGTATGTATATATAATTAAAAAAATTTCAAAAATTAAGGGGGGCAATTGCCCCCCTTGCCTTGCATGTGGCTGCGCCACTGGTTTATAGCCGACAGAGAGGAACTTGCAAGACTCGGCATTTTACAAACTTTCTACACTTGATTCAGAGGTCATTGTCATCCGTCTCTTTCTTTCTAGATAAGACTCCTAATTAGATATGAAAAGTAAATATCACCACCAGCATTATGTTGTCATGAAAGAAAAAGCATAGCAGAATATTATTTTGCAGATATGGATCAAGCAGAAAATAAATAATATGCAATCCTTTGTATGCAGATTGACACATTCAACAATTTTTTGCATGTGATTTAGCGGTTTGGACAAGAATTTATACGTTCCCTTACCAACATGCAAGCTCAGCAAGAGTGACTTATCGATGGAAAGGCAAGAATTAAAACTTTCCTCCAAATGACATTCAAACCAAAACAGTAAAACAATACAGCCTTAATAAGTACAGGTTTCGGCAATCAGATCCTCTTAGTCTAAAGTTGGGAAAGGAGTTCAACCAATTCTGGGTGCGGACTACACAAAGCACGCAAAGGCTTAGTCTTGGAAAGAGACACTCCAAAACTTTGGCTCATGTCCACTTTCTCAGATCCTTCATTCTCCCATTGGAAGCATTGAATAAGTGCACCCAATGCCAGTGAAACCATGCGGGTGCCCATGCCAGTACCAGGACAAGCTCTCCTCCCTATTCCAAACGGAATATGCTTGAAGGAAGGTTGTTCTCCTAAATCTCCTTCAAACCTTTCTGGCTTGAACTCATTCGGGTCCTGCCAAATTTTGGGATCTCTATGCATGGTCCAAACGTTCACCAATAGCATTGTACCCTTTGGTATCTCAAACCCTCCAACAGTGCAAGTTTCAGAAGACAAATGAGGTAACAAAAGAGGTCCAGGAGGGTATAATCTAAAAGTCTCATTTACGACACACCTAAGGTAGGGAAGCTTCACAAGATCCAATTCATTCAGCAAACGCCCATGTCCGACACAGTTGTCAATCTCTGCTTTCAATTTTTGCATTACTTCTGGATGATTCAGAAGGAGTGACACTGCCCATTCTAGGCCAACAGCTGAAGTTTCAACTCCAGCAACAAACATCATCTGCAAGCATAAATTGGTTTACCGATGTTAGAACTAAAACCTTATCTTAGATTCCTCTTGCTTTAACAATTGTTCCCAGTATGAAGTCAAAATTTCAAAGAAAGAAGTCAAAATAGTTTCTTAAGGTATAACGCTTTTTAGCACTGCCTCCTTATAAATTAACAAGAAGAAATTCAGGGCAAGGTCCAAAATAAAAGATTGTAATTTAAATGAGACCATTAAATGACTGCTAGTTTTGTGGTATAAATCAAGATAGAATTGTATTTGAAGAATGATATGGAAAAATATTCCACAGATATTACCATCTTGATTACTAATCTGAAGGCCAGAAAAAGTCATAAAGAGGAGGCAAGTATGGGACTCTTACCACCATAATACTTTTGATAACTTCATCAGTGTAGTATTCTGGGTCTCGTTCTTGCTGTGTCAGAAGAGATTCAACCACTGACATCCTATGCTTCAATTCTAATGTCTTCGAACTTGTGCCCTTCAATCGAATTTCATCTATCAAAATTTTGCAAAAATTCATCTCTTGAGTTCTGCATCCGTATCATACTCTTCTCTATCCCTTTAAAACCAATCACCCTCAAGATTGGGATAAAATCACAGATATTGAGAGAGAGGCTAGGAAAGAATTTCTCCTTGAATCCTCGAAATAACTGCTTCTCCATCTCTGTGTCCTCAGCATCCTCTTCCACACAACGTTTTCCAACAGCAGTTCTCATCATGACGTTGCACAATAGAAGAGAGAGCAAGAGTTTCAAATCCACCTTTTGCTTGCTACCACCTAAGACAAATAATCGACGGAGCAGCCTGTAAACTTCCTCCTCACGGATGGCTGAAGTTTTCAGAAGGCTATTTGAAGAGAACATCTCAAGAACAGTGAGTCTGCGTAGGCTTCGCCAAAGATCACCATAAGGTGCCCACACATAGGCTAGATAGTTGTAGGTGAAATGATCACCGGCCATGGACTTTGGTCTGTTGGCAAAGATTATGTCGTTCTTGGCGAAGCATTCTTCCACCGCCGCTGGTGACGCAACAACAAGAACCGGCTTAAAACCAAATTTGAGGTATATGATTGGACCATACTGTGACAAGAGAGTCTCCAATGTTAGGGGAAGTGATTTCTTGAGAAAATGTAGGTGGCCAATAATTGGAAGAGCAAATGGACTGGGGGGTAGTTTTTGCTTGTGATAGAAAAGAAATTTGTATAGCAAGAAAATGAAGAACATGAAACCAAGGTGTAAAAAAAGATTTCCCATTGTTAGCAAGGAAAAACTAAATGAGAAAAGATGGGCTGCGTAGCTTATCCTTGTATTTCGATCCATCTAACAATAGTTTTCTATGATTGCTGATAAATGTATTTCATTGGCCCAACAAGGATACATCTTGCTAGTATCAGTTTTATTCAAAGCAGCAGTCTTTCTCGTCCACTTGGTAGTGGCCAAAACCAAGTCAGCAAGTCCATTATGTCAGTAATCAGTGTAGACGAATCATTCAGGACCATGGAATTTGAAAGAAATATTTACTTCTACTTCTACTGTATTTAATGTCATGGACCTATCATACACTATAATAGAACTCTCGAGACCCCTAATCCTTCAAGTGGAATTGAAAATTCTTTTACGAATTCTATAGCCTGGTAAAACTGCCGCAACTTCTGCTTGTAAAATAAAATACTGATACAGTATGATTCGCAGTTTCGCAAATTCAAATTTTGGATAAGAACGATAAGATCTTTCCAAGTTTTCCGAGATATTAAAGCCCCTAGTTAGCAGTTTCACTTCAACTGCCAATACTTTACTTACGAGTGGTAAAACATTTAGTATGGAGTAACAAATTTAAAGAAAATTGCTATAATTTGTAAAGAATGGTGATGCTAAAGAGATAATTAAAATTGTAATTAGAGAAAGCATACCGATTATTAGCTTGTGCAGTGTCAGAAGTAATTACTTGATGAGACAGCACGCAGGAGTCAAAACGGCAGTAATTGTAAGAACCACATGGCATCGACGACTTTGAAATATCCATGTCCACTACTCAAGTCAACGAATTTATTCATCAAGCGACAACTTACTGGAAATTCAAAGCGCCCACCACTGTGAACCAGAAATTAAATTCCTGAGAACATCAACGCAAAGAAAAGCGCAAGCAACGTTTAAGCCATAAATTAAACAACGGAGAATTGTAAGGAATATCAACAAACACATAGCGTGCAGGTAGAATACCTATGCACAAAGAAGAAACCTTCGATTGAATCTGAGAATCTCTACTTAAACATTTCATTTTTGAAGCTGAAAGTGTTGTAAGCATATTCAGCCATAGCCGAAGTGTAAACAAGAAATTTTCATTTGTATATTAATGGAAAAGAAAAAATTGATTAATTATCGTAGCCTAAACGACAGCGCAGTGGTTTTGATGTGGGCATTAAGTTTTGCTATCATGAATCCAACTGGCCCATCTAAACCTCATAATAGAAAAGTTTTGGACTTAACCCAGCAAATTTCTTCTTTAAACTGACTATATGAGATTAGATATGAATCACATATACTCAGTGGCGACGCCACTTGAAAGAGAGGGGGCAATTTTTTGAAAAAAAATTAATTAATTATATATATATATATATATATATATATTAAATAGATCATTTTGTCCCTCTTAAAATTTTATTTTTATCCATCTTTTCTTAACTTATTTCTTAAGTTTTTAATCCACCAATTCTTTTATATTTTCACTTCTATTAAAATAAAAAATATAAAATTTTATTCTTCTCTCTTCAAAATTTTAAAGAAAAATTATATGAATTTAAAAAGAAACTAATCACTATTGTAAAAATTTATCTTTAATTTAAGGTGGTTGGTAATTTAATTTTATAATTTTTTTTTGCTTTTACATCTCTTATATCTCTTAAAGGTTAGTAATTTAGTTTTTATAATTTTAAGTTTTTACTTAAAATTTACTCTTCTTGATTGATGATTTCGTTGCTTAAAATCTGTTTTTCTTGATTCTATTCTAATATCTTATGCTCTTAACTGTTTGATAATGGATTGATTATAGTTATACTAGTTTAAAGTTTCAAGTGTGTAGCAGAAGATTTATTTTTTTCTTTGTGTTTGAGGTTTTATTTCTTGATTTTTTATAGTACTTTCGATTTTAGCTTCATTGAATTGTTGTATCTGCACAATTTATTTATTAATTACGTGTTTTTTATTTGTTTAGTTAGTTTAGTTAGTTTTGTTGTTTTAATATAAATAATTAATTATTTTATTAATTTTGTTGTTTTAATGTAAGCAGCTTGTTGTTTTAGTATAAAAGGCATGCTGTATTTTTTTTTCAGATATATGTCCGAAAGAAGAATACAGTTTGCTTTTTATATTAAAACAATAAATTAATAAAATAACTAGCTGTTTATATTAAAATAGGATATGAAGTTATTAATTATCGCTATCAGGACAGAAAAACTCGTAGACAATAATTATAATTTTTTTAAATATATTAATGGATATTTTTTTTATTTAATAATTTATTTATAGTATGTATATTATATTTTTTTAAGTATGATTTATAATTTTATTTCTTTTAATTATAAATTCTGACTTCGTTGATGAATATACTAATATATTGCGCAAATGCAACTTTTTTAATTTTCCTAGACAAAAAGAATTTTCCACTAATCCTATAATTACAGTAGTGAGTGTCTAGCTAAGGAGTGCATATTTAACTAAACAAGTAATAATTGAGTAGTGGTATAAGTTATAAAAAGTAATTAAAGGACCAAGTCATAACTAATTAACTATAACAATACAGGAAAAGCCACTCCAGGCTTTAGCTGCTTTCAGAAAAAGCGCCTTTTTTAAAAAAAATAAAAAAGAGAGAAAAAAAATAAAAATTTCCTTGCAAGTACAAACTGAAAAGGCTCACGTTCTCGAGCGGGCATAATAATGATAGCTTAAGCTCCATCTGTTCAAATTATCTGACTATATCTACTTTTTGCTTTTCTTTCAAGCTTGATTTGAAACTAACTATGTTTTTATATTTCTGTTTTAAATGACGAATCACCCAATTCAATATATTATACTTATTTATCTGAGCTAAATTTATAAATCCATTCATGGACTAAAGCAATGATAACCTAATATATCCTGTGGATAAATGGATTTGTTTTCGTGTATCAATCGGGGGTTTAATGTGCATTATTCGTGCCTAAATCTAGCATATAAATGCTTTATATGATCAGGGATGAAGCCATCTTGATATTTTTAAATAGAAACATGATTTTGCCCCATAAGAATGTAGTAAAATTTTGTCTTTCTTGGTATGAAATCGTACCTAGCACATGACAGTGTGAGGAGCATGGGCGGGTTCCTTTATCTCAGACGTTAGGCATGCCACATATCAATTCGATATTTAGTCAATTACCTGAAAAGAAATACGATCAATGGCCAATTTTAGATTCTCTGCTACTGCCCATAACCATGCATATCCATTGATAGGATTGTTTGATTTATGAATTTTTTTTGGAATTTATTTGCAAAAGTGGAAAAGAATAATTAAAATGAAGAAGAGGAAGTTGCATACGTAGATGAGACAACTTTGCAAGCTTTTTGAAAAAGATGACTCAACAGAAAATTCACCATTAAAAAAAAAAAAAAGGAAGAAGCTTTTATTGAAATTGATTGCTTAATATATTCATATTACATACATACAATTGGCATACAAAATACACTTATCATATAATAAGCCCTAAAGAACCCACAAAGGTTGAAAACAATGAAAATGATGGTATTTTCAAGCTTTTTTGCAAGATTACATAACCACAGCTATCACCATCATTTGACAAAATGCATATAGCCTTCACTAGTTGCTGATTGCAAGTGTTCTTTTCACACTCTGCAGCTCTGCTTTTTTACTTCCAGTAACAACACCGAAAATTCAACTTCATTTTCCTTTACTGTATCGCTATACCTTGACAAAAGAAAAAAGAAAAGAGGCTAAGCTCAACGATTATGGAGTGGGTCTGAAGCATTAGGAACTTTTCGTTTGCTTGGAAAGAAAACATCAAATGTTTGTTTTGAACGTTGGTGTTGCTTCTTTTCCTGCATTTTTGGTTGCTGAAATTCTGTCGTATTAACAACCATTGTCTCCTCTTTCTGTCCTGAGACCCACAAGAAGAAGAAGAAGAATCAGAATTATCAGCATGTGGGACCGTCGAGATTGCATTCTATTGGCTATAAATGAGTTTTCTCTGGAGAGGGAGCGCTTCAAAAATAGGGAGAAGGATGGGAAAAATGGGACCGGTTAGCTAGAAAGAGAGGCAGAAGCAAAGAAAGCCAAATGGGTTTGTTTATTTGGGGCAAAATGGAAGAGGAGAAGAAAAAAAGAGGAAGAAGAGTGTTATTGAGTACACCCTGCAAACATGGGACACGTCTAACGATGGAACATTTTGCCGTTTGTTTATTTATTCCGAGAACCTTTTTCTTCTCGCTTTCAGTCCATAAAATAGGGCTCGTGCCTCTATATCGAGTCCATTCCTTTGTGAACACAGGCTTTCTTATTATTATTATTATTATTATTATTATTATTATATGTAGTATTTGTCGGGTTTGGATGACAACGACAGTCAATTTACTCCTTGTACAGCTAGTTATGTAGAGCCAGAAAAACTATACTGGTTTTTCACCTAAAAAACAGAGAAATCAGAAATGTGTTTTTCTCATTATCTGGCCTCCTCAGCTAATATTTAGCTTATGCTTTGAAGGACTTCTCTTTCTTTTTTTTTTTTTTTTTCATCTCAATTCATGCACAGCGAGCAAAGCAAAGAATATAACTACACAGAGCTTTTCAAGGATATAAAGTGAGTATTGCAATCTCTGTTTATCGTACGCGGTTTCAGAGTGGCTGATTTTTAAATTGAGTTAACCATTAAAATTGAGCGGTCAAATCATGAGTAAATAAACCAATCAGTTGATAAGTACCTGCAAGAGGCTATCTAAGAATATTACAGAAGTGAGAAGTTTACTAGGTTTGATCGAATACTATAGAAGATTTATAAAGGAATCCTCCACCATTGCAGTTCATTTGACTTGACTACTGTAGAAGCAAACTAAATTTGAATAGACTAATAAATGCCAAAAAAGTTTTGAGGGACTTAAAGGTGTGCTAATAGAGGCTTCTATACTTACTCAACCAAAATTGGCCCTTATGAGATACTTCAGCGAGTGGATCCTGTAGCTTATTGATTGAAGCTGCCATCGAAGTTGAAAAAGATGCACGACGTGTTCCACGTGTCCATGCTCCGCAAGCACAGATCTGATCCTAACCATGTGATCACATCATGGAAAATACAAATACAAACTGACATAACATAAGAAAAAAAGACTGGTAGGGATCCTAGCTAAGGTAATTAGATGGCTTAGGAATAAGTAGATTCCACTAGTAAAAGTGTTTTGGCACCATCACAACGTTAAAGAGGCTACATGGGAAGCCTGAGGCTACAATAAGAAAGCAATACCCTATGCTCTTCGATACAATTAAATTTTGAGGGTGAAATTTCTTTTAATTGGGGAGAATTGTAATGATTTCAACATCGAATTAGCCGTGAATAGTACTTTTCGACAGTAAATAGTATTTTCGAGCTGAAAAACATCTTCGAAAATGAAAAATATTTTATTTGACTATCGGGAAGTATTGATCACAAGTAGTCCAGGATTGAAATTTGAAGTGAATTTAAGATCAAATGGGCTTCTAAAAGTTAAAAATATGAAAAACAAAGCGGTTCGGATTTTAAGATAATTATTTGACCAAAGTTTGACCGTAGCATTAAAAATAAAAAATGAAGTTTAAAAATTACTAAAAATTATATATGTGTCTAAAATAATGTGTAAACTATTTTGGTTGAAAAAAATAAATTTGCTGTAACACTAGTAATTTTGAATCAGATCGATTTAATTGAATCAGATCAGAAACAGATTCCAATTAGGCTGAAATTTTGTGTACATCTTATTTTTGATATAATAAGAATGATAAAATTAAATTTGAAGTGATTTGGAGTTGGAAAGTAAAAGATATTAATTAAAATTATTTATTGGATAATTAACGAATTTTGGTTAATTGAGTTAGACCCATTAGGTTTGTTCAAGCCCAAGCCACTTAAGAGTGGTATAAAAGGGCAAAAAATCTGAAGAAGACTAGTAGCTTCCACTAGCTTCTTCTCCCCTTCTCCTAGCTGAATCACCATAGCTTAAGTTTCACCATTTTTCTTCAAGCTTGCTTCCAATTTTTCTCTTAATTTAAACACTAAAATTTATCTTCAACCTCTTTAGTTGCTTGATTGATCCTCTATCCATTGATTAAATGAAGCAAAATAAGAAAAATCAAGGGTTAAATCCTCATGTATCAAATTGAGGTAAGTGAATTTCTTAGTTTTAATTTTGCTCTAAGATGCTTACTATTAGTTTTAGGTGCCTAGAGTTCATATTTGATGTCATTTTGAGCATTTGAGATCAAAATTATAAAGTTTGATTTGATGAAAATTTTGACCATGGTAGGATTTCAAGAGGAAGATAAAATTGCCAAGGCCAAAGGTAAAGAAAAGAAAGTCTAGACAAGAAAAAGCATAAGAAAAAGGTTAGTAACTAATAAATTCTTTTATTTCCCTATAATTTATATGATTTTCCTTTAGGTTTATTAGGAAATATTTAATAAAAATATGTATAATTGAAATTGATGACAGAATAGTATAATTAGACCTTAAATAAGCCTATTAGAAAGCCTAAATGAAATTAAAAGTATATGTATGGTGATGATCATGTAGTGGCCGAATTGTTCTTCAAGGAAAAATGATGTGTATTTGGTTGATTTTGATGAAATTAAGCCTTATAATGATAGTATAAATGAAATATGATGTCTATAAATTTTTGTAGAATTTATGAAAATTAAATGAGTATTTTTGAGATGAATTTTGGTTATGTTTAAGGTAAAAATGTGAAATTAATGTGAATTAATTTATAATTTGATGAGAAAGTGATGAATTATTGTGAAATAATTTATAAATTGTGTAAAACATACCGAAAGATAGACTGAAAATTTACTGTATTGAAAAAGTATTGAAAAGTGTGAAAATCTAAATAATATATTGTAATTAATTGAATTTATGCCCTTAAAAATAGTCAGACAGTAAAATTTAGTTCGGAATATAATTGACTGATCATAGGAATATATTTATCGTGATGCAAGTCATAACGACTTACTTTGTTATGGTAGGATCTCTGATCTCCTATAGTATCTGTCTGCTCTGTTATCTGTTCTGTGAGAAATGATCATTTAGAGTCATTTTTAAGTCTGTATGTGGTCCTGTGGAATTCATATCCTATATATTCAATCTGAAAATTTCGATCAAGTGTATATTAGGGGCATGATGATAATAATATGTTAAAAGTATATGAAGATAGCTAAAAATAAGATTAGAAGTAGAAAAAGACTCCACATATCACCACTAAGTTAAAAGTCCCTTTTGGATTAGACTAGACAACCTTCTGTTTCAAACTAATGAGTCATCAATCCATTACATCTACCTAGGGAATGGTCTCTCATATAAAGCTTCAATTGTCCGTATCCTACCAGCATATAATATACGCACTAGGATTTGGACTTTAGGTGGAACTTCAAATCCTCACTTTTCAATCTTAAAAACAAATAAATGATTCTTCATTGGAATCCTAGGCGAAAATATCGGAAAACAAGGTAATAATTTTGGATTCTTCAATCCACCAAATGTGTTTGAGAATTTCCCCATGTCTCTTTCTTGAAGTAAATATCAATTATCCAATAACTTTTAAGTAATTTATCAAAAAGAACAACTTGCTCATAAATCCAAGCAGTAGAGATATTGTTGTATCGAAGACTCTGTTAAATTGGATAAATTCGAGCATAATGGGAATAGCCGACAGATACTGTGCATAATCCGCCAGCAAACTTATAGGAAAGAAACCGAAATCATGGCAGGCAATTAGCATCATTTTGATAATGATATCATAGTGATAGAATAGTTGCTGGATTGTGAAATTTTAATGATAAGTTACTTCATGTCAGACAAATGTGAAAGGAATATCAACATAAGCATTTTTGTAATGCTAAACTTTAAATAATGGCATCAAAACATTATACAGGTAGTGCCTCAATAACAATAATAATAATAATAACCCAATAAGCTTTTAACTTGGTGCTGGTGATCTTAATCAATAACTCTAAAGTCGAAGAGTCAAACCCAAGTCAGCCACTTGTAGCCAAAAGGAAAAACAAATATGGTCACCGAGAGGGAGAACATTATAAAGTCTCCTGAAATATACATTGCCACTTCAGTTTCCTTGTAATGCTTCTGATCCATTTCTCTTTGATCAGCCAGCCAAAAAGCAAATATTCAAAGCCTGCAAGCCTCTGTTGCTGAAGATGATATTCCAAGGTGATCTAGCAGAGATGTTTCCCATCGACCAAAATAAGAAGATACCTGGGGAAGATTACTCAGATGGTTGGGAGAAAGGTTATTCGAGTGAATGGCTGAACTTGGGCATAGGCCAGAATTGGGATTTAAGGCTATTCAGATCAAAATCTAATACCAAAAAGGTTTTTCCCTGCAACTTCTGCAAGAGAAAGTTCCTCAGTTCACAAGCGCTAGGTGGCCATCAGAATGCCCACAAGAGGGAGAGAGGCGCAATCAAGAGGTACCAATATGAGAGGCAAATGGCAGCAAATTGTTTTCATGCTAGAACGATGGCCCTGTCACTAGGTGTTCAAGCCCACTCACTTGTTCATAAACCAAATAGGGAACAGGACGCTACTGTTTCAAGTTCGAACAATACTATGCAGAGATTCGGAGCCCAATGGTCACCTATTCTGCCTGAAGAGACACTGGCAAGATGGCCAGGAAGCTTTCGCGTCTCCTCAGATCAGCAGAAACAACCACTAGATTGTCTGAAACTAGACTTGTCTTTGCGGCTTTGACACTTCCATTATCAGTTTCTACTGTTAATCGAGCAAAATATCTCATTAGTTCTAATTATGTAGGGAGCATTAGTGGCTGAGTAAAACGTTTGAAACCCATTGAAGATGAGGAACAGAATGGCTTGTTATAGTAGGAAGTAGAAACATAGCTTTGTACAGAAGTTGTGACCAAGAGGCAATCAATTACCCTATAAGATCTGTAAGCATTCAACTATCAAACCATCAAAATTAGCTTCGCTCCCTAAATTACTAGCCAATCTTTCATGGTGAAATCCATCTAAACAATTTCATAGATGGAGAATGACAAACTTTCCTACACTCAATTGGGAACAGGTCAACTCGAAGCACAAGGGTTTTATTACACCTAATATATTTAAATAAAGCAAATGTCATCTTAACACTTGAAATCAAAAGCTATGGTGACCAAACCACAAAATTCATCAACTATATTTACAAAATTTCCCAAGGAAATACTTAGATTACTAAGTTCTGAGGACAAAAAATTTGCAGTTACTACTTGCATCAGCAAATACCATTCTTGCCCACAATATCAATTCTAGAAGCATCAGTTTTGTTGTTAAAGCTAAAATGTGATCTCCATGGGGCAAGGACCCTTCAAATATTCTCATATAAAAGTCTGTCATCACCGGACATGAAATGCAATCTAATATTCATTGTTTAACGCCTTCAAAAAAAGAAGCTGGCACCTCAGGAGGTGAAGGCATGGCAGCAACACTTTTGAACTGTCCCAAATAAACAAGATAACATAAGGTAACCATGTTGATTGTCACCTAGGAAAAAATGAATCAAATTCAAAAATGCTCGAGTAAAATAACACCTTATGCTGCTTGTATTTTTCTCTTACAGCTTGTAATCCACCCCCTCTCCTACTCAAATACAAGTCATGTAAGACAAGAACACATTCCTTCAAGTCACATGACCTGTATCCGGTGTACTTTTCCAAAGCAGAACTCTACATAACCAAATATTTGTAAGAAAATTTATTTACTTATGAATTTAAAGCAAAAACAAATTAATGTATTATCTGCAAGGAGATCCTCACCCAGGGATGCATCTTCGGTCTAATCATGAATCTCGCAAGAAAGATGACAGATGCAGCCACCAAAGAAGGCAAAAATTTCACACAACTATAATCCAACAAGCTTAACTCAGCAAGGTGATATCCCAAGAACTCAAGCTGCAAATTCAAATTCTACAGAAAAATGTAAACTCTGATTCAGATATTGATCAGCATTGGTTGAATGTGCTACAGCAATTCGTATACAATATTGCAAATGTACACTGTGGAAATCAAGCCTAACCTTATAATCCTCTTGTGCAAACCGAGTGTACCTCCTGCAGCCCAAGAGAGCAAAAATCATAAAAAATGAGTCCATCAAACTCCTATGCTTCAAGCTTAAATATCATTTATGTATTACTAAATATGAACAATAAATTATTCTAATATCAATTCTTACCGTAGAAATGTCTTTATTGTGGGACTACCCAATTCAAATTTCAAGGACT
Source organism: Excoecaria agallocha (assembly GCA_037975025.1). Taxonomy (NCBI): domain Eukaryota; kingdom Viridiplantae; phylum Streptophyta; class Magnoliopsida; order Malpighiales; family Euphorbiaceae; genus Excoecaria; species Excoecaria agallocha. The sequence continues at coordinate 82,456,009 of CM075806.1, forward strand.
TGAGTATGCCAGCCTCCATCTTTACAACCTTTAGAATTGAAAGCAAATACCCACTAATTAAATCAGAAAGGAACAAAAATAAAAGCCCAAGGTGAAAAGGGAATTCTATAATGTATAAGGGAAGAAAGTAGTTACCTCTTCCTTAGTGTATGTATTATCAGTTATATAGCAAAAGTCTTCCACATTTGGAGGGTTGATTTCTTCGTACTTTCTGCATAATGCAAACAGAGCAAAGAAATGATTAACTGTAGAAACACCAACAGAAACAATTATACCAAAAACTTGAAACGAATTTGAAGAGTGCAGGCCCTTACGATGCAATAAGCATTGAGGATACTCCCAATAGCTGAAGTTTCTGTCTGTTTAGAACATTCAAAGATAGGAATCTGTCAATGTAGGAAATGGTGAGGTACAGAGTATCTGATACAAGCTTGTACTCCTCTGCAACCTCCACTAACCAATCCACCAAAACTCCTCTCATATTGGGGCTAATATCCTTCTGAACCGTCTCAAAGTAATCAGGTAACGGCCTTTTCTTTGGATCCACCTATAAATAACTCATTCCATCATCAAAAATCAATCTCCACTTAAATAAACATTTTTTTTATTCTAGCAATGCTTAATGCCCGATTAAACATTAAACCCCTAAATTATACACTCGAACTACTCTTCTAAAATGACCGATTTCCCAAAATGCACTAATTATCATTGCAAGTAGAGCATTGTTAAATGAGTTGAGAAGCTACAACTAAAAATCCTTAAACTCCCGGTTGATGTTCATTTACAGATCTAAAACTACTTACCTCCAATTTGTGAAGGTAGTCGTAAATATCAGAAGCATAAGGTCCGCACAACTGAGGATCATCGGACCTTGTATCGATATCATCCTTGGAAGCATCATTCTTCGCAACATCATCAGTGTTGGGTAGAATAGCCTTTTTAGCCTTTGGCTTTGCTTTAGTTTTCTGCTTCTGGGGCACATCCGCTGAGGGAACGACAACGTTTGAAAGGTTAGGCAGCTCTCCTAAAACAACCCTCTTCTTAAAAACGGGCTGCTCCTGAGCGGAAGCCATTGCAGCAGCTCTCTTTTTGGCAGCGCGAGTAACAGGACGAACATGGTTCTCTTGATCAGCCATTGAAGTAAATCACTCACTCTCTATTTGCCTTGAGAAGGGGAAGGGAAATAGAGAGCGAGAGAGAGATGGAGGAATTTGGAGTAGAACGGAGGTGAAATAAGTAATGGGGTAATAGAGAGGGAGAGGGAGAATAGAAATGAAAGTAAAAGAGGGAGCGCCATTTTTGTTTTCCAAAAAGCTGATAGTTGGCGGTTGTTTGGTTTTATTGGTTTTTGAGGGTTTTGAATTTAATTTTTTTTGGAGGAGAGGAGAGGGTTTTTGTTTTGGTTGAATTTTTTAAAATTCCCTTCTTTCTATTTAACATTTATGTAGAGGCGGGTCTCTCTCTTTAGAATGCTGATTTGGCGGGCTTCTGTTTATATTTTTCATTTTGCTTTGCGTTTAACCGTTGGATGAGGAAATAACATTTTGTCGTGGGACCACCACGGCCTTGTTTATCCTCCTAGCCGTTGGATCCATTATCTCATTCCCTGTTGTGCTGTTATATTTATTAATCTCTAGAAAATAAAAAGGGCTATGTAGTATTTAAAATGGGTGATTTTGCCCTTATTCTTTTTTCTTTTTGAGCCGCTTATTCTTTTTTCTTTTTGAACCAATTATGCTCCTGAATTCCATTTTTTGATACGATTATGACAAAAAAAATTGATTTGACTAACAGTACTAATGTCGACCAATCGCGTTTCAACATATCATTTTCATCTTTCCTAATCATAAATCTATTCAACAAAAAAGAAAAGATATAAAAAAAGGTTTATGTGTCACTTGCGTTGCATAAAACTTAAACAATGAAAAAAATTAAAATTATTTCTACATTCTCTCTTCTTTTTCTTCTCCCACGAGAGGAAGATGGTAGGGTGGAGGCGGTTGCGGAGATGACAGAGAGATTTTTGGATTTGCTATTAATTTTTGTTTGTCATTTTTAATCCTTATGGATTTTTGTGTTTGAATGTCCTCCCTCTTCCTCTTCTCTCTTCTCGTGTTCTTCTTCTTCAAATATCAACAGCTTCCCCCAAAAATTTTTATAATAGAAATCTAGTAGTGAAAGCATTTACAATTTTGTACAAGTATTTTACATTTTGTTGATCTTTATTTCCATATAAATACAAACCCAATTTCTTCAATTCTCTCTATACCTTACTTTGCATTTATGTGCTTTTCTCTCAACAATTACAAAAAGAAAGCTTTGTTGCAGCAAAATCAATGGCGGAGACCAGCAATAACAACATCAATAGCAACAAATACAAAGATGGAGATGGGTGTTATGTGGGGATTCCAATTCACAACCAAGTTAGAAATATAAAGCAATTTTGAAGAAACCAGAGATGAGGTGTGTTTTTTGCAAGATTAGCAGGGAACGTTTTTTTTATCTTTTTTCGGTTTAGCTAAGAAAGAAAGACCCATTTCCATAAGCACTTGATTACCCACAAAATTATCTATTTTATGCATAGTTTGCAAATAGATATTGAGTTTGGATTTTTTTTTCTTTTGAATTTTAAGGTTACTCTGTTTTGGTTCATGGATATTCCTTTGCCTCTTCACTTGCTTTGTTCTACGGAGTTTAACATAATTGTAAATGTACTTTGATAAAAAATTAGGTATAGAAAATTAAAGTTTTAACTGAAAATTTCTCTTCTGTTTGTTTCTTTTTTAATTTTTTTATTTGAGTTCTACGGGTTTGTGAATTTTGATTGATTGAATATATATGTACATTTTGATTTTCTATTTCGTTTTTCAAAAGGTTTGAGTTTTAGATTCTTCTAAGGAATCTCGGATTTTGGGGTTGATGTAGTAGATGTATCTTTGTGTTATAAACTTACTGATATTATGGTTTCACCATAGAAATAAAAACAATATATAGTGATTATTATTTCTTCCATTATTGTTGATTATAGACATTTACTTGAGTTCTTGCATTTTATTGAGAAACAACAAATTTTTCCCCTTTTAATTTCACCAAATCCATTTTTTTCATAAGCCAAACAGTTTTTTATTTCTTTTTAGTTTTTTAATATTTTCAGCATGAGTGTCACATGTAATGCTACCTCATCTATTTTAAATTCAACATTTTTGTTGATTGGATCGATGAATATGAAAGAATGATGACGTATCGAAACATGATTGGTTGATATTAATGCCATTAGCCACGTGTCAAGTCCATTAGTTTGAGGGGATTTGTATACTTTAAATCTCAGTTCAAAGGTAAATTCGTATAAAAAATGATTTCAACGGCAGAATGGTTAATTGTTGCTTTTTTTTAAATTATTTCTTTGATAAATTTATTTTTATTTTTAATGTTCGACTATCTTAAAACTGTTTATGATTACATGCCTATATTAATTAATTGTTGGTCAAATATATAAATTGAAACTGCAATTTAACAACGTTTTTTATTTAAACATCTGAACTTAGCTAACGATGAAATAAACATCTTAACTTGGACAATAACAAGTTTTTAAGCCATTTATGCTGGCATAATATAGAGCTTGTAATTCACCTACAATTGAGCACATGAAGGGCAAAAATACATATGGGAGCAATGGACCTTTTTCCTCTTTTGCATTTCTTTCCTGTTACTATTTCAACATTCAAAAATCATGGAGTGTGTTTTTCTAATTTGTTAAACAACGAGGATGAGTTCACTCAACTTGAGCAATCCCTTATCTAGTAAGAGGGTCATGTGCAGGAGCTATTTTTCCTGAAATCAATTGGTTTAAATATCAAAATTGCCTTTTAAAATATAATAAATTCTTACGTGTTTTTGTAGGACTGAAGCAATTATAACTGGATGTTGAATCAACAAATTTATCATTGCTTTTTTAAATCTAAATGGCAAATGAAATCCTTTATAGTCTTATTTTTATACAGAAACTGAGCTATGGAGCAAAATCTCAAAACTCATAAACTTTAATTCAGCACATCAACAACAATAGCAGCAACACCTGTGGCAGAGAAACTAGTCAAATTAAGAAAATAAGAGAAAAAATAGGAGTTTGTAAACCCAGAGAAAGAAGCAGGAGCAGAGGAAACAGAGAGATAATATGAGATAAAAGATGATAATTTACGACTTGCTAATCTCTTATTCTTTTGATAAACAAAAACTTTTCCTTATAGAGAGAATTTGCAGAAAATTTCAATTAGGTTTCAACCGAATGTCTTTACACTGATAGCTTTTTCCTCTCTTCCTTTCTTAAGAAAGATCAAATTTCCAGCAAAGAAAACTTCAATCTCAATTTCAATTTCAAACCCTTAAAAGACATGTCTTTTGAGCATTGATTTGAGAAATTGTGCACACCAAATGAGGAAAATAGAGTTGTCATTTATTCCACGACGTTAAGAGGCATAAGAGAGACATTCGATGCGTGCAACATAGTTCATGCAACGATTGAAGGATTTGGGGTTTCAATTTGCGATAGAGATGTGTCAACAGATAGTGAGTTTAGAGAGGAATTGAAGGAGTTGATGAAGGGGAAAGAGCCACCGCCTCCACCTTCGCCTCCACCTCCTCCACTACCAAACATCACCGCCTCTGCCTCCATCTCCTCCAGTACGGTGTTTGTTTCTTGGAAAAATTGAATACAGGTGAGAATCCGAAAAGTAATTGAGAAAAGGATTTGTGTAGATTTGATTTTGTGTGATATTTGTCATTTTGTAATTGGGTCTTAATTTATTTTTTGATATGTCAATTCACGCGTATAACATGCACAATAAAATTATTGTAATTGATTCAAAAGGCGTTTAATAATCCTAAATTTATAAAATTAGAGTGTTCATTTGATCATTAGCTAAATTCAAGTATCTAAATAAAAAATATTGTCAAATTTAAGTGTCAATTTATGTATTTGACTTTAGTTATTTCAATTTAATTTGCACTCTTATGGTCTTGTAGTAATTAATAATCTTTTTATTTACAAGTATGTTAATTTATCTAAAAATTAGTGTATTTATCGCTGAAATAGATTTATTATTTAATTGTATTAAAAAAATCACATTCACAACAACCCATTCGACAAAAGGCAAAGCCCGCCACGCGTCTTCTCCCTCGAAATTTTTGTGCCGAATGGTATGGAAGACACCTGTTCGTTGAGTAAGAAAAAAAAAACTTTCTTGACTTATCCTGTTTAATTAAATTGATGTTTAAAATTTTTGGGATTCTAAAGAGAATTGTAAATTCTACTAACAAAAATGACTTTGTTTCGCTAGATGCAATATTCTAAGCTAATAATATATTAACAATTACATAAATAATTAAAATTAATGAAATTGATTGAACGCATATGATTTTCATACATTTGAATTATTCAATCAAACAAAGATACTCGATCTAATGATTTATATACACACGTACTTAATAATGGATATAGCATACAATTAAAAAAAAAATGCAAGTCTAATGTCTAATATCGAGCCCCGAACTTTCCAAAGAAGAAAAGAATTAGAAATGTAAAGCTGGCAGTAACTTATGAATTTTCTAGGTATTACTAACAACCAAGTCATGGACAGGATTCATGGACGAAACGAAACACACAGCAACAGCTAATAAAATTTAAAAAAAATATAACACTATTCACAACATATAAAAATCACAACGATTTTTGCAGTATGGAAACTAAGTTCTCAACTCCAAGATGAAAATTAAATGAAATCCAACGATTTTGACGTGGTAGGAGATCCTGGGAGTGGTTCAAAAACCATTCACTTCCCAATAAAAAAAAGTGTGAAAGAAAGCATAACTGTAACATTAAACCATAAAGCATAATAAAAATATATAAATAAAAGCAAGAAGAAACTGGTGATTTGGCGTGGAATCAGATTGTTGATGGCCTAATTCGAGACAGATACAATTCAAGAAGAGCCCGTTCTCTGGGTTGTGAAACTGGAACGCTGGAGCTGTTACCTGCAACATATATATATTTCCATTCCTTATATATCATACATATAACATTAAATAATCAAATGCTCAGTTATTTAGTTTTGGACTGTGATGCATATATACGTATATATTCCAAAACGGGTATAAGGATCCATATGGCTAAATCCCAGCGAAAAAGAAAGAGAAGAAGAAAAAAAGGTGTTAGGGTTATTGGTTCAGGTTATATAAGGATCCTCGAGCTTAGTTATTACTTTCTTTTTGTTCTTTTGATTATCAAAATGTACGGATAAGTATTTATGCGATTATCTCCTCTCTAGGTCTCTTATTTTTAAACCAAACAAATAAAACAATGCGAATGCTAGGTAGTGTAAAATGCGAAAAAAAAAATTACAAATTTCAACCATAAATGTGACCCCTTCTTAAAAGGATTTTCAATTTTTTCTTTTCGACAAACAGAAAAAAAATGCATTTGTCGAATAATTTTTTTATTAAAAAGATATAATTTCTAATTATAACTATAAATATTATCGGAATATATATTTTTTAATTAAATATTGGATACAAAATTTGGTAGTTAATAAAATCATCTGTTAGTATAGAATGAAGATATTTGGCATTTTGCCCATAATTTAAAAATAGTAGTCGAGTTAAAAAAAAAAAAAAAGCTAATAAGATGGATACATTTAATTAAGGGTTGATATAATATACCTGATCCGGGGTAAAATTCAGGCCAAGGGGACGAGTTGACGTCAATAACTTGTCCAAACTCAGGACGTTGCACATTATTGTCGCCCTCGAAACCACTTCTTGGGCTTATATGATCATTAAGATTCATGTTTTGTCCGTGAACCATTGTTGAAACTGAGGGTAAGATCTCAGCTGCTTGCTGCATCTGATCTCTACCAATTGCATCATAATCAGGTGAATCATATCACACGAATCTTAATTAATTACTATATTGTTAATAATAATCACCTTAAAGGAAGAAGGCCATTGGAATCCAGAAAATCCAAGATCTGAACCTGCTGGTCTCTTTGACGAAGCCAATCCAAGAAACTGTTGGGATTTTCGTCTGTGATAAAATCGTTTAGATATGCTGTCTTTGGAGGAAGATGTACCTGATCACTCTTGAAATTATGAAAAAAAACTCACGGACCATGTTTGCAAGAATTTTTCGATAATCAGATCCATTTTAAATGAAATAAAGGACTAACAACATACCTGAGAAGACGGAGGAGCTTTTAAAACTTGCTGTTGCGCGAATTTTGCGTTGTGAGAATGATAAATATTTCTAAATTAATGTAAGCTAAATAATTAGTTAATGATTAGTTGTAGATGTTATCACCTTGTGCATTTTTAAGCGTTGCAACGCCTCTTCAAGGATCTGTTCCTGGTACTCCGCTTCACACAGTGTTGTTATATGTGAAAGATTGCCCTTGAGTATCCTGAAAGAAATTGGATATATTGAGCTACATGTCCCAAACAAATAGGGTTTTATATTTAAGAGTACCTCAGTTGTTTCTCCATATCCTCTATCTTGGTTTTGAATCTATCGATTTCTTGTTTAAACTCCTGCAGTATATATACACATATCTGATCATACGAGCAAAGAAAATGACGTTGAACAAAAATTTCGTCACGAAACTGTGATTTCCTTGCAGTGACATTGAACCAAAATTAGAATACCTCAAGCTGAGAATCTGTGATCGCAGGGCTCCTTCAAATATTTGCCAAAAAAAAAAAACAAGTTTTAAAATGAAAATAAATATATCAAAAGGTTAAGATAAATGTACAATTAGAAGAAGAAAAAGCAAATTGGAAACCTCGGTTCTCGATGAGTTTGATCGCCTTCAGCCTTTAACTTCCCCAGAGCTTTGTCTAGGAACTTCAAAGTCATATATCGAAATTCTCATTACTTCATGAATTTTACAACTCTTAAGTCCTGATAACAGTGATAAGGCTATAATAAACAGATAGAATGCTTACCTCTTGATTCTGCAACCTTTTGTGGATGAAAAGATGCATATATATGCCAATTTCCATGAAGAGAATCAGCAAAGCATCAACATATAAACCTATCTATACACAAGAGAATCATGCTGATCGAATACAACTCAAAATTCAAAAAGATAAAGACGTTCTTACCGTCCTCGTTCATGCTCAGGAAGATTCACATATCGACTCAGAATTTCCTCCATGCTTCAGCAGAGATCAAAAACAAAATCAAGTTTAGTTACTATTTTTCCTTTGGTGTCTCCATCTTCAGGTTAATTAATTGTTTGGCTTTCAAGTGATAATATGTAAAAACAGGTGTCGATGGTTTGAACCAAACCTTTTCTTTCCAGAAAAGAAACTGAGTCTCCCAGATGGAGAAAACATGATGAGCGCAACATCAACATCACAAAGAACAGAAAGTTCATAAGCTTTCTTGATAAGCCCATTTCTCCTTTTAGAGAAAGTAACTTGCCTGTTTGTTGTGTTTTCTATTTTCTTGATTTCAAGCTTTACTCTTCCCATCGCTATTTTCTTTTTTAATCAATTGCCATCGATAAATCTATCCCCCCTCTAAACATATGATTTGAAGCTCAAATAAATAAATATATGCGGCAACTATTGGAAGCTAGTGGAAGAAAAAGCAAATAAAAGTAATAAATGAAGAGGAAAAAGAGGAAGATTTATAGATGACAATTGATTTTTTGTCACTATCAGGCCATTTACAAAGATGAGAAAACTGGAAAGAGACAGATGTGGCAGTGTACTGCTGTAAATTGTTCAGGTTTATTTTGGTCAGCTTTTAGCAAACTGGTTCGTCTTTTAATTCTTATTATTTCTTAAGCTATATATGCTCTTTAAGTTGTAATTGTATAAACAAATAGGGAGTGTAATGGTAATTCTTGCAAGAAATAGTGGTAAGTTCCTAGATATCACCAAGGAAGTCATTCCGATGCTTGGTTAAAGTTTCGTTAGTGATAACCAGACTATGTTTCGGATCCAGGTCCATATTTCGGATTTCCATATTTCCGATTTCTAGCTATTTTGGTCATCCAACATTTGGATTGTTCAATTCGGACGGCTTCGTCTTGACAGGCTTTATTTGGATAAATAACTCAGCTTGACTTTCTATTCTGCATAATTCTTTTCCCAATAAGACTTCTATGATCATCATGATTCCCAGAAAGAGCAGAAAATTGATCTCTATGAATAGCTATAATTGTCAAGTGGTTCTCTCTCTTAGCGTTTTTTATTAAAAATACTTTTTATTATTTACTGATTTAATCATCAAAAAAGTTTTCTTATCAAAATTTTATTATTTTTATATACTTTTGAAAAAATAGTCAGATTGAATTCGATAATAATTTGATAATTTTCGAACGATTATCAATTAGAAAAAAACGAGAAATAGTTGAATAACTAATTAAAATGCATGCTTTTGTAGGATGCTTTATAGGTTTATATATATATATATATATATATATATATATATATATATATATATATATATATATATATATATATATATTGTGAAAAGAAGTGGGATAAACCTACACAAAACGAGCAAAAGTTAGCGATTAAAAATAGTTCCCCAGATGAGAGGTCTCTAACTTCACAAGGGGGATCCTGCATTATTTAATATTTATATAGTTTTTAAGGTTGTTGAACCATAAAACATTAACACGCAATACGTGATGATTGATAGCATGAGTAAGGCTAATTATCGCACTATCAAGGACCGTCTCATAATTGAGTTAATTTCACTTATAATAATTGAATTTATGCTTAATTATTCAAAAGTAATTAATTTATTTTTCGTGACTTAAATATTATCGAACTTATTATATTTTTATAAAAAAAATCATTTTGATCGATTTTTTTTTTACGATAATCCTTGTCGAAATACTGAAATAGCATGTCACGTTATATATTTGGACATATGTGGCATGACATATCAACAATTACGTCATCGAAATATATTATATCACACAACATGTCAACATGCCACGTTATATGTCTGAATATACATAGCCTCTTTCAATGATGTGGCTGCTAACGTGTCGTACCACGTATATCCAAGCATATAACGTGACGTATCACATCAGCATTTCGACAAGGATTATCGTTGAAAATCGGTCAAAATAACTTTTATGCAAAAAAAATGATAAGTTCAGTGATATTTAAATCACGAAAAATAAATTAATTATTTTTATACGATTAGACGTAAGTTCAGTAATTATGTATAAAATTGATCCTCGCACAATTCTAGTAAGAAAGAGGAATGAGGAATTTCGAGCAGGAAACTTTAATGGTCTAGTATTTTTAGAAAGAACTAAAACTTGGTAGTTTAAAAAGTTTGTATTGTAAAATTGAAAATTTATATACTTTTTTTGATCATCCTGTTTAATTAAATTATTCGAGTTATTAATTCTGATAATTGCCCATTATGAATGAATGTAACAACTAATTGTTATAGATAAACTTTAAATAAAATAATTTAAGCACCATATAAATTTAAAAATTCTGAATATAATAGTATTGTATGATTATCACTTCTCACAAAAAAAAGTATTGTATGATTATCGGCTATCTGATCTTGTCACGTCTCGAGGATAAAAATAACTCGATTTTTTGAAGCTGTAAATATATCAGTAGAATCAAGATATGAATTATGGGTTGCCGAAGGTAAGGGAATTTGGCAATGTTTTGAATCTCGGTTTGACCCAGGTGGTCGAACTGGTTGGATAGCAAATCAATAAAAAAATTGGATTAATCCAATATAAAACTCAAAAAATGAAAAATTTGGATTGAACCGGGTTGAGCCAGAAAATTCGGATTGAACTGAGTTGGACCAAAAAATAAGGTTGAACCAGATTGGACTTCAAAATCTTTTCAAAAAATAAAAAATTTTAAACGGTTTGATTATTTTATTATATATCATCGTGTGATTGAAAAATTATAGATTTATATAATTTGATTTATTTTTTTATTATAATTAATCAAATTTTAATTTTTATCCCATTCAATCAATCTTTTAAAATATTTTTGCATGAAATTATATATTTTTATGTATATTTCAGTGTTATTAATTATATTTATTCACGAAATTTATTGTAGTTTGTATATGTGTTAAATAAATTTATTTGAATATTTATTTTTGATATTATATGAATTTATTTATATATTTATTAATTAAGATAATTTATTTAATTTTTATATTTATAAAATTTATTAAACTTAAAATTAATATTTTTATATTAATATTTAATAAATTTTTAAATGTATTTTTATATATTATATATTTAATTTTTTTATAAATAATTATATTTTTAAAAAATAATAAAAATTTTAAATTAATTCAATTAAATTAATTGATCAATGATTTAATTGACAGATCGAGTCAACATAAATCCAGTTTAAAACATTGGAATTTGGTTACCTTAGGCTCCGTCTGGTTATAGGTTATAATTTAATTTAAAAAGGTCGCAGAGGAGTATGGGTCCCAGGTAGCACATGGCATGATACTTTCAGTCGTGGCTGTAACCTAATGCGAGTAAGACGAGGTCGATTACACTGCCACAAGACGTTAACCAGTTGCTACGTGTTCTCGTTTTTTTAACACATCTCCCTATCTTATTACCCCACACGTTTGTCCTACTTGTATACTTTCCTCGAGGCATAAATTATGCTCCTGCGACCCTGCACTACAACCTTAATAGGCTCCGTTCTTGCATGTGGGCTACCATATGTTCGCATGGCCTGTTAATTTCGTAACTTGTGGGAGAATATTGCAATCACGAATTTACAAATTATTCAGGCTCGCTTCAAGTTTAAATCGGTATAGGAAATTTCAAAGGACAGAAAAATCAGCTCATGTCGCATCTACAGGTTACAAAACTCTGAACGCAAAATTGTTCAATTATTCTCTATGATTATCAATTTTATAAAAAAATTAGCCGCCAAACTCTAAATTTAATTCAACTGCTTTAGAGATATTATATCACTTTTTTTAAGTTAAATATTACTATCACGTTTACCTTCAACTTGTGAGCATCTAATTGTAATTATATATTAAAGGTTTATTATTATAAACTTTCAGATGAGTACTATATTATAACTAAATTCAAAACTAAGAACTTTAATAAGATTAATTTTACTTTCAAACAAAAAAAGGGATAAATTTTCCGTAGAATTGCTAAATTGTATATTTTCATAAAAGCTCGAAGCTTGTTGAAGAGATCTGGGCTAGGTTCCGCTTACTGAACCAATTACCAGTTGGGTTTGAAATATCTAGCCCAAGAACATACAAAAGAACCAAGGCCTTGAACCACCTAATTCACAACAATTAATTTAGTAAATGACGTAATTAGACATGTCCAAGAGTTTCTTGGGACAAAAAGTAAAAATAATATAGTAATAATAATAAGATAACAAATGATGGAGTACCTAACATTCAAAAAATTGAAAGAACTGGCAATTCAATTACCCGCCCTACGCAATGTAGCAGTTAGTTGAAGCCAATGCACTAACGGCACGCTCATCAACCTACTAGTCTTCTCCTTCCACTCTCCTTTCCCGCACCTAAAAGAACAAGGTGCCTCTCCTCCGATCTCTCGCCATTCAATCTGCTCCACAGCAGACATGTACAGGATGGTGTTGCCGCCACCTCCAATCCATTCTTCACGATGGCATGAATCCTGGGGCCGCTTACTTGTCCCTTTGACTCTATGGATATGTGGCATGTAATTTTACCATCTTCTTTTCCAATTCTTTTTGTTTGACCCTTCAAACTGAAGCGAGCATTTTCCTCTTCTTGGTTTGCTTCTTTTTTGCAGTTTCTGTAAGTCTACGATACGGGTATTATGCAGATCGACATATGGTCCTTGGGCCTAGCTCTTCGCGGTTGATGGAGGCAAGTTCTTTATTTGTTCAGCGGGTTGAAGCCACTGTTGATGATAAGAAAGGGGTTCTTCTTTATGGGTTTTCTCAAAAGCCTGATCTCACCTTTGAAACCAATTGGACTGTATCAAAATATTTGATTGTTGCCCCTTATAGTCGAAAGGTAAAATTTTCCCCCTTTTTATTCTGTTATATTGATTTGATTCTGTAGTTTCTTCACTCTTTTGATTTTTTTTTCTAGGGATTTTCTCTGTGGCTGAACAAAGGTTCACGAGTTGGTATGAAATGGGAAACTCAAACTAGTATTTTAAATCAGCTTGAACTGGTTATGATTAAAGGTAATTTTTTTTGTTGAATTTCTAGCTAGCAATAATGGTTCTTACAGTATTATAATTTTGAGTTCAACACGTCATTCGTTTCTTCAGGGGAACGGAAGCGTGAAACATTGCTGCCAAGTTTGACCACCTCCCCTGAAAACCTCAACCTACCCCTTAATGGTAATGCCTTTTTGTAGTTTCAGGGACAAAAAAAAGTCAATTTGTTTTAGTTAGTACCCTGTATAGTACTTTTTTTTTGGTTCAAAATTTATTGTGTACAGGAAATCCATAATTGGATTTAGTAGCAGAATTCTTGTTATAGAATACTTCGCAAATGGGTTCCGAAGATTAGTGGTCTGACCCATTGTTTTACTAATTACAAGTCTCATTTGCCTATAGTTTCTTTAAAGCATAGCATATTTTGTTCAGGCAAGGGAGCAGAATTCATGATTGAGGAGGATGACAAGTACTATCTTGGTCTGATCAACACAAATCATAAAAGTATTTTAATCAAAATATCTGCGAACGTCACATCGAAAATGTATAATCTATCAAATGCCAAGAACATGTGCTCAACAATTGAAGGATCATGCCAGCTCATGCTTCTGTTTCCAAACACTCAATATGTTGTCGTGACCACACCTGATAATGTAAGGCTTTATCCCTTGCTTGCATTTCTCAATTTCAAAGTCTGATCTCTGATTAATTCTTTCCTCTTCAGGGGGATATCGGCGGATGGTATATCGAGCTATCTTTCGTGGCTCGTGTCATAACTTACATTGCAATTTTAGGTATGAAATTAGATACATACCGTGAATTAATAATTATAAATTAGCCTAACATTCTTTTTTGGGTGTTTTACAGGATTTATTATTGTTGTAATTTTGCTGATACTGAAATATCTTGGAGCTTGTGATTATGAAAGCAACACAGAGGAGATAACAGCAGAAACACCAACACTAAGACAAATTTCTGAGACCGAGCCTATACTGCCATATAAGCAAACTCGTTTAACATATGGAACTAATGGAGAAGACGACGAAGATGGATCATCAAGTAGTTCTTCAGAGGATTTATATGATGCTAAATTGTGCGTGATCTGTTATGATGAGCAAAGAAACTGCTTCTTTGTTCCTTGTGGCCATTGCGCAACCTGTTATGACTGTGCTCAAAGGTAAAAATTATATAGGACCTTTATGTTCCACAATGTTAAGTTTCTGTCAAAAATTGACTGAGGATGGTTGTTTTACAGGATTATGGAAGGGGAAAGCAGAATGTGTCCGATTTGTCGAAGGCTAATTCACAAAGTAAGAAGATTGTTTGTTCCGTAAAGAGAGGAGAATTTGTGCTTCAAGATTTGTGTGATTGTGTTGACAGCAAGTTCTAGTTTGTAAAGAGAATGAGGCTATTTGTTATTTCTGCTCGAGTCCAATTCCAGGCTGTTTTATGTGCCATGTGAAATTCTTTTTGTTCTATATGATCAAAGCTATGCGAAAATTCGAATTTAAAGGGCTTCAAAACCAAACTTGATGCCGAATTATGAGAATTTTTTTTCACTAAACAACAACAAATGGGAGAAATTTAAGCGAAAATACGGTGGTATAATTTTTTGTCTAGCTAGCTGTGTCCTGAAGCTGATGTCCTGTTCTAGAAACAGGGAAAGATCAAAGAAAATTTGCATAAAAACCAATTCCCTGATTATGGGCTTGAGTGAAAATCACCGTCAATTAAACAATCCAACGGCAAATTCAAAATATATTGAAATAAACAAACACAAATCACAAAATTCAAATAATTAATGTAGATTTATTTATTTATTTATTTATTTTGTCGTTGATGGATAGGATTGGCATGATATATCTTTATCTGTTTTGTCCGATTTGCTTTACCTTGCAGCTGCAGGCAATCAATTCAGCAGCTATAACCATCATCTGTAACTGTTTACATTTATTTAGGCACAAGACGAGCAATTTAGTTTGTTTCCATGGAAATCTCTTTCTATTGCTTTTTCTTTCTCTTTCTATTCCTCTATTTCTTCTCCAAGAATCTGGGCATAATTAGGAACAAGAAACTCCCACCAAGTCCCGGTCTTTCTCTACCTATAATTGGTCATCTCTACCTCTTCAAGAAACCTCTGCATCGAACTTTTGCCGATCTTTCCGTCAAATATGGTCCGATTTTATTCCTAAAGTTCGGCTACCGTCCGGTCATCCTTGTGTCATCTCCGGAGGCCGCAGAGGAATGTTTCACTAAGAATGACTTGATTTTCGCCAATCGACCAAGACTTCTCGCCGGAAAACATCTTGGGTATAATTACAGCACCCTAGTTTGGGCCTCCTACGGTGATCACTGGCGCAACTTAAGACGCATAGCTTCTGTTGAGCTGTTATCATCTCATCGCCTTCAAATGTTCTATAAAATACGAGATGAAGAGGTGAGATCAATAGTTCGCAGGCTGTTTAGGAAGTCAGAAAGCGGTGAATTTGCTACTGTGGATATGAAATCAATGTTCTTCGAGCTTATGCTTAATGTTATGATGAGAATGATCGCCGGAAAGCGATATTACGGAGAGAATAAGGAAGAATTGGAAGAAGAGAGGAGATTTAGGGAAATTGTAAGAGAGACATTTGAATTGAGTGGAGCAACAAATATTGGAGATTTTGTGCCGGTTTTGAAGTGGATTGGATTGAATAAGATTGAGAAGAAGCTAGCTCTGTTGGGAAGAAAGAGGGATAAGTTTATGCAGGAGTTGATCGAAGAGCATAAAAGAGCAAGAACAGAGTCTGACTCAGAAAAAAAGAGCAACACCATGATTGATGTGCTCCTAAAGTTGCAAGAAAATGAACCTGAATACTATACAGATGAAATTATCAGAGGCCTGATGCAAGTAAGTTGTTTTTTTCAATATCCTTTCGCATTAATTGATGATGTGATGACAACCAATCTGATGAATATATTTTGCTATGGAGTTAGGATTGAAGATTAGAACAGTAGAGTGGACCGGCTTATTCACTTTAATAAAGATGGCTATTAAATTTTAGCACATGTTATTAGCTATTTATTGTTGGATCAATTGGTTAGGTTTTCACTAAATGTGCTTGATATTAATAGTCCGGAATTGATTTGGTGGCATATGTGAGTAGAAGTGCGGGGAATGACATTTATGGCGTTTAGACATCAAGTGGATGTTGAAATTAATAGAGTTGAATTGAAGGTCTACCCAATTAGTGAGCGTATGATCATATATTATGTTTTTAATGGGCAGGTAATGTTATCAGCTGGGACCGATACTTCTGCAGCAACCATGGAGTGGGCACTCTCGCTTCTACTAAACAATCCAGAATCACTTATAAAAGCCAGAGAAGAAATACTCAAAAACATAGGACAAAATAGGCTCATTGAAGAATCAAACTTAGCCAATCTTCCATATCTCCACAGCATCGTAAATGAGACTCTTAGAATGTACCCTGCTGCCCCACTAATACCCCCACACCAATCATCACAAGAATGTACTGTGGGAGGTTTCAATGTCCCACGTGGCACAATGTTATTGGTCAATGCTTTTGCTATACAAAATGATCCCAACTCATGGGATGAACCCACAAAGTTTAAGCCAGAAAGGCACATGGAGGGACGAAGAGAGGAGTGTGTATTTTTACCATTTGGGTCAGGAAGGAGAGGTTGTCCCGGTGAGGGGTTGGCCGTGAGGATGGTTGGATTGGCTTTGGGGACTTTGATTCAGTGCTTTGAATGGGAAAGAGTTGATGAGGAAATGGTGGATATGAAAGAAGGGAGTGGCCTCACCATGCCCAAACTTGACCCCTTGTTTGCCAAATGTACCCCGCAACCAGCCATGGCTAATCTCCTTTCTCTAGTCTAAGAACTTTTGTTGTAACCTTATGGAATAAAATTGTATTCCCTCTGTAACGCTATCGAAAAATTATTGTCTATATTCGGTTACACGAATTTTTGGAAGGAGAGTGAGAATATTAAAATAATGAAGGAAAAACACATTTTTGAATACCGAACTTTCATATTTTTCTGCATTAAATTTTTGTATAAAAAAATTAAATATTAGATTCTTTTATTTTTTATTTATTCTACATTAAATCCTTATGTAACGGAGCTTGATAATTGTGAAATTAATGTTATTTTTAGTATGTTTTTAGGTATTTAATTAGGTTAATTGTGTCAATTAGGTTAAATTAAAGTTTAATTGGTTAATTTGATATTTTTGAAGTTAATTGTAATTTTTGGTGTTTTTCAGGATTAAAATTGAAGAAAAATGATTTAATTGAGAAAAATGCAAAGTTTTGGGGCAATTGTGTAAATTTCAAGAAATCGATGATCAAAAGACGAGCGTTTAGTCCCGCATCTTTTAACACTGCCGAGTGAAAATTTAAAACGGCCATGCAAATTGGTTCTGGATTAAAGAGTGAAAATCGAAGTTTTGTTGAATAAGGCAAATTGTTCTTTGCTTGGCCGCATGAAGCAAAGAAGAACTGTGATGACCGGCCGCGTGATGAATTACTCTGTGCCCAGCCGTGTGATGAAGGAAGAATTATGCTTCCTGGCCGCATGAGAGAAGAATAAAAATAATGCCTGACCGTGTAACTCAAGTGTAAAATACATGCTTGGCTGCGTAAAAAGGAATTTAAAGTCGACAAAACTTCCTATTAGCTTAGACTTGTTTTTCCTATTTTGTTGCGAAAAATTGAAGACTTAGCCTATAAATACAGTCGAAAAGTACCAGAAAAAGGGAATCAATCATGAAGTAGAATCAATTAATAGTTTTAGTTTTTTTTACGTAGTTTATTTCTGTGTTTTTCATTTCAATGTTTTTTTAGTTTTTAAATATGTTTGGAAAGTAGTTTTTTTTCATTTTGCTAATGAATTCTTGAAATCTTATATTTTATTATTATGATTTAAGCTTGTGCTTAATTTTAATGCAAGTTTGATTATTTCTTAGTTCTTAAACACAATCTTATCATTATTTAACTGAAGATTGGTTGTTAACTTGATTAACATTGGTTAGTAATTGGTTTTTGGTTGGATTATTGATATGCATGTTCTTAGGTTAGTTTGCTTGGATTAATTCATGATTATGTTCTGAACAAGAGATAATTTTGTGTTAATTAAAGTAAGTTAATATTAAGAAAAAGTGTAACTAAGAATAAGTGAAAGTTAAATTACTTGAAAAATGATTTAATAGACATTTAGGAGGATTAATTCAGATCTTTATGCTAAGTGTTGAATTATTCTGAATAAGAAAATTTTAATGCTTAAAATGATAATCTTGAGTAAAGTTATCTGGTTTTATTCATCTGAATTCTTTATAATCACTTGTGTTTCTCTTTTAATTAAGTCATTACAATGAAAGTTAAGGTTGATAGTTTCTTTAGCAAGAGAATTTCAATTATTATTTTGTTTTTAATTCATGTTTTAGTTTTTATTTTGTTTAATTATTTATTTAGTTTAATTTTTGCTTTTAAATAAAAAACATTTGGAAAACAATCTCAGATTAATTTAATTCATGTATAGGTATTCTTTTTAGCAATCCATGTTCCATTGGATACGATATTTGGAATCTTAATCTATATTTTTCTGTATTACTAACCGATCTAGTATACTTGCTAAATACCGGTCAGAGCTGATGAGTTTGAAAAACATGCTCCGATTAGGACTGTTCACATTTTTTGATAAACCGATCAATCCAATCAATTGAAACCGACCAAACCAAAAAAAATACGGTTTAGGTGAGTTATTGGTCAAGTTAGGTAATATTTTTAGTTCTAATGTGAAAAATGGTCGAATTATTCTATAATTTGTCGGGCTATTACCTAAACCGATCATTTCATTTCTTCTCTCCATCTCTATTTCTCTCTACCATGCCTTAGACTCTCTGTCCTCAGCTCATCTCGGCTACTCTACTGTCTCGTACCCTCATCTCCCTCTTTCATTTTCTTTTTTCCCTGTATCTCGCTCTCCAGTTGCTGCATCTGCTTCAACAGGTATGTAATTTTTGTTTGGTTATATATCTTGATTTTATATGATTTTTGTTTCTTTAGATCTGTTTATATGATTTTTATTTGGTTAGATTTGTTTATTTTAACTTAGATCTGTTAATTTTATATGATTTTCCCCAATGCCTCCACTCTTTAAATCTAATATATGTATTGGCTTTACTGTCGCATTCATTTGAATGGAAATTGCCACGGGAAGGATAACTGGAAATATCTGATGAGTTTGGGATTGTTGTTAAGAAAATGAACCCTTAATGCTTGTTGCTACACCTAGCTAGGCTATATTCTCCTGTTTCCCTCTTGATGGATACCGAATGTTAATAGCTTTCTTTTTTTCATTCTTTGTTGTTGATACTCAAATAATTGTGTTGCTTGGTGGAATACTAATTACTTTAGTTATCAGTTGATGATAAGTTAATCAATCGAATTTCATAAAAATAAGTGAATTTTTTAAATTAAGTTATGATGAAACAGAGCAAAACTAGGTAAACATAGAATTAGATAACTAATTGGTTAATTCAAGCGAACCGATATGTCACAACTCAATTTCTGCCATCTCATCTATGCAATAAACTCAATGTCTGACTCGGTAATTAGTTAAATAAGTTGTTAATTAACTCCAACTTTTTAAAAATAAATTGCGAGTTCTTTTGCATGGGTTCATAATCATTTACTCGTTGAATTTGCAGAAAGTGCATATATAAGAAAATATTAGATGATGGAGTAGATTGTTATCTGAAATGTAATATTGATCTGGATTGTGTTCCATTGGAAAAAATTAAGGTCAGTTTCTTATCTTCACTCTGCTTCTCTCTTTCATATTCCAAGTTGTTTAATGGCTGGAAGCTTGAAACATCTTACACGCGTGCTTTAATTTAATGCCTAGAACATCTCTTTCACTCTGTGCATAGTTCCTATTTAATTAGATGTTTTGAAGCGTTTAACAAGCTTAAGGATGTATACCAGATTCTACAGCATAAATAGATTTAGTTTATTGAATCGTACTTATAATCTTATTACTTATTACAAATTTATCATGGATAAAAGTAATCCAACCTCATCAATGGAGGTTGAAAATGAGGATTTTGGGAGTAGAAAATATTAGGATACATCCAGGATGTTTGTCAAGTTTTTGAAACTTTTTTATGTTGTGACAATGAGATTTTTGAGTTTATTGTATGTAACCTCAAATGCTTTTTTCTATGAGCTTATGGCATGGATAGATAGGTTAGGTATATTGATGGGAAGAGAGGATAGTATCTTGTACTTAGTGGCTATACAAATGTAGAAAAACTGAAAAAATATTGAAAAAATGATGCAAATACAAATTTCTTATTGTTTGTTGCAGTTGTCTTAAATCCTCGGTATAAAATGGATTATGTGAGATATTATTTTGGTGAAGTGTATGATGAATCAAAGGGTAAGGAGATGTTGGATAAAGTTTATGATGCATTGGTTAGGTTGTTTGCCTATTATTTGACTAATGATTCAACCAATGTCATTATTTCAAGTAGCCAATTCTCCGATGATATGAATTTAGATGATGCTAAAGAGGATTAAGTCATTAGTTTTCAGCATAAATACTTTAGGCATAGGAAATAAAAAGAAAATTTAGAGAGTAATTTGGGGGTTGTAAAGTATTTAGCTGAAACTTGTGAAGAAATTCATGAAAATTTTGATATCATAAGATGATGGAAGATTAATGCCTCCAAGTATCCCTACCTTTCTCTATTAGCAAGAGATGTCCTAGCTATTCATATGTCAATGGTTGCATCGAAGTCAACATTCAGTACTGGAGGCATGATATTAGATCCTTTTAAAAGTGCATTGTCACCTTTAATGGTAGAAGCACTTGTCTGCTGCCAAAATTGGTTTGATTCAGTTTCAATTGATCTTCGAGAAGTACTGAACAATGTGGAAACATATGAAGAGGTTGAATCAGGTATTGTTTATTTTTGAAGTTATGGTTTTCATGTTATATTTCAAATGGAATCAACTTGTCTAATTCATTTTTTCTAAAAGATTTTTCAAATTTACTTGCACTTTCAATTCGAGAGTGAAATAGGGCTTGATCAGAATCTAGAGGCATTAACACCTATTAGCATTTTTGTGCTAAATATATTCCATCATATTTTGTAATTGATTAAGTAAACATCTATTATTCTTCCTTTATTTTTTTGGACATGTTGACTGATAATATTATATTTCATTACAATACTTGGTATAGATAAATTTTTTTATTTATTATTTTTAAATTTAGTATATAGTGTTTTAAATTTAGTGCAATTTGTAATTTAATATACTTATTATTTTACTTTATAAGTTAAATTTTTTAAAAAATTGATGAATGCAATAGTTAATTTATTTCAAGCCGTTTCAAAAATCACACCAAATCGTTATAAATTACAATAAAAAATTGCTCCAAACCGTCCCAAACCGTTCATTTTTATATGTATTGGTTTTGGTTGGATTTTTTTTAATTTTTAACCCAACCCAATCTATGAACAGCCCTAGCTCTGATCGTAAGGCCCATAAGAACTTAATGCAATAAATCATAAGTAAAATGATCTAATGTGTGATTTTTTTTATATAGGAACTAAATGCAAAAAAAATGAAATTTCAGGGACTCAATAATGTGTTAATCTATAAAAAAAATGAAAAAATGCATTCCTAGGTCCCTAAACTTTCATATTTTTCTACATTAAGCCCTTATACAAAAAAGTCACACATTAGATCCTTTTACTTATGATTTATTGCATTAAGTCCTTATGGTCTCATGATCAGAGAGTGTTGTTCAGGCTTATCATCTCAATCCCATAAGGATTTAATGTGGATTAAATCAAAAGTAAAAAAATTTACTGTGTGATTTTTTTGTACAGGAACTTAATGCAAAAAAGTATAAAAATTTAGGGACCTAAGAATGCATTTTGCCAATAATTAATTATCTTTATTTTTATACAAGGTTAATCATGATATACTCCTAGTCATAAAAGCAATACTTGTTTGAAAAAATACAGACACATTAATTCCTAACACTACAAAAAAAATGCTAATTAGCGACGGCAGTATTTTAGTTGCTAATTTTATGATAGATTCGCGACTATTTTACAATTCCGTTGTGGGGAAGATATTTTCTATTTTTTGCGACGATCTTATAATTTCAAGAATCATTTTAAAGTACTTTCCATTAATTCCAGAATTCAAATAACAATCTTATAACAATTAAAACAACATCATAACGAAACTCATACTGTCCATACATCCAAGACAAAAAAACATACAATCTAAATATAGTTCGAGCCTTTACCTTAATAGTCTAAGTATATACATGCCAAAAGCTTATACTAAAAATCACAAAGGTCTTCTCTTCCGATCTGGTCCTTCAATGTATTGTGCTCCTGCAACACTTCAGAACCTACACGCAGTAAACACTACGTGCTGAGCATTAAATATGCCCAGTGGTGACTACTAATCCAAGAATTTCCCAAAAATAAACATAATTTCATAATTTATGCTTCTATTGTTCTTATTTCATTAAACATTTCCTTTTATTCTAAACTTTTAACTGTACTATAGTATCTTTTTAGGTAGATCAATATCAGATTTACCTTTTTTCTTTACGTTAATCTTTACGTTAACTTTTACTTTTTATCAGTACTTTCATTTTATCCTTTATCCATAGCAATTCAATCATCATTTTAAGTAACAAGGTGTATTGGTACTCGTGTCCTTACTAGTACCAAAATAAACTACTTTTAATACTTGCTTTACTGGTCAATTATTCAATCTATAATCTGACTTCACTTTTTGCTATATATTCTATTACTTTACTTTAACTTTGATCTAATAATTACATTACTGTTAAAAGGCTTATAAGCTTCATCGCAAAGCGATATAGCCATTTTGGAGTACTTTGCAGTCAAAACTTATTTTTTTCTTATATACATTATTCATATTTAATTATCTAATTAAAACTTATATCTTGTACTTTACTTTTATTTCATAATCCTATGCCTTATATCATTTTACTTTTCAGGTAACTTATCTTTCAGAAAAGCGTTACCTAAGCATTAAGTTCACTTTTTGTCACTATCATTACTTTTTAACTTTAAGCAGGAAAATTAATATTATTTTTCAGAGTTATCATTATCTTTACAGTGGTAAATGGTACAAGCATTACTGATTAATTAAAATTATCTTTTTCACATAAATCAAGATTTATTCGAATTTCCTGTAAAAGCTTAACTAAATATTGATTTAATATCTTACTCTTATAAAACATTTCTTTTTATTACTAATTACACTTTCCAGAAATCTTTACAGATTTATTTTGACTTTGCATTTTATTTCAAACGAATCGTTTCGTTATAACTTTCTGTATTCAAGTCAATGAAACAGTACTTATTTATTCATTTCGATGTGCCCCTAGTGCAATATAACAGGTTTCCCACAAAGGATACACGGGACTGGACCCAAAGGTCCCACGTAGCAGACAGAGAAATGATCTCGAAAGATCAAGTCTCGCAAAACAGATACAGATACAGATACACTTTCACTTTTACAGAAGCTATGGAGATCAAAGATCCCGCCCATAGCTAAGCAAGTCGCCATGACTTGCACCGCGGTACAGAGATGTCCCTATGGCTAGCCAATTATATCCAAAACAAGAATCATACTACCTGTCTATCGCTAAGGGCAAACATAATCAATATCATTGCAAACATTTTTGAACATTTAAAAACTTTTAATTTCTTTTCTTTTGTTTATTACTATACGTTATTTGATCAAATGCACTCTTTCGTGCCTTGACTATTCAATAACTTTTTATTCACTTTTTCTGGTCACTTTTGTAAATTATCCTTCGATAATTCACTCAGATACTTAAACTTTTCAATCTTTTGCATATATTATAAATTATGAATTATGACATTATAATTCACAATTTTCTTTGTATTCTTTTTATATTATCATTTGCGAATTACTGTCTAATAATTCAATGATTGACTTCTTTTTCTTTTACTGCTCAAACTTTTTAATCATTCGGTATGCCAACGTTTATTTCGTCAGCGAATTATTTTAATAAGCATTAATTCTTTTAATACTTTTTGTTGACTAATTTATTGTAATAAATTAGTCAAATCTTTTTTTTCTGCTTTTAAGCATTTAGGGACTTAATTAATATCCTCCATTATTCATCTTTTATTCTTTATTTTACCACTTTCGGGTAAAATTATATTTTTGTCCTTAAACCACGAAAATTCTATTTTTCGAAACCGTTAGGCCTCTAAAATTACCATTTTACCCTTATTAAGTATTTCTTACTTATTTATACGCGTTAATTACTTACTTTGGCAAAATTACCATTTTGCCCCTAAACTTTTATTTTCTTTCATTAAAGTCTCTTTTTCTTTTAAAACTCATTTTAACTTTCTTTTATTTACATATTAAGTTATTTCCATCATTTTTATTTATTTATGAATTATTTACTAATAACTCATTGCTTTTATCATTTTCACTACCCAATAATTATTTCGAAACATTCGTCAGTTGACTTTTTATTTTTTGTCATTGACATTAATTTATTTTCACATTAAATAATCATGTTTGTCATTTTTATACAATTATGCATTAAAATTCAATTATTTTCATTATACATATTCACATAAAAATTTCAATAAAACCTCAATCAATTCAATAAATTCCAATAAATTTTATTTATGCATTATTTATTATTTAGCACCATTTCTCACTAAAATAATCAATTAATTCTCATTATATCACAATTTTCACTATGAACATATTCAATACATAGGCTTTAAAATTTCAAAATAAATTCCAATAATTCATTAAAAATCCAAAGGCACCAATTATCATCACTATATTCAATTTAGACCATCATATATTATTTTCATGCAAAATTTCACATTTTTCTATTAGGAAATAATTCGGCCATAACTACTTTTTCACCCTAAAAATTTCCTTTCACTCATTTTCACTTTTCATTTATCTCTTCTCTAGTCTAATTACAATAACCCTATCATAATTACATTAATTAACAATATTACCTATTTTTATCTTAATTACATAATCAAGAAAAATTCATATTAAATGGAAAATTAAGGGATTTGGTAGTCACTTACCTTTTTCCATGCTTAACCTTCCTTAAACTTCATTTTTCTTCACCTAAAGCCAAGCAAAACTTCATTCTTCAACCAAAAACAATCTTGGACGAAATTACCCTTCACCAAAATACCATGATTTCATTCTTTTGAAGAGATGAGGGCACTAAACTTAATTAAAAAGGTAGAAATCACTATTTAATGGCTTGATTTGGTGTGAAATGGAGAGAGAGAAGAAGAAGAACTCAAGCAACCATGGAGAGGAGATGGTCGGCCAAGAAGAGAAGGAGAAAATGGCGTGAAGATGCTGGTTGATTCCAGAAAATTTCAGCTATTTATACCTCCTCTTAAAAGATGAAATGGGCTTGGGTTGAGTTTTGGGCTTAACTATTTAATTAAAGCCCAATAATAACTTAATTCAAAGCCCAAATGATTTCTCCCATTTTCTTACTCCAAATCAATCCAAATTTGATTCCATAATTTTTATCACATCAAAAATAGGTAGGATATAAATTTTCGGTTCAATCGGAGTCCGTTATCAGTCCGATTCAAACTTATCGGTCCGATTCGATAACTGTCGACATCGTCGAAAAATTTATTTTTTTACACCAAAATATTCTTCATAAAATTTCATTAAGAACTGCAAAATATGGCAATATTTGGAGGTCATTTACTATTTTTAATTATTTGTACAAAATCAAGTCCCATTCCCTACCAGGGAAATTGACTCGCTATCTTTTTCGTATTTTTGATTTTTGGAAGTCTATTTGACCTCAAATGCACTTAAAATTTCAACCATAGACTCGCCATAACTATTCCTTTCAAATGGTCCAATAAAATATTTTCGACTTTCGGGTGTCATTTCAAACCCGAGAAACACTATTCACTGCCGGAAAGTACTATTCACGGCTGACCCGGTGTTGAGGCCATTATAATTCTCCCCTAATAAAAGAAATTTCGTCCTCGAAATTTACTTATATAACAGAGTAGAGGATACCATTCTATCATATTATTGAATTATCATCTACATACAATAGTTCCAAACATATATTCGTCAATAGGACCCACATGTTTGAAGCTAACCCATTTTTATTAGTTTTTCTTTTCTAAACATATCATCCTGAATGTAGATTCATTTTATATCTTGAATCAAATCAAAACTTGCAATCCCATACACTTTACCATACTCTTTCTTTCAATATCTGAAACATTTACTTTGACTAATCCTTAGTCAAAGGTGAATCACTATGTCAATACTAAGACATTACCAATCTTCCTTTTTGATACTTGACAAATTCGATGACAGATTCTTCAATCACATTATTCCATTTCTGAACAAATATCATTACAAGTCAGAGCAATTCTCAAATAAGTCTAATGCTCTGCATCCATGTAACATTTACTTATACCTGTCACAGCACACTTTCAGTCTAACTTCCAGAATTAAGTTTTTAATCCTGACACACCTGATGATGTCAGGCATTACTATCTCGGTGAACTTTAGTAAGAATCTTTCAATTTACTCACAAAGACTACTACATAACATTATCTTTCGGAATTATCGTCTTTACTTACTGTACAAAATCAATTTCACTTATTTTACAGTTAGACAAGCTCCATCAAGAGTCAAACTTAAATTGGCTCTCACAACTTGAAAACCAAAACATTATCATTAACCATTTACACTTATCATTTCCATCGATTCATCAATAGGGTTACTATGCTAACAAATTTATTGACATGACCAATGTCTCACAATGGCCACATCAAAATTGGAAAACAATCTTAAGCACACTAGTTCATATCTCATTCTTAGGTTGTCCTTATGCTTATCATATCTTCTGTCAGTTTCATCCTATCAAGTGGGGCCTAAACACATGGTATAATGCATATCAAATGCTGTCAAACAATATGGAATGCTATGTAATGAATGTATGATTTCATGTATGCAGATAGAATACTGTCAAGTATCCTCATATAATGCAGAGATCATAGCCCATCCCAGAGCTATGTGAAATACAATCAAATCCCCACTCCTATAAGGAAATCACTGTCAGATATATATATATAGAACATCTTAACCAACCTTAACTTATAACAATTTGCTCGCTAGCATTCTTAAACCAAGACAATCCGATCAAAGTATCTCCTTAACCTGTGCCATTTATCTATACTCACAATACAATTCCTTTTTAACTTCAAACACACTGATCATCTTGTGCTTCTTTTAACTATTTCTAATTCATATAGATACTTAAACTCTCACATTTTCACATTTTGTCAATCAACTTTTCTTTTTCCTGCTTTGACACTCATGACATCTCAAGCAGCAATACTTCCATTCTCATTCAGTACCGTTTCTACCGTGTGAAATCAATCCTTTCATACTTGATAATCTCAGTCAAATATCAACTCTTTCACTTTAATACAAATGGGGGAGCAAGTACCCTTCAGTTTAGTCAACACTTCTCCACTTACAATTGGCATGTATATACAGACAACCTATCACTTAACCTTATCCCACTCCGATCTTAGAACCGCCTAAACCTTAGCTCTGATACCACTAAATGTAACACCCTTCTCGGAACAGTCTTTTCCGAAACGAAACTTAGCCGAAACCGGTGAGTTTTTTTTTTTTTTTTTACCGAGCAATTCAAAACATTTTAAAGTACTTTCCATTAATTCCAGAATTCAAATAACAATCTTATAACAATTAAAACAACATCATAACGAAACTCATACTGTCCATACATCCAAGACAAAAAAACATACAATCTAAATATAGTTCGAGCCTTTACCTTAATAGTCTAAGTATATACATGCCAAAAGCTTATACTAAAAATCACAAAGGTCTTCTCTTCCGATCTGGTCCTTCAATGTACTGTGCTCCTGCAACACTTCAGAACCTGCACGCAGTAAACACTACGTGCTGAGCATTAAATATGCCCAGTGGTGACTACTAATCCAAGAATTTCCCAAGAATAAACATAATTTCATAATTTATGCTTCTATTGTTCTTATTTCATTAAACATTTCCTTTTATTCTAAACTTTTAACTGTACTATAGTATCTTTTTAGGTAGATCAATATCAGATTTACCTTTTTTCTTTACGTTAATCTTTACGTTAACTTTTACTTTTTATCAGTACTTTCATTTTATCCTTTATCCATAGCAATTCAATTATCATTTTAAGTAATAACGTGTATTGGTACTCGTGTCCTTACTAGTACCAAAATAAACTAATTTTAATACTTGCTTTACTGGTCAATTATTCAATCTATAATCTGACTTCACTTTTTGCTATATATTCTATTACTTTACTTTAACTTTGATCTAATAATTACATTACTGTTAAAAGGCTTATAAGCTTCATCGCAAAGCGATATAGCCATTTTGGAGTACTTTGCAGTCAAAACTTATTTTTTTCTTATATACATTATTCATATTTAATTATCTAATTAAAACTTATATCTTGTACTTTACTTTTATTGCATAATCCTATGCCTTATATCATTTTACTTTTCAGGTAACCTATCTTTCAGAAAAGCGTTACCTAAGCATTAAGTTCACTTTTTGTCACTATCATTACTTTTTAACTTTAAACAGGAAAATTAATATTATTTTCCAGAGTTGTCATTATCTTTACAGTGGTAAATGGTACAAGCATTACTGATTAATTAAAATTATCTTTTTCACATAAATCAAGATTTATTCGAATTTCCTGTAAAAGCTTAACTAAATATTGATTTAATATCTTACTCTTATAAAACATTTCTTTTTATTACTAATTACACTTTCCAGAAATATTTACAGATTTATTTTGACTTTGCATTTTATTTCAAACGAATCGTTTCGTTATAACTTTCTGTATTCAAGTCAATGAAACAGTACTTATTTATTCATTTCGATGTGCCCCTAGTGCAATATAACAGGTTTCCCACAAAGGATACACGAGACTGGACCCAAAGGTCCCACGTAGCAGACAGAGAAATGATCTCGAAAGATCAAGTCTCGCAAAACAGATACAGATACAGATACACTTTCACTTTTACAGAAGCTATGGAGATCAAAGATCCCGCCCATAGCTAAGCAAGTCGCCATGACTTGCACCGCGGAACAGAGATGCCCTATGGCTAGCCAATTATATCCAAAACAAGAATCATACTACCTGTCTATCGCTAAGGGCAAACATAATCAATATCATTGCAAACATTTTTGAACATTTAAAAACTTTTAATTTCTTTTCTTTTGTTTATTACTATACGTTATTTGATCAAATGCACTCTTTTGTGCCTTGACTATTCAATAACTTTTTATTCACTTTTTCTGGTCACTTTTGTGAATTATCCTTCGATAATTCACTCAGATACTTAAACTTTTCAATCTTTTGCACATATTATAAATTATGAATTATGACATTATAATTCACAATTTTCTTTGTATTCTTTTTGTATTATCATTTGCGAATTATTGTCTAATAATTCAATGATTGACTTCTTTTTCTTTTACTGCTCAAACTTTTTAATCATTCGGTATGCCAACGTTTGTTTCGTCAGCGAATTATTTTAATAAGCATTAATTCTTTTAATACTTTTTGTTGACTAATTTATTGTAATAAATTAGTCACATCTTTTTTTTTCTGCTTTTAAGCATTTAGGGACTTAATTAATATCCTCCATTATTCATCTTTTATTTTTTATTTTACCACTTTCGGGTAAAATTACATTTTGGTCCTTAAACCACGGAAATTCTATTTTTCGAAACCTTTAGGCCTCTGAAATTACCATTTTACCCTTATTAAGTATTTCTTACTTATTTATACGCGTTAATTACTTACTTTGGCAAAATTACCATTTTGCCCCTAAACTTTTATTTTCTTTCATTAAAGTCTCTTTTTCTTTTAAAACTCATTTTAACTTTCTTTTATTTACATATTAAGTTATTTCCATCATTTTTATTTATTTATGAATTATTTACTAATAACTCATTGCTTTTATCATTTTCACTACCCAATAATTATTTCGAAATATTCGTCGGTTGACTTTTTATTTCTTGTCATTGACATTAATTTATTTTCACATTAAATCATCATGTTTGTCATTTTTATACAATTATGCATTAAAATTCAATTATTTTCATTATACATATTTACATAAAAATTCCAATAAAACCTCAATCAATTCAATAAATTCCAATAAATTTTATTTATGCATTATTTATTATTTAGCACCATTTCTCACTAAAATAATCAATTAATTCTCATTATATCACAATTTTCACTATGAACATATTCAATACATAGGCTTTAAAATTTCAAAATAAATTCCAATAATTCATTAAAAATCCAAAGGCACCAATTATCATCACTATATTTAATTTAGACCATCATATATTATTTTCATGCAAAATTTCACATTTTTCTATTAGGGAATAATTCGGCCATCACTACTTTTTCACCCTAAAAATTTCCTTTCACTCATTTTCACTTTTCATTTATCTCTTCTCTAGTCTAATTACAATAACCCTATCATAATTACATTAATTAACAATATTACCTATTTTTATCTTAATTACATAATCAAGAAAAATTCATATTAAATGGAAAATTAAGGGATTTGGTAGTCACTTACCTTTTTCCATGCTTAACCTTCCTTAAACTTCATTTTTCTTCACCTAAAGCCAAGCAAAACTTCATTCTTCAACCAAAAACAATCTTGGACGAAATTACCCTTCACCAAAATACCATGATTTCATTCTTTTGAAGAGATGAGGGCACTAAACTTAATTAAAAAGGTAAAAATTACTATTTAATGGCTTGATTTGGTGTAAAATGGAGAGAGAGAAGAAGAAGAACTCAAGCAACCATGGAGAGGAGATGGTCGGCCAAGAAGAGAAGGAGAAAATGGCGTGAAGATGCTGGTTGATTCCAGAAAATTTCAGCTATTTATACCTCCTCTTAAAAGATGAAATGGGCTTGGGTTGAGTTTTGGGCTTAACTATTTAATTAAAGCCTAATAATAACTTAATTCAAAGCCCAAATGATTTCTCCCATTTTCTTACTCCAAATCAATCCAAATTTGATTCCATAATTTTTATCACATCAAAAATAGGTAGGATATAAATTTTCGGCTCAATCGGAGTCCGTTATCGGTCCGATTCAAACTTATCGATCCGATTCGATAACTGTCGACATCGTCGAAAATTTTATTTTTTTACACCAAAATATTCTTCATAAAATTTCATTAAGAACTGCAAAATATGGCAATATTTGGAGGTAATTTACTATTTTTAATTATTTGTGCAAAATCAAGTCCCATTCTCTATCAGGGAAATTGACTCGATATTTTTTTTCGTATTTTTGACTTTTGGAAGTCTATTTGACCTCAAATGCACTTAAAATTTCAACCATAGACTCGTCATAACTATTCCTTTCAAATGGTCCAATAAAATATTTTCGACTTTCGGGTGTCCTTTCAAGCCCGAGAAACACTATTCACTGCCAGAAAGTACTATTCTCGGCTGACCCGGTGTTGAGGCCATTACACCAAGTACTTATCTTTATAATTTAGCCTCATATATGTATCATGTATTTTATATACTATAGTTTATCCAAAACTATGATTAAAACGATTCATATTACTTAAACGATGACATAGGAGTATTTGTGCTTTTAGTTCAATTACTGTAATCATATTAGATAGCCTGCTTAAGTTTTAAAGGTGGATAACGTAAAAGGTGGATATCTGAAGGTATCAAAATGATAGATATCTAAAGATATCAAATCAATGGACCCAAACGAGATCAACTGTACTATAAACCAATCAAGCGAACTTAGATGGTCAGCTAACAATCCAAATGGGGTTATTCATGATCTAAAAGGGATCAACTATACTTTAGACTCATTTGGGCCAAACTATGGTAGTTGTAATAATCCTTATAGGCGCCTTTCTATCCATAATTGAACTCTATTTGTAGGCAATACCGTGTTCATGTTCATTTCATATATCAAAACTGTCTTTATATTATTCCATTTTCACGTATACATAATCATGTAAAAATATACCTTTTCTAGCGCATAAACATATATGCACAATTCATATAATAATTTATACAATTTTACTCAAGTAAGTAATCAATGAAAAGCTATACAATCTTTAGTGTATATACTCGTATACACCGCCTCTTAAAAATGCCATCATATAATTTATCATATTATATATAATTAAATATACTTCCATGTATTCATTTACTTTAGCATGCTAACATTTGGCATCACACATGCATAGCCATACTATTTCAATCAAGTAATATCCTTGTGACTATACATTTGATATACTAACATATAAACATGTATATAATATCATGTGGTATCAAAAGATATATATACGTGCTTTTACTATACATGTACCACAATATCTAGTATGTAAACTAATATATATATAGAAATGTATCACAATCTCTAGTATATAAACAAATATATATATAAACATGTGGTATTAAAAAGATATATAATCCCAAGTATATAAACATATATTTTCAACTTCATTTATATATATATATATATATATATATATATATATATATATATATATATATATATATATATATATATATATATATGTTGACATTTTAACGTATAGACATATTATACAACTATAACATATAAGCATGATTATGTTAGATCAATGAAGTGAATAATAACATACCTTTATCATACTTATACTTTGATAAGTAGTCATGCTTATAGCTTACAATGTGTTGTTATTTTATATGTTCCATGAAATTATCTCTTTTCTCTTTAATATGTTACTTTTTCATAGGAAAAGTGCTTAAGATGCTTAAGATCTTTTCTACATATAGACAAAAAATGATATTAAAGATGCTTGAATTCATTAAAGATACTTAAGGGTATTCCAAAGATGCATACAAAAATTGTTGTAAATTCTTGCAATAATTTTGCATAGAGATAGATTTCCAAGCTTGTATTTAAAGCTATTTTTGACCTACCAAAAACCATTTCTGACCAAAATGATCACCTACAAAGCCGATCCCATATGTTTCTCGTTTCAGGAATATTAAAAATTACACCAATATCATTTCTACATGTTAAGATATTGCAAAAACATGAAGAGTTATTTTTGGAAATAGTGCTGCCATCGATTCTGAATTCAAGCCATATTTTGACCTATTTAAGTGTAGTATTAAACTATGCTTTCTTCATATAACTTGTATGCATATAAGTCTAGTTTAACTAGAAATTGAATTCATAGAATTTCAACCTCTATAACAAGAGATATAGTCAAATTACTAAAATCTGTTCCTATTCTCTAAACAGCAGTTCACTGTACCCTATTCGATTTTTATCATCACTTAGAAAATTCATAGTATAAATTGGGTACAGAATCTTAACAACTTCCTTCATGAACATTTTTCTCCTATAAATTTAGTTTAATCAAAATTTTATCTCAAAGGATTTTGACTTCTCTAAAAAAATTTATAGCAAAAATACCACAACATGATCATAACAACTGGGCAGCAGCTCAAAACGAACTTTAATTTAGATTTAAGGACACTTAGAGGTAGAATCAAACTCTGATTTCTTCTACAAAATTAAAGGTCCATGTCTTAAGTTTAATTAACAACTTGAATTACCCAAATTAGAGTTATAAAACTCAAAATATGCATAAAATACAGAAATTGATTCATAATGAACCAACCCATATTTCTACTTCTTAAATCTTCAACAAATCAAAACATGTAAGATATAATCCTTTAGATTTCACTTGAATACTATAATATCAACTCAAAATACATTTCATTACACATTTTATACAAATTTTTCATAGTTACGTTCACATACAAGATGAGTAAAAATCCTTATCCTTTAATGAAATACCAAAATTTTCATCAAGACTTCTTTCTCATTCTTCTTCTTCTTCTTCTTCTTCTTGAATATCTTGAAGATTTCTCATCTCAAACCCTTACATGCAACTTTCAGCAACTCAAGAGTGTTCTAATTAGTTAAGAGACCAAATTCATCAAGAAAAAGAAGAGAAAAGAAAGATGTTGATGGATTTTACAAGAGAGAGAGAAGAGGGATTGCAATTTTTAGTAAGAGATGAAGGAGAGAATGAAAATTTGCATTTCTTTCTCTTTTTTTCCTTGCCAAATTCGTTCTCCTCATCTTAAGAACCAAGAAAATATTTTCTCTCTCCAACATACAAATATTCTAGCACTTAAATAGAAGGGCAAAGTATCCTTATGCTTCCTCATCTATTTTCATGTTACAAATATGTCCTCATTTGTTCTTTCTTTCCAATTTGACCCCATGATTATTTTCTTTTCTTTAATTGCACCCCATCTTCCTTTATTTTATTGATTTTACCCACTAATACATAATTATATCACAATTGACCACTTAACTATAATTTCTTTTCAATTGCACCCTTATATACCACAATTTTAATTGACTCTCTAACCCTCTACCACATGAGACCATTAATCCTCAAGATCTTAATTTATAATAATTTATCTAATTAGTCTTGATTAGATATTAATAACATGATAATGCCCTTGAATTTTACTAGGGCCTATTTTGTATCCTTATATTTTAAATTACACTTATGGACCATACTATTTCTGAATTTTCATTTTAGTCATTTTCTTACCATTATTGATGGCAAATTACAATATGGTACCTAAAGTTACATATCAAATTTTACCTCATATTTTCATTATTCACTCTTATAGCTAATTTTCCCTATCTTTTACGCTTAATACATGTTATGATATGTAAAATTATAATTTAATCCTTGCACTTTCACTAAATTATGACAATGCTCTCTTTTATCACTTATTTATACTAATGTCACTACTCGTCTTTACTTTCACATTTAATTTCATATTTAACATTCAATATATCATTTAATCACAAATATATTATTTTTATGATAAGTTACATATTGATCTCTACTAGATCATTAACTTACACATTAAATCGCTCATTTATACTCTTCATTTATTGTTCATTATACAAATTGTAATCTTAATCCTTAACATATTATTTTATTACCACTTTACATTTTAGTATCAATTCTTCTCATATTTTACAATTAAGTTCACTTATATTCCATTTTCACTCGGGAAACAACCCTTATATTTTATTTATTATACAATTGCCATTTTAATCATTGAATTTATCAATTCCTTTCAATTAATTACAAAATTATCATTTTTATACCTTATTAACAATTTTTCCATCAGTTCACTCATTTTCACTCTAAACTCATTAATTGGCATACAAATTACTATTAGTCTCAATTTTAACATTTTCATGTAAATTTTTATTTTTGTCTTTCAAATTTACAAAGTTCATTTTTAAGTTGTTTACTCACTAATTTACCATTTTACTCTTTTCATTCACTACTTTGTCATTTTTATCCATTAAACTTATCATTATAAAAATTACCATTTTGATCCTAAACTTTTTAGTTTCTTTTATTTAGGTCATTTTTTCATTCAAATCTTCATTTTTCACTTTACTTTTTGCATTTTTCAATCACTTTTACCATTATACCCCTAGTACAATCTTAACAAAAATCTTCAGATCAGATATATGGGATATTGGATCCCACAGATCCACAGTACAAACTGAGAAATAATCTTAAATGATCATTTTCTCACAGAATAGAACAGAGCAGAATAATATAGATACTATGGAAGATCATTACGATAATACCATAACAAATCAAGTCGTCATGATTTACACCGTGGTATGGTGTCCCTATAGCTAGTCAATTATATCATGAACTAGATTTTGATCGCCTGACTATTACTAAGGACAAAATTCACTTTTCACATATTAATATTTTCATTTGTTTTCTCATTTTAGTGGATCAGTCACTTCACTTTTTCATTACTTTTGTACAGTTTATGAATTATCTCGTAATAATTCATCATTTTCACTCAAATTTTAAATTATTTCACAATAATTCATTATTTTCACATTAAACATAATCCAATTTCACCCTTGAAAATGTTCATACATATTCCATAAATTCTTAATAAATTAATGGACAAGTGTTTTCATGTCTAAATTCATTTTAAGAGCCCTCAATCATCATCAATTTTTTTTAGGCTTATATTAAATAAAATATAATTATCATTCCATAACTATGCATTCATATTTTAGGAATTATTTATAATTCATATTCACTTGGTTATCAAGCTTTAACACAAGATATCCTTAACTCCTTACACTTTAATTTATGTAATCACTTGCCATTTCATATTATATTTAGGTTAGTAAATTACATAATCATCATTACATGCAATTTCATTTTAAAGTATTATGTCCCACTATTCTTCCTTTAATCAATTATTCTATTAAATTATATACTAGCTAACATATCTATTTACTTATATACCCTTACACATTAAAAAGTACAATATTAAATTCTAATATACTATTTGGTCAAACTAGAATTTTCACTCTAAATTAATCATTTCCTCCCTTATCATTAATTCCATTATCTAATACACTAATTAACCTATTTTCTATACCTACCTTTCAATAAAGACTAAGTTATCCTTTAACAAATTACATTATACATATAATGTATATACAACTTAAAATATACTCAAATAAGTTCCAATAAATCTCATTTACATTCATCAATCAATTATAACTCATTTTCTTTTGATACTTCATTTAGCCTACTCAATTTCTCTATTCATCAACATTCTTTTTCTTTCATTTATTATGTATCAAGGTTTATAAGCTCACACACTCTCTCTCTTTCTAAGTTCAAATTCACTTAAAATAAATTTTATAATTCATAAAATATATACCTTAGCTTACATACAAAATTTCAGCCCAATCAAATTTCATTTTCGATCCGATTCACTCAAACTGATCCGGTTAATAAATTTTTGATTTTATCGTAAAATTACTTTTTCACTATCAAATAATTGTAAATATCGATTAGAGCCCAACTAGAACTTCCTACAATTTTTAGAGATCATTTATAATTTTTAAAGTTTCAATCAAATTCACGATCAATCAGTTACTATTTGAACCAAAATCATTATTTTTTTCGTATTTTTTGAGTTCAAAACTTTGTAAAAATACTTTCATAATCCTTGAAATATATTCATTAGGCTCCATAAATATTTTTAAATCAATCAGAGACTATTCCCGATCTGGTTCACTTTTATCACTCCGATAATCTATTTTTTTCAAAATCACCAAAAATTAATTTTTTATTATCATATAATTCTATTTCTTATTTAATATAGATCTGAAAATTTTGATGATTTTTAGATGTCATTTGCTAATTTTAAAGTTCATGTCAAACCTTAATCAACCTAGGTACTATTTAAACCACAACCATGAAATTTTATTATTTTCAGTTTTTGAAAATTCATTTGACCTCATTTTGATTTCAAATTTCACCCTAGGAATAGTTGCAA
The DNA here is from genome assembly GCA_037975025.1 of Excoecaria agallocha. Lineage (NCBI taxonomy): Eukaryota > Viridiplantae > Streptophyta > Magnoliopsida > Malpighiales > Euphorbiaceae > Excoecaria > Excoecaria agallocha. The sequence goes on from CM075806.1 coordinate 82,493,837, forward strand.
TTAGTACTTTTCAATGATCACATAAAATATTTTCTGATTTCGGGAGGTATTATTCTTTTCAGTATATTATTTATCATCGAAATACTATTTTCGATTAATCTGATAATCGAACTATTATATGTGCATTAGTTTGTTTTTCTTGTGAGTTTTGCTCACTTTTTCTTGCCAAAAAATAATTTCAGAGACACCAAAATAGCTTTCCCATTGATCTTTATTTTGATTTTTCAATTAAAATTTGGTAAAAGTTGTAAGCGATAGCCTTTGACTTTTATAAGAGGCGACAAAGTTTGAATGTAATTGATTGGTAATTTGTTCCTAATTGGTAATTTGCTTCTGGGTTCGAAAAGCGAACGCCGTTAAATTTGGGCTAAAGAGTGGAAGGACATGATCAATCAAAAATCCAATGTTATTAAAATCAGATCGAACTAATTAATTGAACTGATTAAATTGCGAATAGATAAGCTAATCGATTGGTTTAACAATTAAAAATCGAATTAGTAAAAAAACAAATTGAACGGAAAAAAACCGAATTGAACCGACGAACTGAAAAACCGGCCAAAATCGGGTTTTTGATTAAAATATGTAAAAAATCATAATTTTTTATATATTTTCACACGCCCACACACACATATATATATATTTAAATTTTCATTATTTATTTATTTGAAAAATTAGTATTTTAAATTTTAAAAATATCATACAATAATTTAATATATTTATTATATATAGGGATGAGCATAAATCGGTTAATCGGTCCATTAGCAAAAAAAATTAACCAATCTATATACATCGATTTTTTCAAAAGACTAACCATTAATCAATCTATTGCAATCGGTTAACCAATCCATCGATTTTAGTTTTTCGGACTGGTTAACCAATTTTTTTTGGTTAACCACTATAATTATAAAATGCAATTAAAAATTTAAATTATCAAAATATTTAAAAATAAAAATTAAATAACATACTTAATTCAACATATTGTTCAAACATGATTGGACATTAAGACATTTTCATTTATCCACAATCCAACCCTCAGCTTATATATAAACAGATTGGGAGTGTTCACAGATGATTCTACCATCCGAGGCTGAATTTTGGCACCACCCTGCAGCTTCAGTTAACATAAATACGCACTAATTAACATCAAAATACAATATATGCACTTAATCGATTAGTGTTATCAGTAAAGCATATTCCCTCTGATCTCAATATCAGTACCTGTAATTTAGCATTCTGCAAATGGGTATGTATGCAATCAATGAAGTGGAAAGTAACCTCATTGAAGTTCACCACAGGCCTGTAAAGTACAGTGAATTGAAGGTATCATAAGTCACAATGAGGTTGCTTCAAACAGAGCTTGAGTACATCGATACATGGGGAAATCAAGAAGCACTAGTAAAGAAAAAATCAAATTGTATTCTAGTAGCGATCCAAACTGCATATAATCAGTTTGCTTTGGCTTGTTCCATCAATCTTACAAATTAAATCTGGTGGTATCAAGCAATGAAAAGTATCGAACAATGAAATTCTGTGTCATCAACTTTTAGCTGAAATTGCACAAAGTTTGAAAAGACAAATCCACTGCATCAATCATTTATATATAAAAGTTATCATGCTTCTTCTATACACGTTAGTTTTATATGGCAATCTTCTTCTCTGTTTCCACTACTCCCTCCTAAATATGCTATTTTATCCATCTCTCCTTTTAATCCCAGAACAAGCATTCAAGAATAAAGTTTATCTGGTTAACGTTAATATTTTATACAGACATGGAGCCAGAAAGAAGTAAAAGGATCGAGAGAAGAATTTTAGTCTTAGATTCAGTTAAAAACTAGGCAAATACAATGAAAAGCGACAGCAAAAAAGAAATATTTTGTCCTGAATGTTCGATGATACCAGAAGAAAGAAATATACCTCTTGCGCTTAACGAGTAAACATTATTTTCTGTATTTCCATGAAAGAATTAATATATTCAAGATTAAAAAGAAAAGGATATTCATTATAAGAATTGTCACTGAAACAAAGGGTCCAGTTTTATTCCTGAAAAATAAATCCAAATCAATCTTCAGCTACATTCACCATGCATTGCACTAGAACTAAGTTCTCTTTGTAATACATGAAAGCATTTAGTTTCTTTTCCACTCTTTCTTTTATACAAACAATACTAATAAAAAAAATGACAATATTATAGAGAAGAGAACAAAGAGATATTTTTCTTTTGCACTCTTTCTCTCTCTAGAAAATATAAGTTGCAGAGCTTTCAAGGCCATAGCTTTAATTTAATATCCAAAATGATTTACTTATTTTTAGTTGTAATATTATTTTCTCCCTCTCAAAAAATGTATTTGTGAGTGACCCGACTCATCTCTGCCACAAAGACTCAAAGAGGAAGAAATATTATATTTTTATCCCTACCATAGAAACAGAGCCTTACCCACCCAATATGTTAGAACGTAAGAAGTAGAGACTCTGGCTCTTAGATGCAGTAAGAGAAATAGCTGGGAAAGTTCCTAATGGCCCGCAAAAAGATAACATTTTTCAAGATTAAAATTGAAGTGATGAAACATTTCCAATTCGTTCCTACTGTAAAAAAGAGCATAACTAGTTACGTGGTTCATACAAACCAAAGATAGAAGAAAAAAATGAGAATGTGCAAACAAGGCCAGCTTCTTGTGTTTCATTCAGATGAACGACAGAGATAACTCTTAGTATTTAATATAATTAATATCAAATTATCTACATTTATAGCTGCATAAAGAGTACCAAATCGACCATGAACTTAATTCAGAATACAAATTCTCCAATTTCAAAACAATACAATATTGTTCAAACTGTAGAACAAGATTAATTTATACATTAATTGGTAAATAACAGACACAAAAGAGAGGGAGATCTAAGCAAGTTTTCTAATCAGCAATAATACATTACCACAAAGATCGGAGAATGAAGAGTGACAGGGGTAGGAGATCGGAGTAGAACGGCCACCGGCGTGAAGGAGAGGGGCGACGGCTGTCGTGAGGAGAGGGGCGACAGCTGTCGTGAGGAGAGGCACATGGTGTGAAAAATAGATTACTTGGGCTTATATATATATATATTAAAAAATAAATTAAATCGATCGGTTAACCAAAAACGATGGTTTTTTAAAACCGTGGACCGAAACCAAACTGAAAATTGAAAATCTATATTTTTAAAAACCTTAATCATTTTTTTGGTTCAATTAACCTTAAAAATCGGTTCGATTTCGGATCAGTTTTTCGGTTAACCATTTTTTCGATATTTTTTGCTCATCCCTAATTATATATTTGAGTTAATTGTAATTAAATATAATTATACTCATATATTTAAGGTCAATATTTTCTATATTTGCTTCATTAGTACTTTATCTAAACAAGAAATTTTTTTCATGATATAATTATATTTTTATATTTCTAACATATGATATTTAAAAATTCATAGTTAAACACTTGTAGTAATAAAATTGAAATTTTGTTTTGCAACTTATTATTAATATATATATATATATATTTGTAAATTTTCATTATTTATTTATTTGAAAAATTGGTATTTTAAATTCTAAAGATGTCACATAATAATTTAATATACTTATTATCTATTTGAATTCATTAATTGTAATTAAATATAATTATACCCATATATGCAAGGTCAATGTATTTTGTAGTTGCTTCATTAGTACTCTATCTAAACAAGAAACTTTTTTTCATAATATGATTATATTTTTATATTTCTAACATATGATATTTAAAAATTCATAATTAAGTAATTGTAGTAATAAAATTAAAATTATATTTTGTAATTTATTATTAGGATATTTGTGACATATATTTAATATTTGATTAATATATTTTTTTTAATTTTTATATAGTAGTATTTATAAAATTATATTAAATAATAATATTAAAAAAAATTCGATTGAATCGATCGAACTATGAATCCTTAATCTTGTGAATTTTTTATTCGGTCCGGTTTTAATAACATTGCAAAAATCATTAACATATTTGTAGAAATGATATATCATATATATGAATATTCGTAATCTTATGTTTGACTTTACTTTGAATCCTCCATCCCGTCGTCAGCCACCCATTTTCTAGGCTCTTAGTGACGTGCACTCGCAAAATACAAATTTTACAGGATTCGGAATTTATTATTTATTCAATATGTTACTTATGAATTCACCATATAACCATTAAAAAAGAAATTTCACAGTATAACAATTTATTGATGGATGAAAACTAATTCGAATAAAAATTTACAGCCATCTAATTTTCACACGTACACCTATGCGTAAGCTATTTGTTTCCTAATATCTTACGACAAAACATTAGATATCAAACATATATATTCAAGCCCATCGGTAAATCGGCATTTTGGATAAGGTATATGCGGTAAGAATTTTCCTGAATAAACAACTTCATCTTCTTCATATTACACTCGGCTTCAATTGATGTGCAGCACCATGATCTTAAACCTTATCCTCTTTCTTTTCCTCTATGTAATCACCAAACATTTCATCAACAAGATCAAAAATCTCCCACCCTCTCCGTTTCCAACAATCCCCGTAATAGGCCATCTTCACCTTGTTCGCAAGCCCCTCCACCGCTCTCTTTCCCATCTCTCTCACCGCTACGGTCCTGTTCTCCTTTTACATTTAGGATTCCGTCGTGTTCTGATTGTCTCCTCTCCGGCAGCAGCCGCAGAATGTTTCACCAAAAACGACATCGTTTTTGCCAACCGCCCTCGTCTTCTCGCTGGTAAACACATGGGTTATAACTACACAAGCCTCGCTTGGGCTCCCTATGGAGATTTCTGGCGCAATCTCCGTAAAATATCCTCTCTTGAAATTTTGTCATCTCACCGTCTCCAGTCACTCTCCGCCTTACGCAGCGATGAAGTGAAGTTGCTGATCCGGAGTTTGTACAGGAATAAGGATGAGACTGTGGATCTTAAAACTGCCTTCTTCGAGCTGATGCTGAACCTGATGATGAGGATGATATCCGGGAAGAGGTATTACGGCGAGAGCGTGGAGGAAGAGGAGGAGGCCGCGAGGTTTCGGGAGATTGTGAGGGAGACATTTGAGTTGGGTGGTACAAATACGGGGGATTTTTTCCCATTGCTAGCGGCTGTGCAAGGGGACGAAAAGAGGCTTATTGAAGTGCAGAAGAAAAGAGATAGATTTATACAAGATTTGATAGATGAACATAGAAAGAGAATGGCATCTAATTCTTCTTCTGGGGATAGAAACAAGACGTTGATTGAAGTGTTACTGTCGCTGCAAAAATCTGAACCCGACTACTACACCGATCAAACTATCAAAAGTCTTATGCTGGTATCGCATTCTTCTTTAATTCCTAATTTTGGTCACTGTTCGTACTGGAAAGAAGGTTTAAAAAACATAAGACTAGGAAAAAAGCGCTCAAAATGCATCCATGAAAAGCATTAAATAATCATTAGTTTTTATTTTTCAAAATAAGCAAGTCCACAAAGATAGTTCCATTCATATTATATATTCATATTATTACGATATTGAACCCATTTTGGTCAACTAAAACAGCAGACAGATAGAAAAACACTAAGAAAGATGAACTTTATTTTCTTATTTGCGTGCATTAGAGGTTGACTTTTTTAAACATCATGTGTGTGCACAGTCTCTACTAGCAGCAGGAACTGATACTTCAGCAGCAACAATGGAATGGGGAATGTCACTTCTAGTAAACAATCCTGAAATTTTGAAGAAAGCACAGAACGAAATCCATTCAGTGATAGGAGACGACAAGCTAATGAGTGAATCCGATACATCAAAGCTTCCATATCTTCGTTGCATTATGAATGAATTGATGAGAATGTACCCAGCAGGGCCATTGTTGGTTCCTCATAAATCATCAAAGGAATGCTTTATAGGAGGATATAAAGTACCATCTGGTACCATGTTGCTAGTCAACCAGTGGAGCATACAGAATGATCCTAAATATTGGGATGAGCCCACAAAATTCAAGCCAGAAAGATTTGAAGGAGCGGAGGGGGAAAGAGATGGATTTAAAATGATGCCTTTTGGGTCAGGAAGGAGGAGGTGTCCCGGAGAGGGATTGGCCTTGCGTATGGTTGGTTTGGCCTTGGGATCAATCCTTCAGTGCTTTGAGTGGGAAAGGGTTGGTGAAGATTTGGTGGACATGACCGAGGGTTTGGGTCTCACAATGCCCAAAGCTCGGCCCTTGATTGTTAAATGTACCCCACGTCCTTCCATGCTCAATCTCCTTTCTCAACTTTGAATTTCTTGAATACACTTGATTACGTTAAATAATGTATAGTTCGCAAATCAAATGGTAAGAAGTCACCACAATAAATATGATCTGTGGCTGCAGAGTAAAACTATTGTAAAATATAATAAAAATGTTGCAATTGTTATATTGCATCAGGTTTTATGGATGCTACATCCGTTTTCGTTATTTTAAATTATAATATTGTAACACTTTAAATTTACAATATATTTTTTATATGTTTCAATTTAAAAATGTGACAATATATTGTCTTATATAAATAAAAAAACAACTATTTTACATCTGCTAAAAATCATCAAACACTAGCTATTTCTCTTTGGTCTTATCCTTTTCTTTTGTGGAGGTATTAACAGTGTGGTTTAGTAGTCAGTTTGCAGTGGCATGCCAATTTTGTGCATAATGCTGGTTGGCCATTTGCTTCGTGCAGCCTTTATTGGATTTAGTCCTTGACAAAAGGATGTGTGCAGTGCAGGTATATTTTCATTTGAAATTGATGAAATACCCTGAAAAAAAGAGTCAGATAATGTAATGTAAATTTGATCGGATTCTGTTATTTGGATGTGCAATTAATTTTGTGTTGAATTTTAATGAGTATTGAATGCAATTCAGATGATGTAGTGATAAACCTTGGTCTAAGACGAAAAGATAAGAAAAAATTCTTTTTATGTCTCTTTCAATGTTGAGTGCTCCCTTTCTAGTTTCTAATTTAGACATGTAAATGATCAATATGGGAGCTTGAGTGTAATGAATGGATATTGATGATCATCATTTTTCATTCTGGATGATGTTACAAGATTAGATTATTTGTTAGATGTCTGCTAATTGTCTGGATAGGTTCTTTTGCTAATAATGCATTATTTTCTAATCTATATGTTATTAATTACTTGAATTTAAAGTTTATATAACTTTACATTCAATATCCATTCGGAAATTAAGGATGAGTAGTTTACATTTTGTTTTCATCATTTTTGTTTTTTTTTTCTTAATTAATAGCGTTTGTTAAGTTTAGAAATGTTGAAATGAAAAAAAAAGTCGAGTTATTTCAATATTTTCAACTTTTTCAAGGCGTTTATTAAAAAAAATGGGATCCACAAAAAATGATGTGATTTATTAACTGCTTATATCTTGAAAAATCAAGATATATATATTTTGATATAGAGTCAAAATATGCATGACTGTATTTTATCAGATAATAAATAACTGAAAAATTAAAAATATATATTTTTAGTTCATTCCAAAAAATTAACAACTGAAAAAAAATTCAGAATATTTTTCAATTTTATATTGACTATTTCATATATATTTTGATCTGAAAAATATTACAATTTTATTTTAAAACTGTTTATCTCGAACGATTTAACAGATACTATCTAAAAAAACTAAACAAAACTTTTTTGGTAAAATTAATATATATTTTTTCATTTTTTTTAAATTAAAACTGTTTTTACATTATAAAAAAAGTCAATTCTTTTATTTTAAAATTTTTGTTTCTTTTTATTTTTGCCGCTTTTTCATATGTTAATTAAGGTCTTATTATTTTATTTTTACTTTTTGTGAATGTTGGCTTTTTTTAGTTTGAGTGCTACCAGGGCCTCCACACTGTCGCCGCCATCACCACATCATGCTGCCGTCACTACATCAACTGTCGCCGCCATCACCACATCATGCTGCCGTCACTACATCACCTTCACTTCCACTGCTATTATTGTTGCCATCACAATTACGGCCACCACTGCCACTACCACCATATTCATCTATATATATATATATATATATAATAAAATATGATATATTTTTTAAATATATAAAATAGTTTTTTAATTTTAAAAATAGAAAATTAAAACTTGCAACTTTACAGAAAACAACATAAAAAAATCAAGTCATACATTGTGCTTTTTAATTTAGGAAAAAAAGTACAAGTATATATACTAGCTAAAGGTTGCATTTATATACAATTTTAAAAACTTGAAGTTGCTTTAATTATGGTAGCGCACAACTCTTTTCTCAGCTTGTTGTTGTTCATAATATATTTTTAATTTTTTTATAAACAATTACATTTAAAAAATCAAATTCAACCTATCAAATCAATTGAACTGTAAACGAATTAGTATGTGAGTCAACATCCGGTCCGTTTCTGAAATTATTATTCATAATACTCTCTATATTTTAGATAAATGTAATTTTGTTAATTGTTAGCTTGGATGGAAGTGAATGTGGTTGAAGATTGTGATCCATTCCTTTCTGTGTTTTTTTTTTTTTTCATCTCTTAGCATCTCACGTATATCAACTTCTTTCTTAATGGAATAATTTATATGTTATATTATTGATTAAGATTCTCTACAGAAAAAAAAAGGGTTTAAAGTTTACAACTGCCTTTTTGGAACTTACGCTGAATGATGATATATCTGATATTTTACGTTAATATATTTACCAAATTTGAAAGTTTTTGAGATGAAAACTCAACTCATGAATTATTAGAAATAATAGAACAAATAGATTTACGACTGGATCCCAAATAACTATATTTTTTACTATTTTCTCCAATTCTGTCCTAAAACTTGCTCTTTGTTGCTCCCATTCAACTTTCAATCACGCCTTCCTTCTTTTAGTATTCTTTTCAATTCATGGGTTATCATTTTTCCAACTGGCATTGGTTTGTTAAGTAAAATTAACGTAATAGCTTATATTAATAAATGCAATATAATTATTAATGCAATTGTACACCTATTATAAAAGATGAAAGGAATTTTGAGAATAGAGAAATATTTTTAGCACTTCTCTAAATTCTACATGCAACCCCCCAAATTCACGTTAATTTGCATGCTGTAATACTTTTAGCAACTGCAGATTTTATTCAAATTTTCAACCGCATCACGTTTTGCAATTTATTGTGGTTGCTTAGATTTTTAACTTTTGACCTTTTTTCCCCCCTCTCAAGTGTCACAGATTTTCTCTAAACGGTACACTACTACAGCAATCCCAGGAATTGCGTGGAAGAATGCGCCATTTATCATACTTCAATTTCGAGGGATTGAGTCAGCTGTTAATTGGATGACTAGCAAGTGGGACACTATAATAGTAATGATAATTAAAAAATAACAATACGTACAACTCATAATCTTGATTTTGACTAAAAATAATAACTTTCACTCTAATTTAGTGTTGTAATTTATACGTCAGTTATGTATCAGTTAATTAATTTCACTTGGTTAATCTTGCCATCCAATAATTCAGCAAGGATAAAAAAAATTTAATTTGAAATTCAACAAATAAAAAATAATTAAAAAATTTTATACTTTTTCCATTACTCCCAATTGCCGCTTTGTAAAAAAAAAATGTTCTATCAAATTATTGCTTTATAAATTTAAAATAACATTTAATGTAATATTTCCAACTTTATTTCTATATAATATCGATAAATATTTAACATCTTAATTAATATTTTTTACACACTTTATTATATAACATAAATTAAAAAAATATATTTTAATCTTTTTTTTTTCCAAGAAGAAGAAGAAAGTAAAACAATTACATAAAAATCAGTCTGGAAGATGATATGTCCATGATATCTGAATTCAAATGTTGCCCAAACCATTAGGATAAGAGGAATGTCAAACAAACCGCAAATCTTGTTCGTATGTCCAATTTGCTAGAAAGTCAGCAGCAGCATTGCCTTCCCTATAGACATATCAGATTATCACTTGCCAATCATAACTGAGATACTTCCGAATACGAAGAATAATCGGTTTGTGGGAAAGAGAACATCAGAATTAATAGTAAGCACATAAACCACGCTTTTATTGTTCACTTGAAGAATAATTTTCCTCCAACCTCTCTTCCAAACTCCTTAAAGGTCTAATAAAACATCGCAGAGTTCAGCTAAGTATGCATTGTCACCACCAACATAGGCTGAGAAGCCTCCCAACCACCTATCCAAAGGGTCTCGGAAAATACCACCTGAAGTCGCCTAATGAGCTTCATTTTTGAAAGGGCCATCTGTATTTTAATCTATTAAATATAATTTTACATTAAAAAATAATAAAATTCAATACTTTAGTGATTTGTGTAATAAATCAGGATTGGATGTCACGAAAAAAGTAGTTATCCATCATTACTTCCTATGTTTTTAACTTTTTCTTTTTTTTTTTTTTGAGAAATCCTATGTTTTAAGTTGGTTTCTCAAGAATTAATAAAATAATAAGAAGTAAGAAGCCAACCAAACAAGAATCCAATACAAGGTTCCTTAAATATTAAACTCATATCATCACATCACCCCCTCTCCATGGCTTCTCTGTTGATTTACCTAACAAGTTTCATAATCCTCTACATCCTTACAAAGCGAATACTTCATAAGATCCAAAACCTCCCGCCATCTCCATATCCTTCCTTACCCATAATTGGCCATCTCTACCTCCTCAAGAAACCTCTTCACCAAACTCTCTCCAAGATCTCCATTCGCTATGGCCCTTTGCTCTTCTTCCATTTCGGCTCTCGCCCAGTTCTTATCATATCATCATCTTCCCTCGCCGAGGAATGTCTAACCAAGAACGACATCGTTTTCGCCAACCGCCCTCGACTCATGGTCGGAAAATACACAGGCTACGCCTTCACTTCCCTCACCTGGGCTCCATATGGCCACCACTGGAGAAACCTCAGACGAATCACATCCCTTCAGATTTTGTCCACCAATCGCCTTCAAATGCTGTCAGGAATTAGAGTTGAGGAAGTCAAGTCGACGATTTTTAAACTTGCTGAGAAATCAAATCAAACGGTGGATATTAGGACAATGTTTTTTGAGCTTACGCTCAACGTTATGATGAGGATGATAACTGGGAAACGATATTGTGGAGAGAATGCAGACAATCTAGATGAAGCTAAGAGATTTCAAGAGATAGTGAAGGAGACTGTCAGGTTGGCTGGCACAACGTTTATCAACGACTATTTGCCCTTCATGGGGTGGCTTGGTCATGGAGGGAAAGTAAAGAAATTGATCCACATGCAGAAAAAAAGAGATGAATTCATGCAGGGCTTGATAGATGAACATAGAACAAAAATGTCGACTGGTTCCTCTCAGAGTAAAAAGACCACGATTGAAGTTCTTTTGTCCTTGCAAAAAGAGGAGCCTGAGTATTATGACGACGAATTCATAAGAAGTCTAATGCTTGCAAGTCCTAATTTAACTTAAATTTTTCCGATCTCTTACCGAATTGTCAAATTCTGATGAAAAAATCATTACTTTTAATTGCAGGTTATGCTGACTGCAGGAACAGAAACAACTACAAATACACTGGAATGGGCATTTACACTTTTGCTTAACCATCCACAAGTTATTAAAAATGTCCAAAATGAAATCGAGAAGCAAGTAGGTTATGATCGTTTGCTCAATGAATCGGATTTCGATAATCTTCCTTATCTTTTCAACGTCATACAAGAGACTCTGCGGATGTACCCGCCATTACCATTATTACTGCCTCATGAGTCCTCAGAGGCGTGCACTGTAGGAGATTTTCAGGTTCCTCCCGGAACTATGTTATTGATTAATATATGGAGCATACAGAATGACCCCAGAATTTGGATGAACCCAGAAAAGTTTAAGCCAGAAAGATTTGAAGGGGCAGAGGAGATGAGAGATGGATTCAAGTTTATGCCATTTTCATTAGGAAGGAGGGGCTGCCCTGGAGAGAACTTGGCAATGCGTACGGCTGGGTTGGTGTTAGGGTCACTGCTTCAGTGTTTTGAATGGGAGAGGACTAGTAAGGACATGGTGGATCTCAACGAAGGGACTGGAGTTACAATGTTTAAGGCTCTGCATTTGAATGCAAAATGCCGCCCAGTTCCAGCTGTGGCTCATCTTCTTTCTCGTGTTAGAGCCAGTTATTCTTACTAGCCATTGCACTTTTAAATATAAACCTAATAATTGAATGACAGTGATACGTTTATATTTCTCGTTTCTAAGCCTCATTTTCTCTTTTCTTTCCGATAATCAACTAAATGTATGGGTTTTAATGCTACAAATTGGTCCAAATTTAGTTATATAATTCCTTCCTAATCGGGATAATTAATTTTAATTTTCTTATATTTAAGCTTTTGAATTCAGGATATAAATATTAAACTGCGCAGAACTGCGGTTTCACACTTCGTTTTTTCTTTCCAGAAGACCGTGATTCATTGCATAATTAGCAAATTCTGTGGACTGTGATTTGTAAATCCATATTCAATTTCGAAACCCAGTTATCATAGTTGGAGAGAATATATATGAGGATGATTTGATCAGCTAGTTAACACCCTGATTAAATATATTAAAGATGTCGATTTCAATTATATGGGGAAGAAAATAAGTTAAAAGTCTAAAGCTATTGGATCCATGCATGTTCAAATCCTGTAGTCTTGTAGTGAACAAAGTCAGGAGTTCAAATCTCAATACAACACTTGTACACAAGAAAAGAAAAAATTGAAGTTAAAAGTGGATAAATGACTGTAGGTTAATATTTGGCACCTGACGAATAATTCATCAGCCTGTTCCCACTGTACCAAGAAAAGCAAATTTTATCATCTTTTTCAAGAAGAAAACCTGATGTCCTATTCTTCCCTAACTGGAAAATTTCCAAGTTTTCAAGTTTATACTGCATAGTTTTGTGGTTTGAATCAAAATGAATATATACATATTTGTTGGTTGTGTAAATGAAGATCACTTATCCTATATCCAGGTCAGATTTTCGTCCAAAATTAGACAAATGTTTCATATTGGTATAGGTTTTATCAAAACGTAAATATACTTTAAGGTTTTATTGGAAAAACTGGTGAGACATTGGAAATTTCTTTTAATTATCCCCTTTTCTATTTCTACTTTAATTTCAAAGTTTCTGTTTTGTACTATCGTTTGGATATAAATTTCTATATATTATGCTCCATTATTAGGATATCTTCAATACGAAGCATTTTTCCATTTCAGTGAAAGATGCTTCCATTTGTTGAAAACGTGTCTTATTCATCCCCTTCCTTTTTAAGATCATTTATTGATATTAGTGTAAATTAAGTGTACGTAGTTCATTACAAGGTACTATTTAACTTTTTAAATATCAATTTATCAATAAATTATAATAGTAATAATTAATGTATAAATTAATTAATTTTTTAGTATTAATTAATCAATGTATTAACAATAATAACTGGTTAATTAATAAGTTTTTGATTAATGTATTAACTCATTAACATGCATAATAATATTGAAATATCATTAATGACGTCATACATATAATAAAGTTAAAATTAGTTTGGTAAATTGAATGGAAATTTTGTAAATAAAAGAAATTATTTTTAAATAAATAAAAAAAGTCAAGAACAATATACTATTCCCTCCGTTCAATTTTAAAAAATACTATTTTTTATTTTTCAAGAAAATTTAAAAAATAATTAAAATACCTCAATTTCACAATAAAATATAATTAATGACAAATATACACTTTTATATTTTCAAAAAATTTATTTTATTCTAGTTATAAATAGAGAATGATAAGAAAGAGAAATATTTTATAAATCGTATAATAAATAGGGTATATATGTAAATTTATTCCTTAAATTTCGAAAATGACATTTAAAGTGAGACAAAATAAAATAGAAAAAAACAATCTTTTAAAATGTGATAGAGGGAGTAGTAATTAACAAAATAAAATCAACCCTAACACACCAATTGGAGGGAAGCTCACATTTACTCTTTAGTTTCAACACATGTAATATATCTTAAAACATTAACGAAATGGAACAACAATTCCAAACATGGTACTCAATTTTACCAAACAACGGAAATCAATCACAACACACAATCCAAACATATCTATAATGAAATTAGAAAAGGTTGAATTAGTGTAAAATGAGTCAAATAGTGATCTAAGCTAGGAGGATAAAAATAAAGGTTCAAATTTCTTAGTGATTGATAAAAATCTCACATAATTAAGGAACGTGTGGGAAATTAGACCAGCAAACCACATAGCGAATTGGTGGATCATCCTCTATATAGACTCTGTTAGAACAAGTCTGGTAGTTATTGGACATTAAGTTTATATTTGGTATAATGTAATGTAATTTAATGTAATGGATAATATATTGATTATTTTATTTGTTAACTCAATTTTTTTATAATATATTATAATTATAAATACATATATAATCCTCAATACATCAATAAATGTATTTCTTAATTTATAATATTTTGTGGTATTTTCCATTACACTCCTTTATTTTAAATTAAATTATATTCTCTCAAATTTAGTAAAATTATCATTTTGTATGAAATTATATTTTGAATAAAAGTTTTTTTAAAATATTATGATTTATCAAGTTCCGATGATAAACAGTAATACCAGGGTGAACACTATGGCATGAGGATTTCCGGAACTTGTAAAATTTTTATTGCACCACTGTAGAAGTTATGAAGATTTATTAGTTTATTACACTAAAACAGCTAGCTGTTTTAGTGTAAAATTTGAGTTCTCTGTTTTTACACTAAAACAGCTAGCTGTTTTAGTGTAAAACGAGTTTTCTGCTACTTGCACTAAAACAGCTTGCTGTTTTAGTGTAGAATAATTAGTTAGTTTTTTTTTTTAGTTTGTTTTGTATATAGTTTAGTTAACTACTTACTAGAGTTAAATGGCAGTTTTCCTTAAGTTAATTAACTCTAGTTAGTTTTTCTTAGTTTTTCTCTTGTATATAAATCTTGTTACGTGTGTATGAAGAAATAGAGAAATATACGATTTTCTTCTCCTCTTTTCTTGATAATTCAACATGGTATCAGAGCTGGATCAAGATCTTTCTTGATGTTCTTGAAATCTTTTCTGTTTACAGATCTTAACTCAAGAAACTTTGGTTGAGCATTCTCCTGAAGGTTTTCTTCCTCTGATCATCTCTGTTTTCAGAGTGGTTTCTTGAAATCAGATTGTTTCTCGTTTTACTTGAATTTCTTGTTTTTTTTTACTTGAGTTACTTGTTTACGATGATGACTACTCAGATCCAAACTTCTGGTTCTGATAATCTTAGATCGTCTTTGGTCTCTGTACCTCTTACTGGAACAAACTACAGAACCTGGTGTAAGTCCATGAAGTTAGCTTTAGCTGCGAAGCGTAGATTAGGGTTTGTTACTGGAAAAACTCCTCAACCTTCAGAAAACTCAGATGATTTTGAGGATTGGTGTGGCAATAATGCACTTGTCATCTCTTGGATTCTTAACTCTTTATCGAAAGATTTATATGATTCTTTCGTTTATGTTACTACTGCGAAGGAACTTTGGGATAAGTTGGAGAAAAGGTTTGGTGAATATAATGGACCAATGCGGTACCATATCAAAAGAGAGTTGAATGCTATTACTCAAGGAAATAGTTCTGTCTCTGCTTATTTTACTAAGCTTAGCAGATTATGGGATGAATTGTATTGTATTGTGCCTCTTCCTCAGTGTAGTTGTGGCTGTAAGTGTGGTGCATTTAAGGAATTGAATGACCTGCATGAATCTGATATGATACTTCAATTCTTGTTAGGATTGAATGAAAGTTACAATAATGTTGCAAACCAAATTTTATTGCTCGATCCATTGCCTAACATTGATAAGGTGTATTCAATGATTTCCAATGTTGAAAAGCAGTTGCAGATTAGTATGTCTGTAAATGAAAATACAGAAAATAGTGCTTTCTTTGCTGGATCAAGTAAGAATTTAGGGAGTTCCAAGATATCGTCTTTCAAGAAGAAAGAAAGTGCGAAGAAGGGAGATCGTTATTGCACTCATTGTAAAACAGAAGGGCATACCAAGGAAACTTGTTTCAAGATCATAGGTTTTCCTGATTGGTATCAAGAAATGAGACAGAAAAACAAGAAGATGGGACCTAAGGCAACTAGTCATAGAATCAATATGGCTAATACTCGTCTTGACGGTAAAGATAGTGATGATTCAGATCAACAGTCCATGAGGAATTTTATACAGCAAGAGATTTCGAAGATGCTTCAAGGCAAGCAAGTTGTTCAAACTGAGTGTATCAATTTTGCATAGGATTTTGCAGGTACTATTTCTTCTGTATCTCATGCCAAGATTGGAAAAAATGATTGCTGGATTGTTGATACGGGTGCTAGTAGTCATATTGGTACTACAAAACAAATGTTTAATAGTCTCAATTCTTTAAATTTACTCAATTCTGTTCAATTACCAGATGGGACTGCCAAAACTATTTCTTCCACTGGTGATATTTCTCTTGCTAGCAAACTCCTTCTAAAAAATGCTTTATTCATTCCTTCTTTTAAACACAATTTGTTGTCTGTCAGTAAACTCACTACTTTTAGTTCTTTGATTTTCACTTTTCTTCCCACCTGCTGTGTCTTACAGGACCAGAGGACTAAAGTCATTCTTGGCATTGGCAAACTCAAGGGCAATCTTTATGTTCTTGAGCATGATTCGTTTTCTCCAGATGTAATTCAAGCTTTCTTTCCTTTAATTCAGTCTGATATTGTACTTCCTAGTAGTTTATCTTTTCCTTCTTATTCTCGTAATTCTGTAAATACTGTTGTTCATAAGTCTTGGTCTCTTTGGCATCAAAGACTTGGACATCCTTCCATTCGTGTATTGAAATTTTTGCCTTCATTCAATAAAACATCTGATTTTCAGCACTCAGATATGGTTTGTGATGTCTGTGCTAAATCCAAACAAACTAGAATATCGTTTCCTGTTTTGTCTAGTCATACTTCTAGCTTATTTGAACTGGTACATCTTGATGTATGGGGGCCCTATCAAGTGGAATCTTTAACAGGAGGGAGGTATTTTCTGACCTTGGTGGAGGATTTTAGCAGGAGTACTTGGACTTTTCTTATGCAGTCTAAATCTCAGGTGCCCAAACTGCTGGATGCTTTTATTCGAATGGTTTTCACTCAGTTTGGGGTTGCTTTGAAGATCATAAGAACTGATAACGGGGGAGAGTTTGTGGGCCGATTATGTCAAGATGTTCTTCTTGCTCATGGAATCTTGCATCAAAGATCTTGTGTGTATTCTCCACAATAGAATGGGACTGTAGAGAGGAAACACAGACATATTCTTCAAGTTGCCCGGTCTTTGTTATTTCAAGCTTCCATGCCTACTCTGTTTTGGGGTGAGGCTATATTACATGTAACTTTTTTGATCAATAGGACCCCTACTCCTGTTCTTGGTTGGAAAACTCCTTATGAGTTGCTGTTTAATTCTTTGCCTGATTATGACGGCATTAAAGTGTTTGGATGTCTTTGCTATGCCACTAATGTTACTCCTCATAAAGACAAGTTTGCTGTTCGTGCTTGTAAGTCTATTTTCCTAGGCTATGTTCCAGGCAAAAAGGGTTTCAAGGTATATGATCTTGATTCTCATACTGTTATGGTGTCCAGAGATGTTGTGTTTCATGAAGACTATTTTCCTTATTCCAACATTTCTTCCTTACCTGAATCGAATGAGTTGCCTATACCCAATGTTACTTTACTTCCTGAATTTACAGAAATCCATGAGACTCCTGTTTGTCCATCTTCTTCTTCTACTTCCCCAGTTGGTGCCGTAAATAACAATTCAGTGGATGTTGTCGCTGCTCCTCATAGAAGAAGTTCCAGATCTACTCGACGGCCTAATTGGTTACAAGACTTTGTAGTCAATAATATTTTACCTATGTCCTCCCCACATATTCCTTCTACTTATCCTTTTACAAAAATCTCTTCTTTGTCTCCCATTACAGATAATTTTTTAGCTACCATCACCATGCATCAGGAGCCTTCTTCTTATAATGCTGCCAAAGATAATCCCCACTGGATTAAAGCCATGGCTGATGAGATTGAAGCTTTAGAAAAGAATCACACTTGGGAGTTGACTTCTCTTCCTCGTGATAAGAAGCCTATTGGTTGTAAGTGGGTTTTTAAGCTTAAGCTTAAGCTTAAGCCTGATGGCAGTATCGACAGGTATAAGGCACGTCTAGTTGCCAAAGGTTATACTCAAGTTGCTGGTGAGGATTACACAGACAGTTTTTCTCCAGTAGCTAAAGTTGTCACTGTCCGGATTTTCTTCACCATTGCTGCAGCACGGGGATGGTCTATTCAGCAGATGGATGTCAATAATGCCTTCCTTCATGGGCATTTGAATGAGGAAATTTTCATGGATCCACCACCAGGTTATTCCAAAGCTGTACCTGGTTTGGTATGTAAACTTAATCGCAGTCTTTATGGGTTGAAGCAGGCTTCTCGGCAGTGGAACTCTGAGTTAACTAATTTTCTGATTTCTTATGGTTTTCTTCAGAGTCCTCATGATCATTGTTTGTTCACATTTTGTCGGAGTGATATGTTTTTAATGTTGTTAGTTTATGTTGATGATTTGCTTATAAGTGGTACTTCTTCTATGGCAATTGCTTATCTTAAGGCAGCTCTGGATAGCAAATTCTCTATCAAAGATTTGGGTGATGCTCATTATTTTCTTGGCTTAGAACTTATTCGAGATGATCGTGGCTTATTTGTTAATCAACGCAAATATGTCTTGGATTTACTTTCGGATACTGGGCTTCTTGGGTCGAAACCAAAAGTTACACCTCTCCCATCTCATGTCAAGCTGTCAGCTGATGGTGGTTCTTTACTTGCGGATCCTCATGAATATAGGCGCATCATTGGCAGATTGCTTTATCTCAGTTTCACTAGGCCGGATATTGCATATTCTGTACAGCAATTAAGTCAGTTTGTTCATCAACCTCGAGATTCTCATCTCAAGTATGCGCATCATCTTCTTAAATATTTGAAGCAATCTCCTTCTTCTGGTTTGTTTTTTTCTTCAGATAATTCCTTGAGTTTGACTGCTTTTTGTCATGCTGATTGGGCTTCATGTGTGGATACTCAACGTTCATTAACTGGTTTTATTGTCTTTCTTGGTTCATGTCCTATTTCCTGGAAATCTAAGAAGCAAACTACTGTGTCTCGTTCCTCTGCTGAAGCTGAATATCGTGCAATGGCTTCCACTGTCTGTGAATTACAATGGATTTCTTATATCCTTGCTGATTTGCAGATTCCTGTTCAGTTTCCTATTTCTTTGTGGTGTGATAATCAAGCTGCCTTGCATATTGCATCTAATCCTGTTTTTCATGAGCGGACAAAGCATTTAGACATTGACTGTCATGTTGTTCGAGATCAATTCAAAGCTGGTTTCATTGATTTGCAGCATGTTTCTTCCAATCTTCAAGTTGCAGATATTTTTACGAAGCCATTATCTTCTCCTATTTTCTCCAACCTTTATTCCAAGTTAGCTCTTGTTGATTATCACCAAGATCCAACTTGAGGAGGGGATGTAGAAGTTATGAAGATTTATTAGTTTATTACACTAAAACAGCTAGCTGTTTTAGTGTAAAATTTGAGTTCTCTGTTTTTACACTAAAACAGCTAGCTGTTTTAGTGTAAAACGAGTTTTCTGCTACTTGCACTAAAACAGCTTGCTGTTTTAGTGTAGAATAATTAGTTAGTTTTTTTTTTAGTTTGTTTTGTACATAGTTTAGTTAACTACTTACTAGAGTTAAATGGCAGTTTTCCTTAAGTTAATTAACTCTAGTTAGTTTTTCTTAGTTTTTCTCTTGTATATAAATCTTGTTACGTGTGTATGAAGAAATAGAGAAATATACGATTTTCTTCTCCTCTTTTCTTGATAATTCAAGAACCACTGAAAAATACTATTCATGACGAGTCTAGTATATAATTTAAGGTGAAAATAAAATCATTTAGGTCACTAAAAGTTAAAAATAAAAATAAATAGCAAAATCATAAAGAGTTGACCAAAAGTTTAACCAGCTAGAAAATATTTTACTGGCCTTAAAAAATTATTCTAATTGCATAAAATCTGTTGAAATAATATAAATGAATTTTTAAAAGTAAAAATTAATTTTTGGATAAATTCGAAAAATTAGATTTTGGATCGGTAATTTAATTTCGAATATTGAAATATAATAAAACGAACTCGTTTTAAGCTGAATTTTAAACACATCCTAAATAATATTTTTGGAATTATTTTAGTAAAAATTTGACAACAAAATAAATTGAACTAATCATGAGTGAACAAGTGGATTAATCATGGCTATTTGATTAAAAACTTGATGATCAAATCATGATCATTGATCAATCCATATATAAATATCACATATTTGAGATTTTCAACCATTTCTTGCTCACGTTTCCAACCAAATATAGAAATATATTAATATTTTTATTACGTTACTAATGTAACCAAACATAGTAACGTACTCACAATTATATTACATTTTTTAATTTATTATATTATTCAATACATTATAATCATTTATCTCTTACCAAACGTAGCCTAAATGTTAGATCTCCATGTTCGTCCAAATCGTGAATCAGCTTGTAAGTCTTGATCATCTACCCGCCAATTGCTGCCCGTCTTCTTACTTTGAGAAATACCATACATTAGCCGATAATTGTCATACCTCGTAAATCAGAAACCTCAGTAGTCATCTACAATAATTATTAGATTCAGGCAACCATTTTGTCTCTATTAATTCTTATTAGGCAAAACATACGTTCCAAGTACTTTAGTGACTACATCTTTCTTACTTTGACTTAATCTCTAGAGGATACAACAATTCGTTTTCTAGTAAACCAAAACAGGTTTGAAGTAGAGCCACATCAGTGTGCGGATCCAATACATTACCCATAATAATTAATAACAAGCCGAGCTGGACAGAGATTGTTGGATAGTTACGGATTCTGTGGACGATATAATTGAGTTTATAGCACGTATCTGTAGCATTTGTTTCCTGACGTGTTGTGTTTCCTGTTTCCACTGACTTCATTCGCCGAGAAAAAAACAATTTCTTTTGCATTTTCTGAAAAAGAAACTTGATTTTATCTTCTTCCCTTTATTGGCATTTTCCAATTTTTTCTTTCCAGATTTTTGTGGTCTGAAGCAAAAGTAAGCTTACTTGTGGAATCAGAAACCACTCCGGAATAAAAGCATGAGAAAGAAAAGGTGAAAGCATCAGCAAATTAATGCCATCCATTTTTCTTTTTACTTGTTCTTCATATATAATTATTTTGTTGAGATTTGCAAAATATACCAAACGCTTTCAACTGTGTTTATAGGCCAAAATTGAATTGCGAGAATATGATTTTGTGCCAATTGCCAATCCTTTTCAATTTTCATATATAAAAAATTAAAAAGAGATTTGTGCGCCGATTAATTTTTTGCAAAAAAAAAAAAAAGAAATAATTTTTTTTTCAAAGGTGCTATTGTGTTCTACTACTAGCAGTAGTAGGATATATCTTTTATATGCAGCATTTTCCATTTGAATAAAGAGGCCTTTATTTGTTGACAAGACGAGAAATGAATAGTCATGCTTTTGTTCCACTTACAATTACTATTAATAATAATAGACATGATCTCCTAAGAATTTTCCATCTGGCGAGTAAGTCTAGTTGATGCAAGCCATTCTAACTTCATCCTACTCTTTTAAACTACCAAAAGCAATTAGTGTTGGTGTAGAATCATGATTTGATTAATTGACTCTCGTATAGAATTCGAACAATTAATACTTAAAAAAAATTAGTACCAGTAAAATACTTAAATTAAAATTTATTTCGTGGATAAAACGAAAAGATGATGTCAGGATTCCAATCTAATAATACATGTAGAACATAAATTGATTCATGGCAACTTAAACTCAATATTCAGCCAGCACACTATTCCAATTGATATGTTGGATTTTAAAAAAATGAAATTTTTTATCTTTTCATATCACTAGATCTGGCAAAATTGACCCAAATCCATGAGTCGATCCAAATTTACTCAAAAAAATTGACTCAACCCAATCTAATCCACATAAATATTCATTGGATCAACCCAAATTGATCTATTTTATTTTCCAACCCAACCTAATATCCAATGGATCAATCCAAAATTAACTCATTTCATTTTTCAATCCATTGGATATTAACCCAATGAGTGTTTTCAAGGTTCAAAGATCTTGATCCATTGGATATTAACTCGGTATGGGTATCTTAGTAATTGACATGGTCGTTGTTCAGCTTGTTTCCAAATTATGTTATTTTGCATGGTCGTTGTTGGGCTAAGCTGATGTGTTTGCACAAATCTGTCAGTGAGTGTTTACATGTACAAGAGTTAGTTGATGTGAAATTCTTTTCTTTTTTTTATATATGAAATTTGTATAAAGAAAGAAAAGGGCAATTTTCGTATTTTTGTTCTCTTAATTATTCCTGTAAATCATCCATTTTATATAATGATGAAAAAAGAAAATATTTAAAGAATCTCAACTAAGTAACATTAATTCAAAAATGAAAATGAAATATATAAATATAAATATAAATATATAAAAAAATTCTCAATCATATTCATCCATTTATGCATTAATTATGAGTACTTCGAAAAAAACAAAAACAAGTACTTATTTTTTAAGATAACTAAAAAGAACTAAATAAAGAAGAACAATTCAACAAGAGACAAAGCACGATCTAACACAGGCTAATAGGCATACTTCGTATAGCCAAACTAGAATCATTTGTCACAAAAAGGAAAAGAAACATAAGCATCAAACAAAAAGAAGTTGAGCAGATGGATCTTGGGATTTCTCACTGGAGCAGCTGCCGGAAGTATATCTGGGTTTGTTTTGTCGATGCTGTTCAAGATAGCATTGGCAGCGATAAAAGGTGAAGGAAAAGATTCAGGGCTTATAATCTTTAGTCCGCATGTGATAAAGAAGGCTGAGTATTTGTCTTTCTTGGAGAAAGACGATGAACTTGCTAATTTAGAGCTCATTACAAGAATCCATCATTTATGGGTCAATCCAATTCATTAATGATCCATATTTTTTGATCCATCAATAACCCAATCCAAATCCGTTCAATCCGTCCATTTGCCACCTCTACATATCACACCAGACTAACATTACGTATACGATTTTTTTTTATAATTTTAATATTAATTAGTAATATATTCTATAAAAAGAGTAATATTATTTTTTGCTTATTAAATAAAAATATCTTTAAATTAGTAAATGTTCTTATAATTCGTCCCAATGAAATTAGTAATATTTATGATGAACTCTTTTGTGATTTTGAGCTTAAATAGAGTTCAACAGCAATTTATTTGTTTAAGTTAAGCCATCAGAATTTAATTGGATGGCAATTGGTAAGCATTATGTTAAAAATAAATTCTGGTTCTCTTAATAATTTATGTAGTTATAAAGCATAATGGCTAACATCTTTGTCAAATTCCTAAATTTTTCCAATCATAATGACTAAGCATTCTATTACACCTAGAATGAGTAGGGAGTATAATAACCATGTAGTTAGCAAAAGATCTTTTAATTTTTAGAAAATAAATTTATTAATTTACCTATACACAATATAGCTACAAGGCACGCAATTAATTACTTGATTAATTGAGCAAAAGATCTTTTTATTTCTAGAAAATAAATCAATTAATTTACCTATACACAACATAACTATATATAAGCCACGCAATTACTTGATTAAACCTCAATTAGTTTTATAATGAATGTTAACACAATAACTTTGTTCCACCACTCATTTTTCAATATAGATATATAAATTTAATTGATTTCTTTGTGATCAAATATTGGGAAAAAAAGATGAGCTGGAAGAAGAAAACGACATATGATATTGATAGATGCAATTAGAAGAAGAAAAAATAACTAGATGACTAGAGAGATTTTGAAAATTTTGATTCTTTTATTTTTTAAGACAAGTCGAATTATGTTTTAGTTTAATCGCAACTAAAAGGTTTTTTGTTATAATAATTTTTAAGGATAAGTGAGAATAAAATTCAAATTATGATCAAATAAAAAACCGTTTCAATGATTGGTATTTTCTAATTTTTAAAGATGTCAAGCATTTATTTAAATACAAATCGTAGTTGCTTGAATTCTCTAATGATTTAGTTTACTTTTATCTAATTTTTAAACCGTCAAATTGATAATTTATCATAGTTTATTTATCTTACACCCTTGTTTAATTTTAAAAACTTTTATTATAGTCTATTATAATCTTAATATTATTTCTCTTTTATCAAAAATATTTTTATATTTTTACTTTTTCTTCTCATAAAAAAAACTCATTAAATCATACTCACAATATAATTTATTGGGATAGCCACGTAGATAGGAAGGGAGGCAACTGCTCCCCTTATTTTTGAAAATTTTTTTTATTATATATGTGTGTATTAAATAAATAATTTTGTCCTCTTAAAATTTTATTTTGACCATTTCTCTTCAACTTATTTCTTAAATTTAAATATGGCTTATATTTTTGCCATTCTTGATTATAAATTATAGTTTCGCCGTTGCATATTTCTAAAATAAACATATCAAACTATTAAGTTATATCCCAATAAGGCCTAGATTATCTTCACTAGATGAGATATTAGACAAAGAAAAAACAAAATTGAGAACTAAATTAAGCTGGATTGTTTATTTTTGCCTAGGCTTGGATTGTGATCAATGACAAATCTTAGTTAACTTTATCAGTCAAGCAGCGTTTGTTAAAGTTAAAAATTTGTTAAGTTGAAAAAAAAAGTTACGTAGCATTTGTTAAATTTAAAAAATATATATTTAAGTAACTTTGTTAAACTTAAAAAGATTAGTATAAAAAATAAAATTATTTCAATTTTTTAAGTAGCATTTTTTAATATTTATTAAAAACTAAAATACTAAAAAAAATAGTCATGTGCTTTGTTAACTAATTATATCTTGAAAAATTAAAATATATATATTTTGATATAAAGTCAAAACATGCATTACTATATTTTGCTAAACAAAAAATAAATTAATTAATTAAAAATATATATATATTTTTAATTTATACTCAAAAGAAAATTTTTTTGATAGGAAAACCTCAAAAGCTGCATTAAAAAGGAAAAGAGTTTACATCATCTAATAATGACTGAGAAATAAGGGAAAGAAAGTCTTCAACCCAAATATTAGTGCAACAACGAGGGGGACAGCTCTTTGCTAAATTAGGAGCCACCTTGTTTCCTCATCGTCAAGAGAAAGAATAGTAGTAGGTGGAGAAGTATTTGCATATTGTCCGACAGTCCTCAAGAATGCCACCAAACCCACTTCGAAACTCAGAGTTTCCCATCAAGCAATCAATAACATGCTTACTATCAGATACAGCCACAAACTCTAGAAAATCCCAAATCTTTTGCAACTGAAAGTCCAAACAACACAGCCAATGCTTCAAAAGTATAAGAGTTTCAACGTCCCATCACTGTTCTTTGACCACATGCCATGACTTGCCCTTTCTCATCTCTAAAAATCCCTCCCAACCCGATTACATCAGTCCCAATATTACCTGCATCCACATTCAATTTGATCATACCAGATTAAGGGGGCTGCCACCCACAAACCTCATCGTCAATAGGTCCAATACCATCAGTAGGCTTGATACAAATAGCAATAAATTCCTTCATGGACTGTTTAGCTGAAAATACAACCTGTGGGCATGGAATGACCGAGTTATCATGGAATAACTTGCTCCTAGCAAACCATAGCTGATAGCACAAGAAGGAAAACAGTGTAATTTCCTCATTGCTTAAACATTCCATTAATGCTGCCACCCAATCTTTAAAGGTCCCAGCCTGGATACCCAAAGTGGGTAGACCTATAAGTTGCCAAATTCACTTAGCAAAAAAGCAATCTTTAAATAAATGAAGGACTGATTCCACCTCATGGCACCTAAGATAACAACCAAAAAGCCTTAATCCATGATGCTACTGACCGGTGTCTAGTAAGTGTACTAAATCGACTAGTAATACAGAGAAATATAGATTAAGATCCCAAATATCGTATCCAATTAAACATGGATTGCTAAAAATAATATCTATGTATGAGTTAAATCAACCTGAGATTGTTTCCCAAATGTTTTTTTGATTTAAAAGCAAAAATTAAACAAAATAAACAACGAAACAAAACAAAAGCTAAAATTAAATTAACATGAATTAAAAACAAAACAATAACTGAAATTCTTTTGCTAAAAAAACTATCCACCTTAACTTTCATTGTAATGATTTAAATTCAATATAAACACCAGTGATTATGGAAAAACAAGTAATAAAGCAAGATATCTTTATTCAAGTATATCATCTTAGTATTAAACTTATAGACAAATCTAGTACTTAGCATGAAAATCTAGTTTTAGCTTCCTAAATATTCATTGAAGCCTTTCTCAAGTAATTCAACTCCAATTTATTCTTAGTTATTCCTCTCTTAGTATTAATCAATAAAATTAACACATAATTATCTCATATTTCGGATAATAATCATGCATAAATATTAAAGAGTTAACCCAAGAATATATAAATCATTAACTATGTCAAAACTAATTTTTAGTTATTTATTCAATTAACTAACAATTAATCTCAACACAATCAAAGATTAGAATATATTTAAAACCAAGAAATAATCAACCGATATTGAAATTAAGCTCAAAATAAAGTCATAACAATGAAAATATAAGTTTTCAAGAATCCATTAGCAAAAGAAGAAAAACTACTTCCTAAACATGGTTAAAAAACTAAAACAAAATTGAAAAGAAAAATAAAAACAGAAAAACTGGAAAAACAAAGTAAAACTAAAACTAAAGAACTCTACTAGTTCTTCTACTTGATTCTAATTGATTCCTACTCATTGATGATCCCTTTTTGGTGTTTGAGTCTTCTATTTATAGGTAATATTGGTGGTAGAATCCTTCTCAAACTCCAGAAATAAAACAGGAAGCAAATTCTACTTGAATTGGAAAAAATCAGAAAATCCTTCGTCAAATTGGAATTGCCTACACGTGGCCACTCATCTTGCCTTGCTATTTCTCACGTGGCCACGCATAAATTATCAAGATAGACACACCTGACCATGTGTAGTTTTCTTCTTTGAAACACATGGCCATGTGTTCCTTTAAGCTTCTCTTCACGTGACCATGTACTCCTTTTCTTCTAGTATTCACATGGCCATACATCAAACTTTTGGACTTCACGCTCATTCATTAACATGAATTTTCCAAATTCATAATTTTGGCCCAAATCTTCTTGCCTTTTTACAATTAAGTCCTTTTTCTTACAAATTTATCCTGAAAAATATCAAAATTTATAATTAACTTCAAAAACATAAAATTAACCAATTAAACTCAAATTCAACCTAATTAACACAAAATTAACTCAATTAAATACCTAAAAATATACTAAAAATATCATATAAATCACCATTATCAAATACCCCACAGTTAGACTTTGCTCGCCCTCGAGCAAATTA
Organism: Excoecaria agallocha; assembly: GCA_037975025.1. Classification (NCBI taxonomy): domain Eukaryota; kingdom Viridiplantae; phylum Streptophyta; class Magnoliopsida; order Malpighiales; family Euphorbiaceae; genus Excoecaria; species Excoecaria agallocha. The sequence continues at coordinate 82,521,444 of CM075806.1, forward strand.
GAACAAACCAACTCCTCAAAATAATCAAACTCAAATAAAGAATAATGCATTTCAAAATCAAGCTTAGCAAGTAACAAGAGCACTTATTAAAATTTCAACTAGAATAAATTCAATCAAGACAATATAAGTTAGTTTCCTTGTGTGTGAGCAAGACCAAAATATTTTAAGTATTTTAAAAACCAAAACACCAATGCAAATACATAGTCAAGCTTAGAATGAATGTACACCTAAGCATACACATGGTTTCGCGCTTGAAACTCTAAAAACACCATAAGCCTCTACTTTAGTACCGGAACTTGAGGGTCATCTCCGCTAAACAACTCAAAAACAAAATTTAGAATCACTTAGGTCTTTTAAAGATTGTAATGAGGTTAAAGTATTGGTTATCAAAGAATGGATAAAAGATTAACAATAAGAATAGCCACTCTAAGATAAAATAGACTAATAATTCACAAATTTCATCCCATTAACTTAATCAATAAAGAACTTAGCCAAAATTTTTCAACCCTTCACAATGCAAAGTACAATCTTAAAATTCTCTCAATTTCACCATTCATACCCTTTTAGAAGTCATAATTTTACCTTGTAACTACCCCACACTTAAGATTTTGCCATACATGCTAGCTTTATTTCAATATCTCTTTTTTTTTCTTTTTTTTCACTTTTTCTCTTTTCTTTCTTTTTTTTTCACTTTTTCTCTTTTCTTTATTTTTTTCACTAGCTTTGATGTTGGCATTACAATAATATAACATGGGTAATTACAAGATCACAATTTACTATTCACTTGACTTCAACAATAGCCCTTGATAATAAAATTCAAAATTATCTTACTACACTCATCAAGATACTCAATTCTTATTAATCCATCCTATCCTAGAATGGTCAATTATAGAAGGGAAGATAAAAGTTTTTTAGGTTATATGGTAAAATAAATAAGTGTAACAAGAAAAATAAATATGGCACGCATTAAGCATACCTCATTAGGCTCAAAATGGCTAACAAAGGATAAATATGCATATAGGATAGGAAAACAAGTTTAAATACACGGCTTAACAATAAAAATATTGCCTAGATTACTTTCCAAGTTGTTTTAAGTTGCTTTTATGCTTTGAAAGGTGATGAGAAAGGTTCTAGTGTTCTAAAATTTCTTACTCAACTATTTCAATGCATTGCTTTTCTTTAAGTTCAAAAACTGATCTTTAGTGCTCAAAAATATAGAAACTAACAAATATAAGTCAAGTTAAATGTTAAATAGCTAAAAATTTATTAAACAACATACTTATTTTAATGCTAAACAAGAATTTTAAAATATAGCTCATTCTAAATTCAAGTTCAAAATGTTCAATTTTTGAGAAAAAACTAGGACAAACTAAGCTAAATGTACAATATATGATAAATGAATTAACTAAACTAACACGCAAAAAAAAAACTAAAAACTAAACATGCAAACTAAAAATAAAACTAAACAAAAAAAACAAAAACACAAGGACTAAAACAAAATAATTCATGAGTAAGAATATAAGCAAGGTAAGAAAAACTCCCTTAATTTGATCTTCAAAATCTAGCTCAGCTGAGCTCTATTCCCTTCTTTAAAATCTTGCTGTCCTCAGCAAAGTATGAAAAATTTCAGCACACTTCATCACTTTTAAGAAATAAGTTAGTGCCCAAGAAAAATGTAAGCTAAAACACACCACACTTAGAACCATAATCAAGTCAAAAAGAAGGCAAGAGGTCAATGGAATTAAGTTAACAAGCAAACATGCCTCTAAATCCAATGTAGTGCAATAAACAAGACTTAATAATCATGGTAACTAAGCGAAGAAATGTAACTAGGCCAAACTTGCTTAAGTGCTCATTGTTTCCTATCCATAAGTGACAAGGTGGATAGTGTATGAATGCATAATCTCAAGTGTAAAGATAATTGGTGATGGTTAGGCTTAAATAAAATGAAGAGAAAGATTTTAATTGGTCATGGTACACACAAAATAAATTAAGCCAATTATAAATACAAACTCAACCTATATGAAGCCAACAATGAAGTTCAATATCAAACAATAAGTGGCTAAGATTAAATGCAATGCATAACTGAAAATCAATCTCGAAGCAAACTTGTATTTAACGCTAATGAAACCTATGCCAATTTATTTGAATTAAGCTCATCAAGTACATCATACAAATGAAAAACTAAGTGTGTGTCTTAGTGAAAAGAGGTGTGTTTGGGTAAGAAATGAAGTGCAACATGTTTCATCACAAAAGTCCCAATTAGCCATGCCATCATCATAAAGATATTAATGAAAATCAAGTCATCCATATTATGCTCAATTGAATGTATATATAAAAAAATGATGTAACAAAACTGTCAGGTAATGGCTTGAATAAAATTTAAAGCACTGGGATTAGATAATATGGCGGTCCGCTAATCGGTTAGTGGGTGGGGTTAAGGAGCAACGCCCCTTACGGGGTTTCTGAGGGGCAGTGCCCCTCAAAGCTTTAAAACAACGAGGAACTTATTCAAAATTTTCTGCACAAAACCTTATTCTGAATCCCTGAAACAAATCAACTTCTGAGCAAACATATCAGCACTTGTTTATTTAATATCAATGCAAGAAACAAAACACAACTACAATGTAATATTAAACAAGTGATAGTGTGCTTACTTGAATCAATGAGGATCGAAATAATGATGAAAAAAATGAAGTTAAACTATGAGGTGTGTGCTTGAGTGAGTATATGAGTGAGTGTGTGAGGGTTGATGGAGTGTAAGAGAGTAAGGGAAAGGAATGAAAAATGAACATGTGAAGATGAAATGAAAGAAAAAATCGTGGGGTTTTAATTAGAGGGGTAGTGGCTTTCACGTGGCCACGCAAGGGTATAGGCATACCCACACGCAGCCACGCATGGGAGAGATGCAAGGGAGACACGACAGCTTGGGTGAAGGCAGGAGCTTCATGCGTGGGCGCGGGTGGATATACCTGCATGAACACGTAGGCACGCAAAATGGTGAAGGGAGGCAGAATCCAGGTGCGTGGGCGCGCAAATCTGGCCAGCTTTCGTCACGTGGGCATGGGTGAAATTTTACCTTGAAACAGCTTGCTGTTTTGGTTGTGTTTTAATAAAACTCCAGCTTTCAGAACCTTCATGTGTGGCCACGCAGCGACTGGCTTGATTCCTTCATGTGGGCGTGTATGGATCTTCCTGCTGCATTCTCGAGCTCCATTGTTCTGCACATTAAAGCACAAAATTAATTTTCTTTCACCTTAATTCATTTTAACCTATTTTAATTAATCCTATTAACAATATTTGTCCTTCACTCATGTAAATCAAAAATTAAATTAAAACTCCGTCAAATTTGATTTTTGAACCATAAAAACCAATTACAACTCCACTTATACTCACTTAATTAAGCCTTTTCCTTTTTATCAAGCTCTAATCGAATTATGCCAACAATATGCACATCTATCAATTTATTAAATTCCATTTGAAGTCCACTCTTAAATCATATGCAAAGTTCATGAGCTTTATGCAATTAAAATCAAACTCACATGTAACCAACTCATAAATCGTTGATAAGTTCAATTTTACTTACCTCAAAAATTATATTAGCTCTTTAATTCCTTTAAAAGCACTTACTAATCCAAATTTAATCATGAAGCATAAAAATCATTAGAAGTAGTTTTTTTTTTCAAACCAAAATCTTAAACTCATGAATTGAAAGACATAAACAAATAACAAACATGCATTAAACTTTAAACTAAAAAAATAAAAACAATGGCAAAACAAATTATTGAAAATAACATGCAAAACATAAATCATAAAAAAAATTGATGAAAATTAAAGAGAAGAGTTAAAGAATAAGTTCTGGTTTATTGAGTCCCGGCTCGACTCATGTTACTCTCGGGAGGTCGAGCTTGTGATCCAAATATAGGTCTCTCTGGACTTTGTTCCTTATTTTCTCCCTTTAATAGAAGAAACTTGTCATAGTTTATCAAAGCTGAAAACTCCATATCTTCAATAAAATATGACTCCTCATTTGGCTTATTTATAACGAACTCTACCAGCTCCTCTAGCCTAAATAAATCCTTCAAGCGGACTGAATCCAATGTCTCCACCTGAAAATTTTTCCTTTCTTGCTCCTTTGGTGATAAATTCTCTACAAGAGATCCTACACCTTCTAAATAAACACATGACTTATCCTCAAATATGAATTGTTCCTCTTGTTCCTTATCCTCCATAAATGAATGATTTGGTTCCTTTTCCTTACCATCATCACCTTGAGTGCTCAAAAGTTCTAGCTTAGATTCTAACTTTTCAATTCCATGTTCTTTATCCCTTAATAAATTTTCTTGACTTTTAATTGTCTCCTCTTGAGCCCTTATTTTCTCTTCTTGAATTCTAAACTTTTCCTCTTAAGCGCTTAATATAGCCTCCCACTCCTCTTTTTCAGCATAAAATTCTCTTTTCTTTCTTATAAGCAAGTCACAAATATCTTCAGTTTCAGAGATAATAGCCTCTTATGTGGCTCTCTATTTTTCTTTTGCAGCCCAAAATTGCTTGTCCTTACCTATAAGCAGGTTATGAAGACGTTGATTTTCAGAGCTATAGGCTTCTTTTGAATATTGCAGTTCTTGATTTTCTCTCCTCAATTCTTCTAATTGTGCTCTCAAAGTCCAAAAAGAATAAGACTCTTCAGCAATGGATGGTGATGAATAAGGATTTTGTGATTGTACATGCAATCATTTTATCTCCTCTCTTTCTCTTACTAGATCATTCATTTGTTGTTTCAAAAGAAACAATTCATAATCTTGAACCTCATCTTGCATCATCGTGAAAAATATCTAGAGTGAAAAACTTGACTGGTGTCTAGCAAGTGTACTAGATCGGCTAGTAATACAGAAAAATATAGATTAAGATCCCAAATATCGTACCCAAGGGAACATAAATTGCTGAAAATAATATCTATATATGAGTTAAATCAACCTGAAATTATTTTCCAAATATTTTTTTGATTTAAAAGCAAAAATTAAACAAAATAAACAACGAAACAAAACAAAAGCTAAAATTAAATTAACATGAATTAAAAACAAAACAATAACTGAAATTCTTTTGCTAAAGGAACTATCCACCTTAACTTTCATTGTAATGACATAAATTCAATATAAACACCAGTATGGAAAAACTAGTAATAAAGCAAGATATCTTTATTCAAGTATATCATTCTTAGTATTAAACTCATAGACAAATCTAATACTTAGCATGAAAATATAGTTTTAACTTCCTGAATATTCATTAAGCCTTTCTCAAGTAATTAAACTCCAATTTATTCTTAGTTCTTCCTCTCTTAGTATTAATCAATAAAATTAACACATAATTATCTCATATTTCGGATAATAATCATGCATAAATATTAAAGAGTTAACCCAAGAACATGCAAATCATTAACTATGTCAAAATTAATTTTAAATTATTTATTCAATTAACCAACAATTAATCTCAATACAATCAAAGATAAGAATATGCTTAAAACTAAGAAATAATCAACCGATATTGAAATTAAGCTCAAAATAAAGTCATAACAATGAAAATTTAAGTTTTTAAGAATCTATTAGTAAAAGAAGAAAAACTACTTCCTAAACATGGTAAAAAAAAACTAAAACAAAATTGAAAAGAAAAATAAAAACAAAAAAATTGGAAAAACAAAGTAAAACTAAAACTAAAGAACTCTACTAGTTCTTCTACTTGATTCTAATTGATTCCTACTCATTGATGATCCTTCTTTGGTGTTTGAGTCTTCTATTTATAGGCAAAATTGGTGGTAGAATCATTCTCAAACTCCAGAAATAAAATAGGAAGCAAATTCTACTTGAATTGAAAAAAATCGAAAAATCCTTCGTCAAATTGGAATTGCATGCACGTGGCTACTCATCTTGCCTTGCTATTTCTCACGTGGCCACGCATCAATTATCAAGATAGACACACGTGGCCATGTGTAGTTTTCTTCTTTGAAACACATGGCCATGTATTCCTTTAAGCTTCTCTTCACGTGACCATGTACTCCTTTTCTTCTAATCTTCAAGTGGCCATGCATCAAATTTTTGGACTTCACGCTCATTCATTAACATGAATTTTTCAAATTCATAATTTTGGCCCAAATCTTTTTGCCTTTTTACAATTAAGTCCTTTTTCTCACAAATTTACCCTTAAAAATACCAAAATTTACAATTAATTCCAAAAACATAAAATTAACCAATTAAACTCAAATTCAACCTAATTAACACAAAATTAACTCAATTAAATACCTAAAAATATACTAAAAATATCATATAAATCACCATTATCAGCTACAAAACTTCCTAATAGGAAGCGAGTTCAAGAAGCCCTTCATAAAAAACTACTAACCTTTGGTGGCACATTAATATTCCAGAGGCTTGTTTAAAAGCGTATAATATGGTTCCTTGATACCGAACTTACACTTTGGTCTTCGTTCATTAATAGAGCAAGGCAATACCCATTCTTAACTACATACTGACTTGATGAGTGATAAAACCAAGCCAATCAATCAATGCTATCTGCCAAACCAATGGGAATCAACTTGATGCGGTCCACATCAACTGGAAGGAACATCTAATTTAGCATCTCCCAGTTCCACGTCCCTTTGCTGTGATTGATGAGTGAAGCAACCAATTCAGCTCCAAAGTTAGACCTGCAAGGGGTAATAATCTTGAAAGATGAGGGTTACGATATCCACCTGTCTTGCCAAATCCTTAAACTCAGCCCATTACCCACTTGCCAATAAGACTTCAAATTAGTACCTCCCTCCTTGCCAGTATATTTCTCCAAGTATAGCTTGGATTAGAACCTACCTACACTCCAAGAAAGGAAGAGTGAGGAAAATAATAAGCCTTAAGAATTTTAGCTAACAAAAAAGATGGATTTATGGCTAGTCTCCAGCTATGTTTAGCTAATAATGCCTTGTTAAAATAGCCAAAGTCCCTAAATCCAAGCCCATCTTGTACCAGCCTAGATCGTCCACTTACAGATCTTATCCATTTTGGGTGGACCCTCAGTAGAACCAACTCACACCGGCTCTCACATCCATACGGTTTTGCTTTTGGGAAACCAACTCACCAAAAATGCATCTACAAGTAAGAGGTATCCACACTCTTATAAGTCATGCTTTGTTCTCCTCTCCAATCGATGTGAGCTATCATAATCCACCCCCTTTAAGGGATCTAACATCCTCGTTGGCACATCGATCTGACACCTGGCTTTGATACGATCTGTAATAGTCCTGATCGCCCTTTTGCAAATATTTTTCATTTTGGATGGACCTTTGGTGGAACTAATTCACACCGGCTCTCACACCCGTACTGTAACACCCTTATTCCTCCTGACACTGTACCTGCATACCGAAGATCGGAAATTTTTTTTTTCAACTTAACTTTTATACTTAAAAACCTTATCGACATTTACTTAATAAAAAACTATCCTTCGCCGCTGACCTATAACTGTTCAATATATTATGTATTTAATAAAAATTTTGCAATATAACGGCTGTATATAGTACTAGCCTCCTGAAAAGCAAATAAATCACACAACCTCTCAAAGGCACAACAATCAATAATAACAATAGTATTCATTCATTCCATCCATTTCATTTGTTCACAATCCAATACTACTTACTAAAATAGCTTCCGATTACATTACACAACCATAAGTAAAGTTGTACACATATATACATATCAAAATTTATACAACCAAAACAACCTAAAAGAAGTCTTGTAATTTGAATTCTTGCTCTTGCTCCCGCTGACCTGCGCGCAGTAAAAATTAAACGCTGAGCACTCAACATGCTCAGTGATGACTAATAATCGATGTATTTCCTAACATTTTCATCCTTATTCTTAAGTGTTAACATATATATGAAAATAACTATGAAATCATTTATTATCACACTTAAAATACTAGCTTAACATTTTCTATAAGATTATTCATTTTAATCACATAATTATAATTTTGCCATTATAAGCTCAATTATAGTCTTTAAATTCATAATTGAAGCAATTTACGTTTCTTTACACTTAATTTGCCATTTTTATGCAAAATTACCTTTTAGTCCTTGTTGTCAATAAAATTCACTTTTTGAATAATTTAACTATTATCTGTCTGTTTTATCGTTATTTAAATAATTCTCACTTAATTTACCAACTTTTTACACTTTTAGAAAAAATTATCATTTTGCCCCTAAACTTTCTTTTTCTTTCATTATGGTCCTTTTTCACTTTCTTTTCTTACTTTTCATTTTCTTTTTCACTTTATTACCATTATGACCCTAGTACAGACCAGGCAAAAAATCTCAAACTGGATACACGAAATATGGACCCACATGCCCCACTAAAAAGAGAAATGATTCTCAAGGAACCATTCTCTGAACACTGCACTTTTCACTTTCACTTTATACTGAAGCTATGGAGATCAATGATCATACCCATAGCTAAGCAAGTCGCCATGACTTGTACCGCGGTAAAGGGTGTTCCTATGGCTAGCCAACTATATCCAGAACTAATTTTCACTGCCGGACTAATTCTAAGGGCACATAAATAATTACTTTATTAATTCTTTTAATTTTCGAAAAATTCATTAGTTGACTTTTTATTCCTTTTTTATTGGCTATAATTTAAATTCATATAATTTCACCTTTTTCAATGTTTTTATGCAATTATTCATTAATAATTCAATTATTTTCATTACACATATTACATTTAAATTTCAAATAAAATTTTAATAATTTCGATAAATGCTAATAAAATTTATTTATGCATTATTTATTATTTATTATCATTTTTTATCAAAATAATCACTTAATTCACTATAAATCACAACTTTCATTATATACATAAACTATACATAATCTTAAAAATTGCCAATTAATTTTCAAATATTCTTTAAAAATTCATAGATATTAATTATCAAGCCTACTATTAATTTAAGCTAACAATTATTATTTTTATGCAATTTTATTACTATTTACCCTTATAATTAATTTCGGCCAACACTAATACACCTCTCTAAAAATTGTATTTCTTACATTAAAGCCTTCATTTTATCTTCTTTCATGATTAATTACATTTACCCTAACATTAGTGCATCAATTAACAACTTTAATTATTTTTACCCTATTCTCAAATGCAAAAACCAAGCTCATAATCATAATCTACACCCAAAAATCTATGAAAAACCACTAAGAAATCAATTTAAAACACTAAAATTCTCAAGTTCCAACTTACCCCTTTTTCTTTCTTTCCTTGATTTCTTCACTTTCTTTGCCCAAATCAATCAAATAAAGCTATATTAGTGATCTAGAGGGATGAAACTACAACTCCTAAGTTGAAATTTAGGAGAGATTTTGAGTATTTATGAAGCAAGAGAGAGAGAGAAGATGGAAGGGAATTTCGGCCAAGGAGATGAAGGAAGGAGAAGAGCTAATTTTTGGAGTTTTTTTTCAAATTTCTGGCCTTTAAATACCTCTCCAATGGGCCCAAAATTGTGCCAAAATATTGGGCTTTGCCCAATTAACTAAAAAGGCCCAATTTAGACCCCTAAACGTCTAATTTAATTTCTTTCTCTTTCAGCCATCAAATCACTCCAAAAATAATTTCATCACTCTTATCAAGTCAAAAATAGCTAGCATGCAAATTTTTGGCTCAATCGAAATTCGTTATTGATCCGATTCAAACTTATCGGTCCGATTAGACAACTACCGGTGTCACCGAAAAATTTCATTCTCATCACTAAAATATTCTACACAAAAATTCATGTAGGCATGCAAAATCAGCCAATATTTGGAGTTCGTTTACTATTTTTAATTATTTACGCAAAATCAAGTCACATTCCCTACCAGGAAAATTGACTCGCTACCTTTTTCGTATTTGTGACATTTGGAGGTTTATTTGACCTCAATTTCACTTCAAATTTCAATCCCGGACTCACCATGACCAATACTTTCCGATGGTTCAATAAAAGATTTTCGGCTTTCGGGCCCAAAAAATACTATTTACCATCGAAAAATACTGTTCCCGGCTGACCCGGTGTTGAGGCCATTACACGTACGATTTTGCTTTTGGAGAACTAACTCATCCAAAATGCATCTACAAAGAAGAGGTATCAACATCCTTATAAGGCATGCTTCATTTTCCTCTCTAACCAATGTGGGATATCACACACTTTTTTATTTTGGTTTACATAACTACTCCTAGCTGCATAAATGGATTTTATTCTCAATACAATTTTCCCTACCAAAATCTGCATATAAGAGCTTGCAAGTCCTGATAAAGGCTAGTAGGGAGAAGGAAACATTATATAATATATATAGGTATGACCTAGGCAACCGCCTTAATGAGAAGCTCCTTTTCTAACCATGAAAGTAGTCGTTCTTTCCATCCTTCCAAATATTTCCACATACGGTCTTTAATCCTATCAAACATAACTCTCTTAGACCGTCCCACCACAATAGGGAGACCTAGATAAAGTTTATGGTGATCTACAATTTTAACTCTCAAAAATTAAATTATAGTCTTTTTTAATTATATCCTAGTTGAAGCACTAAAAGAAATCTCAGATTTATAAAGATTTACCTTTTGGCCATATAAGATTTCATACCTTTGTAGAATTAACAAAATAGCTAATGCATCTACAATGGAAGCACGATAGAAAAGAAGATTATCATCAACAAAAAGAAGATGAGAGATTACAGGTGCACCTGTTGAAACCTGTAACCTATGAATAGAGCCAGATCTAATTGCCAAATTTAATAAACTAGTGAGACCTTCAGTATAAATAAAAATAAAGTACGGCGATAAAGGGTCCCCTTAACGCAGACCACTAGATGGGTTGATATAACCCATTGCTTTTTTATTAATTAAAATCGAATGGGAGGCCATCATCACCATTCTTATGACCATATCTATCCATTTAACTGAAAAACCAATTTTCTCATAATGATAGATAAAAAAAGGACAATTCCACCCTATCATAAGCCTTTATCATATCCAATTTTAACGATATAAATTTCCTTTTACCTGTTCTTCCACTCTTCATATGATGAAAGGCTTCGCAGGCCACCAACACATTATCCGTTATCAACCTTCTTGGTACAAATGCACTTTGCATTTCATCAATAATGTCTGGTAAGATTGATTTCGGTCTATTAGCTAACACTTTTGTAGCTTTTTTACAAACCACATTACACAAGCTAATATGTCTATATTCCAAGATAAACTTCAGATTTTGAAATAAGATAAATTAATGTATGATTGAAACACTCCAACAATGTACCCCCCTCAAGAACATCTATAACCACTTTAATAATGTTCGACCCAATAATATTCCAGTATTATTGATTAAATAGAGGAGGAAACCCGTATAGTCTAGGAGCTTTTAATGGGTGCATCATCTTAATTGCCTTGAAGATCTCATTTATAGTAAAAGGGCTATTCAGACTCTCATTCATTTCAATGGTAACCTTAAATTGAACAAAATTTAAACCCCTTCCTTAACATTTCAGCCTTCAAAAGAGAATAGATTAGCATAATAATCAACAATGTGTTTCTCCAAATCGGCACCCATCAGTATTTTATTCTCTCCATCTAAGAGGCTATTTATTTAGTTTGCCCTCTTCCTCTTTATCACTATAGCGTGGAAATATTTAATGCTATGATCAACTTCTTTCAGCCATAGAATTCGTGATCATTGTTGCCACATTAGCTGCTCCCTTAACATTAACTTTGTTTCCTCATTTTTCAACATTGCTCTATTTTTCACCGATTCTTCATCTTGCCAAAATTCTAGCTTTTTTTTAACTATACCTTTGCACGCCTGATTTTTATTTTTAAGTCATTGAAAGAAGACTTACAATTAAAGCCCTAACCCTAAGCTTGCTTGATCGTCTTACTACAGCCTTAAGCTCTGCTCTATATACTCTCAAAATAAAATCTTTTTGCCCTTTCCAAGTCAATGCCTCTATCATCTAGCCTAAGAACAATGAGAATATGATCGGAACCCGTATGCATGAAATAAAAAAGTTCTAGCTAAATTGAACTTTTAGATCCAGGAATGGGATGCAACACGCTTTTTTAGACGTTCCTCGATAAATCTATCCCTCATTTGACCATTATCCCAAGTATAAGGATCCTGAAAAACCCAAATTAGAGAGACCACACCATCAATACCTTTTGAAAAGATTGAATAGCAGAGTTTTATCGAGCTACTCCCCCCACTTTTTAAAATTGAGCAAGAATTTCATTGAAATTACCTATAATCATCCACCCTAGAATCGATGGATTTCTTAGTCTTTTCATTGACTCCCAAGATTGATGTTTAAGGTGTCTTTCAGGTAAGGGTGAGCAAACTTTGGTTAAAACCAAAAAATCGAACCAAATCGATCGATTTTTTTAATTCGATTTGATTTTTCAGCTTTTCAATTCGATTTCAGTTTGAGATTTTAGAGAAATTTGATTATTTTAGTTTGATTCAATTTTGGAAGGAGAAAACCCTAGAAAAGCCAAATCAGCCAAAGTTCTACTTAATTGGATAATTATTTTGTATATGTAAATTATCTTATTTTGAGTTGCAAATTATATGAGTAAATTTATCAATTATTAATATCTATTTTAGTTGATAATTTGGAATTTTAAAGATTAGATTAATGGTCGATGGAATGAAAAAATTTATTCAACGGTCTTTGTTGTATTATTTATTATATATTTTGAGATTGTATCTTTAATTTGGACTTGTATTTTGTACAATTTGGATATTTTTTACTTTAGTATATTATGATTTGTAATTTTATATAATTTTTAGATATAATTTTTTATTTTAAAAAAATAATTTTAATTTTTGATTTTTCGATTAATCAAAACAAAATAATCGAAAATTTTGGTTCGATTAGTGCTCAGTTATTTCATTAGTTCAGTTCAGTTCGATTGGTTAAATTTTTAAAAGATCGGTTTTTGATTATTTTGATTTGGTTATTGAACCAAATCGAACGTTGCACACCCCTACTCTCAAGCCATCCATAAAAGCATGTTAAATGCCAATAAAAACTATCATCATGGTTCACTTTTAAATCAATATAATGGGTTGAATATGATAATAATGGCAGGATAATCCCGTCCTTCCATATACATGATAAACCTTCTCCCCTGAACATGAAAACCCTTCTTAAAATCTCATGATAATCGAATGAAGTTTATCCTCTCCTCCAACACTTTTGTCTCCATTAAGAATAGGATAGAGGGATTTTACGACCTTACCAATCTTCGCAGATTAGTAACTGCCGTGGAACTCCCTAAACTACGATAGTTGTAACTTATGATACTCATTATGATAGGCAATCGGGGTATGAACCACCGGTCGCCTTTGATTCAATTATCTTCCGAGAAAAAACTTTTGCCCCTTTTAACCTCTTTATCACTCCCTTCAAAACATTATTAGTAGCCTTTCCATCACTATATGAGATAAACCCATCCCATTTCTTACCTATTAACAGCCCTTCAACACTGATGATCATCTGAGTTTTAACTCCTCTAGTTAGGTATTTTCATGAATTCTGTTCACCTCTAGATTTTAACTCCTCTGTGACTCTCCCTTCTATACAGTGCCATCATATACCCACATATTATACTTTATTTTATTGCCCACCTCCCTATTTACATTCAGCATATCAATATATCCAAGCCCCTCCATCTGATCAATATTATTAAATATAGCCTATATTCTAATATTGCACTCATTTACATCAAGATATTTAGTAACAGTAATGGATACAAGATTGCCCGATATGTGCTTGAATTTTTTTCCAATATTTGGTCTTTCCACTTCGTATTTGGCTATATTTCCTGAAGCATGCCTATAACACCTTGGTCATCAGCCTCTACCATGTTTGAATGAGTTTTACTTCCCTTAAAGCACCCTGACCTCCTTACTAGATTGGAATTTAATTGTTCCAAAATAACTTTAAGAGATTTTGCACACGTCCTTTTCTCTCTTAATTCATTTTGACTCCCTGATGCTTAACTCACTGGAATTACTAAATTCAGTTATGCCAATAACTTATACTCATTCTCTTTTTCAACCTAGTTTCGTAACCTGAATCCCTATTATGGGGAAGCTTATAACCAATCCCCATATTATAAGTTATCACCTCCTATCTCGCACTCCTATATTTTATATCCAATATAACTATACCCATAGTTAAATATAGGAAGCCATTCATACTTAAACTCTTTCCATGTCACTTTATCACTAATTCTAGCAGTACACCTCTTCTTAATTTTTTTGTCATCGAGATTATAGCCCTGAACCGAATATATGGTACCTATCCCCAATTCTCACTTTCATCAAAGTCCATAAACCTACCAATCTTATTTACAATGGTAAGTGTTGTCTCATTTGAATGCCAAAAGAATAAAATTTTGTAGGCCCTGATCCATATAGTAGTTTCTTCAAGAAGTGGAATGGTATCGACATCATTCTCTTTCATCTCGCTAAGCAATATCAGGTAATCATAAAAACACGATGGTTCATATTCAATGATACATTATTTATCAGATTCCAAGAAGAATTAAAATATAAATGTATTATTTCCTAACTCATAAAGACTAAAGCCTCATTGTAACCTCCAACTATTCATCATCGTAGTCCAAAATGCATTCACATTGATACCTTTGACATTCAAGACTTTCCCAATAAGGTATAACGATATCCGTAAATGCTGTTTCTTATTGGTACATTCATTTAACTGAACCTTTGCAACTTGGTTCTCCTCTTCAGTTAAATGCAGCAAGGAAAGTAATGAATCAATACGATCTTGGTTTGATATTGATGCATTAACTCAAGCAAAAACATCTAACACCCTAGCAGCGCTAAGGAGAAAAAACCTTAAAGTTCAGAAGAAAAACCTTTAGGGAGATGGAGACCTTTACGTAAGAAAGGAGTTTTTATCCTAAAAAATTTAACAAATAACTAAAAAAAATTTTAAAATATTTTTCAATTTTATTTTAATTATTTTATATTTTAATTTGAAAAATATTTTAGATTTATATTAATTTTTTTATCTATTGTATAAATGTTATTAAAAAAGCTAAATCCAATGTCAATTGCTTAACTAGTATTAAGGAGTTGGACGTCTTGTTTGATGGCAAGTTTTGTTTATTAACAAGTATTTTTTATCTTGTTTGTGTTCATTTGTCTTGGAGTATGGGATCTTTTAATCATAGTGATCTTTTTGCAATAACTTTTTATCTCTCATTAGAGGAAGATGAAGATGTTAGGCTGATTCTGGGGTAAAAGATTGAGACCATTATGCTTACTGAATCTCAGTGGATGTTGGTAGATCGATTCTTATCTGATAGGGTAATAAACTTCAATGCTATGAATCAGACCCTAGCATCAATTTGGAAACCAGTCCAAGTGGGGAGTATTTTTAAAATTAGGCCAAACCTATTCATATTTTAGTTTTTCATGAATTGGACATGTATCATGTTATCAATAGCCATCCTTAGACTGAAAACCAATTATTACTATTTTTTCAAACCAATTCTAAGATGCAGCTAGCTGCTATGCCTCTATTTGATATGGACATTTAGGTACAGGTTCACAATTTGCCAATAGGCTTCATGTCGGAATGTGTGGGAGAACGAATGTGTAGCTACACTAGAAAGTTTGTGTCCTCTGATCCCAATAATTTTAATGGCTTTTGGAAGTCTATGATGAGGATTAGAGTCTCTTTAGATGTTAGAAAACCTCTTAAGAGCAACATGAGAATTAAAAAAAAGGTAAAAATTGGTTTTTTATTGTTTCAAATTGAAAGATTACCCACCTTTTTTTATCTGTGAATAATTGGTCATTCAGATAGTTTTTGCAAAGCTAGATATAAGGCTCTTAATGTGCAGTTAGTCAAGAAATATGATATCAGCTTGCGACAGCTCCTCGGTGCAATTATCTCCAGATTGGTACACCGTAGCTTAGAGATGCTAGCCGAAGTCAGGGGCAGGGGAGATGGGAGAAGTCGTACTATGGATGGAAGTTCTAAGAAAGGGAAGGATAAGATGGGAGATGATCAAGCCAAAATTCAGGAGATACAAAATTTCAAAAATGGGGATAAGTTTGATAAAGGGAGTGGTTTAAGGGAGGGAGCCTTAAAGAAGGAGGGGGTTGTAGATATGGATATCCATGAAGGTTTAAATGATAAGTTAGTGGTTAGTGAATCCAAAAGGAAACGTTTGGGTGTTCATGAAGAAGCTTACAAAACTACTATTGGGCCACAACCAAACCCTGCCCATTGCTCAGCCAATTGAACATAAAACTTAGAGTTAGTGGGACTTGTGGATCAGACCTACCGGGGATTATGAATTGCTCGAGTTGAAATTGTTGTGGGCTTGGCAACCCATGTGTAATTCAAGTATTAAAGGACCTTGTGAGAGTTCATAAGCCATCTTTTATTTTTCTTTATGAAACTTTATGTACTCAATCTCTCATTGATAAAATTAAGCTTTCTTTGGGTTGTGAGGGTTTCTTTGTTATCAATTGTATTAGGCATAGTGGTGGGCTTACCTTCTTTTGGAAAAATACCAAAGAAGTTAAGCAATTAGGTTATTCCCGTTTCTTTATTGATTTGAGTGTTATGTTTAGTAATGGTGTTAATTAGAGAATGATAGGATTCTATGGTTATCCTAATAAAAGTCAGCGGTCTGTATTTTGGCAATGACTTCAGGACCTTGCGTTTTCTTTTTCTTTTCCATGGTGTTGTGTGTGGGATTTTAAAAATTTATCTAACATCAATGAGAAGAGAGAAGGCCGCCCTTCGCCTTCCTTTCTAATGGATGGGTTCAACTTAGCCTTAGATAATGTAGGTCTCTTAGATTTAGGGATAGAAGGCCACTCTTTTAATTGGGAAAGTGGAAGAAGGTCGGGGTCCTGGATTGAAGAGAGATTAGATCAGATTCTTACACTAGGTGGATTGACATTTTTAAGAACTATAGAGTCACTAATTTGGGATTCTATTCATCTAACCAGTGCCTTTTTCTCATCTCTGCTATTGAGGAGTAGGGTAGTGCTAATTGTTCTCTTTCTAGGCCTTTTAGATTCAAGAAATTTTAGATTAGGGAGTAAGAGTTCCTTAATGTTGTGCAGTGAGCTTGACAGCACTCTGGTTGTACTTCTACTATCGAAAGAATTTCCCATTGTGCGGGTGCTCTACTTGAATGAGGAGGGGTTATTTTGAAGGATTTTTGTAGTAGGTTGCGAAGTTGTAAATTGGAGATGAAAAAGCTCTACAGTGACAGGGATAGTGAGTACTTTGAGGTGCTAAAACAAAATGAGGTCTTTTGGAAATAAAGAGCAAAGCTCTTCTAGCTTAAGGAAGGGGATAAAAACTCTAAGTATTTTCATGCCTATACATCTAAATTGTTAGAGAGTATGCCTTAGAGCCCATGTAATAGGGATATATTTCATATGTATGAATTCACATTCTGAATAAAAAGGCATCATTCATTTATTAATGCTATATTTAAATACATGAGTTTGTAAATCTTAAATTAATAAATAAAGTCCTAGATATTATAAACACAGTACAAAGGTAATCATGAAGTGTTCATGATATGAGATGTCTATTGCATGCAAATGTGTTAATATCTAAATATTCCTAGTTATAGAATTAACAAGACAGGACATTGTTAATTTGAACAGACTAGCACATGTTATGCTTCTTGAATGGTTCAAGCAGTGGTTCTCATAACTGTAATTATGAAATATAATCAAAGCTAACATGTGAATGCTTGTTAGAAGAACAAGTTTATTGGAGACCTGCAAAGAGAATCATCACATGGATATTAAATCTATATCAGTGAGGAATCTCTTCATAGCGGTTGTGCAAGTATTCTTAGACTTGAGATCACCAAGGTTATCTTAAGTAGCAAGTGGTATACTTTGACTCCATAACTGATTACTTCCAACTGGGGGTGAATATAGTTAGGAGGTTGGGTATATCATGACCTACTTGAAGATAGTTTAGTGATCGATAAAGGATTCACCATCCCAGATTTATTAAGGAAAGTTATCTCATATGATTCTATAATTGCCTTATTCAAAGAATCTCTGGCCAGAGTAATATGCCAAGATGAATAGAGATCCATGAAGGGCATTTTGGAAATAATGAATAAATTAATAGAACATACATAATTAGATTTATATGAGTTGATAGAAATCCATACTCAGAATCTAATTGAGATAAGAGTGGTGAAAGGAGTAATTGCACGATAACTGTTATATGGAAGGCTATAGTCAAACCACTTGACTTTCTTGACATTTGGGTAGTCATGATGTTTAGCTAGAGACCGCTCATGATTTGTATAATAGTGTATCATAAATATCAATAGGGATTGATAAAATGATTTAAAGAAGTTTAAATTAAGTGAGTTTTAAATAGAACTCACAATTACATATTATACTGCCAATATGGACAGGAACCCAATAGGTCACACACATATAGAGAAAACAATAAAATGATAAAATGATAAGGATAATAATATTTGATATTATTATGAGGATAGAGAAGTAAATAAGAGAATAATTAATTAAAAAGTTTAATTAATTATGATCAAGTAAAATTGTTCGCATAACTTTTTAGAACTATTTTGTAAAATAGACCTAATTAAAATAATATATTTTATAATTAATTATTATTGGACTATAAGTATTATAGGGCTGATATAATCATTAATAGATCCATTTGAGGAATTAAAGAGGCCCAAAGAAGTGACGTTAGCGCAAAAATCCTCCAGAGGAAGGGTTACACGCCAACTACAAATAAAAAGTTTTAGAGGCCTAATTCTTGGACCAAAATAAATTAAATATATTTTATAAGTATTATGGAGCCTACATATTTAATTTGGTTGGATTTGAAATTCATTTGCATAATTAAATCCAAGTATATGCACAAAGGGCCTAGTTTGTGGATTTATGCATAGTCTTCTGTGAAATGGCTTAAATTGGATTTAATTGAGCTCAAATAAATTATTAATAATTTTAGAAGCCCAGTTAATATTTCTCCAGTAATTTTAAAGAGCCCAATCCTATTATGAAGTTGAATTTTTAACCTAACTATAAAAATTCAAGTGATAGGGTTTTAGGGTTAAGTGTGAACAATTAAGAGAAAACATTTTCTCTCTTTTCTCTCAACCCTAGCCGCCACTCCCCTTGCTAGCATCTAGATAATTTCGGCCAACCCTTGTTCTCTTCCTTTGTTGGTTCATTCAATCATTCTCTAGTATGAATTACTCATTGGAGGTGCTCGATTTTAGACACTATGGTTTACAACAATTCGGTGAGAAGGAAAATCAATTGTACAACAAAAATCAAATGTGATTTTTCTTATTCTCTTTAATATGTATATTGTAAATTCATGGCAAGATTAGATCTATTGGTTAAAAATTTTAAATTTCGCTTATATATGAGATGCATGTAACCGATAATCCCCAACATAAATGTCGGAGAGAGAACTTTATTAAGAGGTTGTAGGATGGGGATGGTAATTGGTCTACTTGTGGTAATGGTTTAGAGGATCACATCTTGAACTATTTCTACTAGATTTTCAAGTTTGATAAGCCTACTTCGGATGAAATCATAGATAGTGTTTCTGTTTCTATAATTGCTAAGCAGAACCAAAGGCTCTTAGCTCCTTTTACTGAATTAGAAGCTAAAAAGGCACTGATCTCTATGCACCCCGATAAATCACCTGGAGTTTATGGCTTTAATCCTGCCTTTTACCAACAATGCAGCAGTATTATAGGTAAGGATGTTGTTATGTCTTGTATTCAAATTATTAATAGTGTTACCTTTCCTCCTGATCTGAAAGACATAGCTATTGTCTTTATTCCTAAAAAATAGAGTGCCCATATTGTTACTGATTTTAGACCTATCTCCATTTGTAATGTTTATACAAGATAGTTACCAAGATGATTGCGAATAGAATGAAGTCTTTTATGCTTGTGATTATCTCTAAAAATCATAGTACATTTGTGGCAGGTAGACTCATCACTAATAATACCATGGTTGCTTTTGAGATCCTTCATGCTTTTTGTAGGAAACATCGGGGGAAGGTTAGGTTTAGTGCTCTCAAGGTTGACATAAGTAAGGCATATGATCGAGTGAAGCAAAATTATTTGGTTAAAACCATGAGAAAGATGGGTTTTTAGAGTGAATGGATTGATCTTTTTCTGATGTGTATATCGAACGTTAGATTTTTTGTGACTTAAGGGAAGTTTAAAATTGGCCCGATCATTCTGAGTAGAGGGTTGCATCAAGGGTGTCCTTTGTCCCTATTTATTCATTATTTGTGGCCAGAGCCTATCTCACTTACTGTCCACGATGGAGGCAAATGGTTTCATCCACGGTGTTTCCACAGCTAGGAATGCTCTTACAATCTCTCACATGTTCTTTACCAATGATAGTTACTTTTTCTTCAAGGTTGATTTTAAGGAAGCATCTTCTGTGCGCAAGGCTTTCAAGTTGTATGAGGAAGCATCAGGCCAGCATATTAACTTCAGCAAGTCCTCCATATACTTTAGCTCTAACATGCACCAAGATGCTAGAGATCGAGTTAAGGGTATTCTTCAAGTCTAATTAGGGTCTGATGATGATGTGTATCTTGGTATACCTTTCTATGTGGGGTGGAATATAAGAAAGGTATTTGGATTTATTAGGGATAAGATCCGCAAAAGGCTTCAAGGGTGGAATAGGATGCTCTTGTCAAGGGCTGGCAAAGAAGTCCTTATTAAGTCGGTCACTCAATCCATCCCTAATTATCTAATGAGTATGTTTTTGCTCCCTACTTTTTTATGCTCTAAGACAGAGAAAATGTTAAATGGGTTTTGGTGGGGTTCGAAAGGTGCTGAGAAGAGAATAATTCACTGAAAAAGTTGGGATTTTCTTTATAGGAAGAAGTTGGATGGCGGATTGGGTTTTCAAAAATTCCACAACTTTAATTTAGCTATGATTGGCAAACAGACTTGGCATTTTCTTACCGGACAAAATTCCTTGGTTGCTCGGGTTTATGAGGCTAAATACTTCTCTAATTGTTCTTTTCTTGAAATGGAGTTAGGGAAAAATCCTAGTTTTGTCTAGCGCAGTCTTTGTGCGGTTCAAAATCTCATAAAGAAGAGTTATTGGTGGAGAATTAGAGATGGAAGAGAGGTTTTTGTTTGGCAGTCTCCATGGTTACCATGTAACACCCCTATCTGAATAGTATTTTTCGATACGGAATTAAGCAGTAAGCCGAAATTTTTTTTACATCAATTTCTTAACCAAACAATTTATTAACTGTCAATACTTAATCACTATTCATAATCATACATTTAACTTGACAACTTATAATTATCTGAAATACTATTCATTTCATTAAAAATTCTGCAGCACAATGGCTATATACTTAATAGCCTCCTGAAAAATCAGATAAAATACAACCTCTCAGAGGCACAACAATCTATAACAAAATATATATATAATCCAGACACTCATTCACACATCATACACATCCACTCAAAATAATTTTCTGACAAAACACATATCATCATATTTATTCAAAACCATTTTTTGACATTCCAATATTCACTATCACATCAAACAGTAGTTCAAATACAGTGCAATCCTTTACTTCAAATATCTAAGTATATACATGTCAAAAATACTAAAATAACAATTACTATCTTTTCCTCTTCAATCTCTGCTTCACTGTGTACCATGCTTCCGCAATACTTCAGAACCTACACGCAATAAACACTACATGCTGAGCACTAAATATGCTCAGTAGTGACTATGAATCGAAAAAATTTTCAATTAAACATAAATACATTAATTACGCTAAAAATCATTTTGGACTTATCAAAAACTCTTTTAACATTTTTAACAATATTTTTAAAGCATTACAAGAATTTTGGCAAACTCATCACTTCGGTCTTAAAATTTTCAATTTACTCCAAAAATACCCTTTCTGTAATTCTAATTACAAAATTGATTTTACTTTTTTCATTTTTTTTCTTTTAACTGACATTTGGCATTCAAAACAATTATTAGGCTTAACTTTGACTTTTTAAGTAAAATTTCTTATTTGACCTGTCAGGTACAATTGTCGGTTCATTTGATCTTTTATACTGTTAATTGTCACTATTATGGCAAATTTTAAATTCAATGCTCAATTTTTCTATTAATTACAAAATTATCCTTCTAATACCATACTTACAATTTTTGCCATTAGTTTATTTATTTTCACTTTGACTTTTTAATTATTTATTAAAATAAAATTATTAATACCTTTAACGTTTAATGCCAAGTAATATTATTACTTTGGCAACTTTGCAATTAATTCTTTATTTCTTCATTTTATTACAAAAATATCATTTTTTACATAATTGTTACAAAATTACCATTTTTATATGTTAATTGCAACATAGTCATTAACTTGCTTATATTTACTTTTCAGTTTACCTTTGGCTTCTAAAAATTTTGTTTGGTCATTGATTGATCTTTTTATATAATATGTCATTTTTAATTATTAATTTCTTAATTAATTACGGTATTGTCATTTTTTGACTTTAAACACGATATTAACACTATTTTACTAATTTTTTATTTTCAAAGCAATGATTGGTATACAAATTACCAATTGATCTTTATTTGACTTTCACATGTAAAATTACGTTTTAATCATTTTTCTTTACAAAAGCATATTTTTTGGTTGTTTGATCATTAAATTAACATTTTATCCTTGTAAAATATTTTCTTCTCATTTTTGCTCATTAAGTACAATTTTTGGGAAAATTATGATTTTTTCCCAAAACTTTTCATTTCTTTCAATTAACTCATTTTTCACTTGTAACTTTTACTTTTAACTTAGTTTTTAAAATTTTGATTTATTCTTATCAATATGTCTCTAATTCAATTAGACAGAAACTCTCGGATAGGATATACAGGACGTGGACCCCACAGGACCAGATACAGAACAATATTGAGAAATAATTCCAAAAGATCATTTCTCATAGAGCATATAACAATACATATGACAGGGGCTATGGAGATCAAATATCCTACCATAGCAAAGCAAGTTGCTATGACTTGTACAGCGGTATAGGATGCCCCCATGGCTAGCCAATTATATCCTGAGCAAGACTTTTATTGTCTGACTATTGCTAAGGGCAAAAATAATCACTTACTGTCAAAATATTTTTTTTTTCAGATTTTCAACACTTTTAATTTCTTTTTCAAAATAATACATTTTTATCGGTCAAATTCTTTTCATTATTTTGTACTATTTCAGAACTTTTCCTTTTTCATTATTCTGGCAGTCTTTTTTTCAGTACTTATATACAGTTTGTGAATTATTCTACGATAATTTCCTACAATCACTTTACACTTAATACTTTTTAGTGTCTTTTTATTTCAATACATTTGTCAGTTACTCTTTCAGTACTTTTTATACAATATATAAATTATAACATTATAATTCACTATTTCTTGTCAATTTATGAATTATTTCTTAATAATTCAATATTTTAATTTTACGTTTCATTTTATCTTTTTGACTTTTAGCAATTTTTTTACTTTTTCTGTCCATTAATACGGTCGTTCGAAAAATTCAATATTGTTATATGATTTGTGAGTTATTTTACAATAATTCACAATTTTATTATCGAATTATAAATTATTTCTCAATAATTCAATTCGATCATTTTATACATTATACTTTTTATAGTCTTTTTATTCAAATAATTTAGTCAATCACTCTTTTAACTCATTTTCGAAAAGTTTATGAATTATATCAATATAATTCATTATTTTTCACTTAAATTACAATTTATAACTCAATAATTCAATAATTTTATTTTGTACATATTTAAATATTTCTTCCAAAAATACTCAAATAAATTCTATAAATTCTATAAAAATACATAAGAATATTATTTACTCAATTCATGCATTATCTCACAAAATTTTCTTATTTTTCACTAACATATAATCAATTAATTATTCCAAAAATATTAAAATAATTCCTGTAAATTTTATAAAAATTTATGGACATGTTATTTCATGTAAACTATCAAATTAAGGCCTAAACACATTAAAATTAACCAAAACACACTTAGATTTTCTTAGGGTAAAATTTTGGCCACCAAAGGAAATTTCTCATACATAATTAATTAAATCAAATTAAGCTTATAATTAGGCTTAATTAAGGTTTAATTACATTTTTTTAACATTGATTTCAATTATATACATTTCTATTAAATTTTTCTTCATAAAACTTAAAGAAAAATCATGTAATTCAAAGGGAAAAAATAGTATTTGATAGTCACTAACAACTTTCACTTGATTCACCTTCCTTGGGCTTTCTTTTCCTTGCATGAAACCATAAAAATCATACTTCACCCTTGAATTCTTTATATGGCCGAATTCTCTTCCTAAGAAAATACCATGATTTCAATTTTTTTGCTCAAAATAACATTAAATATGAACTTTAGGCACCTAAAACTATTAGCAGTAGGCACCTTAGAACAAAATTAAAACCAATAATTTTTCTTATCTCATTTTGACATCTCAACTTTCTCAATTGATTTTATTGGCCCATCTTCTTCTAATTAATGGTTTAAGATTGGATCCAAAAACTAGAAAGGCTGGGGATGATTTCTTGTGCTTGGATTAAGTGAAGATTTGGAAGAGATCATGAAGAAAAATGGAGAAAATGGGACTAAATGAGTTTTGACCAAGAGGAAGAAGAAAAAGTTGGAAAAAATATACTGGTTCCCATGTCTTTGCTGCCTTTTATACTTCTCTCAATGGCTTGGATTATGGGCTTGAGTTTGGGTCCAAATCAATTAACCAAAATCCATTAATTACCCATTAAGAAATCTTAATTAATTTCTCTCACTTTTCAATTTCAAACTACTTCAAAATTGATTCCATCATTTTTATCATATTTAAAATAGGTTGTACACAAAATTTTAGCCTAATTGGAGTCTATTTTTGGTTTGATTCAATTAAATTGGTCCGATTTAAAAATATCGATTTTACCGAAAAATTTACTTTTTGCAACAAAAATAATCTACATATTATTTTAGATATATCTACAACTTTTGACAATTTTTAGACTTCATTTGCTATTTTTAACGGTTCGATCAAACTTTGATCAACATAGTTAACATGAAATCGATCCGCTTCGTTTTTTGTATTTTTGAATCTTAAAAGCCTATTTGATCTCAATTTTACTTTAAATTTTAATCCTAGATTATCCGTGACACATATTTTTCAATGATCCAATAAAATATTTTTCACCTCCGAATGTACTATTCAGCCCGAATTCATTATTTACTGTTAGAAAATACTATTAACGGCTAACATGACCTTCAGGCCATTACATATCAGATGGGATAGATCCTTTTTATTTCTTCTCTTTGTGCTGATGATGTTGTTAGAGATACACTTCGGGTGTCATATTTGCTGGATAGGAGTGGTCATGCTTAGGATGTTTTAATTTCGCAACATATCTTCAACGAGAGGGTTAGAAGTCTAATTATGAAGCTACCATTGAGTTTTTGCTGCCCACAAGATTCTTGGTGGTGAAGAGTGGATGCTAAAGGGATTTAGTAATGGTCTCAACACCGAGTCAACCATGAGTAATATTTTTCGATAGTAAACAATACTTTCAGAGTAAAAAGTACATATAGAGGTAAAATATATTTTATTTGATCATCAAAAAATATTGATTACGATTAGTCCATAATTAAAATTTAAAGTGAAATTGAGGTTAAATAGGCTTTCAATAGTCGAAAATGCGAAAAAAGAAGCGGTTCGGTTCAAAGATCAATTAGGTTGACTTAAGTTTGATCGAACTTTTAAAAATAGCAAATGAATTCTAAAAATTGCCAAAAATTATAAAATTATCTAAAATGATGTGTAGAATATTTTAGCTATAAAAAATTTAATTTTTTATGACACCGATAATTATTGATTCTAATCGATCTAATTGAATCGAATTAGTAACGAATTTCAATTGAGTTAAAATTTTATTTACTGCCTATTTTAGACATGATAAGAATGATAAAATTAAATTTGGGATAATTTGGATTTGGAAAGTGAGAAAACCATGAAAAAATATCATAACGGGCCTAACGAGTGGTTTTAAGACTAAGTGAGTGGGCTTTGGGTTAAACCAAGGCCCAACCCAATTAGATCCATATAAAAGCAGATGGAAGAAGAATTTTTGGATAGTCATCCTTATCTTCTCAGCCTCCTTCTTCCTCTTCCTTAGTTGAACCACTATCTCCTCCCTCTCTCTCAAATTTCTTCAAGCTTTTTCTCTCTTTCTCACCAAATTCAAGCATTCTAAGAGTGATTATACCTCCTTACCATATTTTCTAAATCTCTACTCTTTGATTTGAGTGAGATTGGTGGAAGAAAATAAGGGTGAAAGTGAAAGAGGTCAAATTGAGATTCAAAGTTTTAATTTGGTTTGAAGGTACCTAAAGGTATTTTTATGTGCTTAAAGTCTATTTATGATGTTAATTTGAACATGAGAGATCAAAAAATTGATGTTTTTTTTATGAAAGATTTGGCCCCTTGTAGATTCTCAAGTTGGTGGACAAGCTTATAAAGCTAAAGGTAAGAGAAATAAAGCTTAAGAAAGATAAAGCAAGTGAGAAAGGTTAGTGACTATGAAATCCATCAACTTTTCTCATTTTGGCATGATTTTGCTTTATGTAACTTAGGTAAACCTATATATAATGCATTCTTTATTGAAATTGAACTTAAAATAGTGATTATGCACCTTGAATATGGCCATTAGAATGCTTAAATTGAATTAAAAGTGTTGGTAACGTGGACAACTTGATTTGGCTGAATTAATATCTAAGAATAATCAAAGTGTATTTTATGTATTTAGGTGGTTTAAGGCCTAAAAATGAATACAAATATGAAATAATATGTCCATGAATTTATTTAGAATTCATAGAAATTATATGAATATTTTTTAGAATGAAATTTTATTATGTACAAAGTAAAATTGTTAAATTATGGTGTAATAATTCATAAAATAAGTAAAAATTATGAATCATAATAAAATAGTTTCTAAAATATGCAAAAGATATGAAAAAATTGACTAACTGATATATTGAAAAGAAAAACCAATGAAAAGTATAAAATATAGAGTAAAAATGATGAATTATTGTGAGATAATTCATAATTTGTACAAAAGTGTTAGAAAAAGTGGAATGACCGGTGCATTTGAAATGAAAAAGTAAGTGAAAAAGTAAAAATATGAAAAATAATTTTTGAATAGTAAATTTTTGCCCTTAGTAGTGGTCAGACGGTCAAATCTAGTTCAAGATATCATTAGTTAGTCATAATGATACCTATACCGCGGTGTAAGTCATGACATCTTGCTTTGCTATGGTAGGATCGTAATAATCTCCTATAATTTTTGTTCTGACTGTCTGTTCTAATCTGAGATGGATTGATCTTTTAGGCTCATCCCCTTATTGCATTACTATAAGACCCCGTAGGATTTATATCTCGTATCATTTAGTCTATAAATTTTTGTCGGGATATTTTACTAGGGGCATAATGATAATAAATGAGTTAAAAATGTAAAATGTGAATTAAAAATAAAGTTTAGAGTGAAAAATAACCTAATTGAAAAGAAATGAAAAGTTTAGAGGTAAAATGATAATTTCTTTAAATAGTGAGTTTATTAAGTAAAAATGATAAAGAAATGAATAAAGGGTAGCATAATGGTAATAATGAGTTAAAATGTGAAATGTGAAGTGAAAATGAAGTTTAGAGTGAAAAATGATCTAATTGAAAAGAAATGAAAAGTTTAGGGGTAAAATATAATTTCTCCAAATAGTGAGTTTAAAAAGTAAAAATAACAAAAAAATGAATAAAGGGTAAAAATGGAAAGAAATAGTGAGCAAATAGCTTGAAATGAACTTTTGAAAGTTTGAAGGACTAAAATGTAATTTGACATGAACATATTAAAATGAGGATTAATTGGTAATTTATATGCCAACTAATAAATTCAGAGTGAAAATAAAATGAACTAGTAGCAAAGTTGTAATTAAAGTATAAATAACAATTCCATAATTAATTGAAAAATTAAAAACTAAAATGAAAATTTACATGAAAAGTTAAGATAAGGACCAAATGATAATTTTGTATGCTAATAAATGAATGTGGAATGAAAATAAGTAAATTAGTGGTAATTTTGTAATTATAGTGTAAAAATGGCAAATTTGCAATTAAATGAAAAAAATTAATGACTAGATTGAAAAATTTACCAAAGTAATAATATTAATCTGTATTGAATGTAAAGTACATTGACAATTATGTTTTTGATAAAAAAAATTAAAAAATTTTGCATGATTAATGCAATTGTGTATGTGCAAAAAATTCTTTGATTTATAGTCATCACTGAACATATTTAATACTCAACACATAGTATTTACTGCGTGTAGGTTTCAAAGACTGAGTGGAGCAAAGTAAATAGTTGAGCAAATTTTAAAGAGAAAAAGACAGTTAGAAACTATTTTGTGTTTTGGCATGTATATATTTAACTATTTGAATTAAAGAATTGATTTGTAATAAATAGGATTTGAAGTATATGTAATTATGAATTATTGACATAAAGTGTTTTGATATGATAATTGGATTAATATTGCATGTATATATTAATGGTATAATCGTTGTGCCCCTGAAAGGTTGTGAAAATTATCTGCTTTTCAGGTTGGTTAAGCAAGTTTCTAAGACGTTGTATTGCCGAATTTTTATTAAGTGAATAGTAAATTTAACAGTCATAGATCAATCAGCAAGGTTAAGTTATAAGTACTATCAAATGGAAAAATCTTGCAGTCAATGAATAAGTAAGATTAAGTATATGATTTTAAAAAAAATTCTAGCTAATCGCTTAAATCGGTAGGATGGTGTTAGTAAAGGTGTTACAGATTTATTATGTGAGAAACGCATACAAGGAACTCACCAATGATCAATGTAACAATTTTGTCGTTAGTCCTTTTTGGAAAAAACTTTGGAATTTGAGGGTGCCTCCTAAAGTGCTGAACTTGATATGGAGGGCTTGTTGTGATTGTCTACCCATAAATACAAATCTTGTTTCTAAAAGAGTGAATGTTGACCCAGGTTGTCAAGTGTGTGGGTTTCATGATGAATTTGACCCAGGTTGTCAGGTGTGCGGGTTTCATGATGAAACGACCCTACATGTATTTTTGGATTGTTCACGAGTAAAGGAAAGTTGGTTTTGCTCGTCTATTGGCTTTATACGAGGTTCTTTTGTGAGCTTTATTGAATGGATGACTTTTATTTTTAATAATCTTGCTCTGGATAGTTGTTTGGAAGCTGTGATGTTATGCTGGAGTTTATGGAAGAGTAGAAATGACTTGATCTGGAATAATAGAAATTACAGACTTGTTGATATTGCTGCAGAGGCAAAGGTTATGCTTAATGTTGGCCCAAGGCCATATCCAAATTTTGATGATAATCAAATCTTATATAAACTCTATTGAGAAATCTGTTATAAGCAATCTTTTTGCAGGTATTTCTATATATCCTTTTGATGAAATTATCAAAAATGAAGATTGTGGAATGAATTTTTAAAGACCAAGTTGAAGAATATCTTAGTCTAAGGAAAATTAGGTTATTAAATTGTAAGATTAATTTGAGGATCAAAGTATTATTCATACATATATATTTTAAGTTTTAATATTGCATAAAAATATTTTTAAGTCATAAATTTCATTTTTAGTTAAAACTGGTTTCTTTCAGAAAATACTTTAGAAAATGGTTCGTCAGAATTTGTTTCATTAGAAATTGGATTAGAAATCTGGATAACTTTTTGATCGAAAATATGTTTCACACTACAGGATAAAATAACGGTTAGAAAGAAGCAAATTTTTTTGTTATGTTTTCTAACTATCAAAAACATCTAGTTTTGTGTTTTCTCACTTCAAACCAAGTTTTTGGGTATAAATACATGTTATATCATTTAGAAGTTTAGATAAAATATTGGAAAGATTTTCTAACTCTTAAGAGAAAGCTTACTTGTTTTAAATCTCACTTTCCATCTTTGCACTTCATCTTTACATATCATCCTCAATTGATTATAGCTTTTGTTGTAATTACTTGTGAGGAATTATTATTGTTAAAGATTGTGAGTTGGATTTGTTAGAACCTAAGAGAAATTCTAATAAGTGTTTCAATCTTTTACTTTGGAAAAAAGAATGTGGGTAGATATACATAGGTTTGTATATTGACTTGAACTCTTGCCCTTAAAAGAGTTAAGAGTAGAGAGAAAAACTCAAGAGTGATTCTTGAGGAGTGGAGGTAGGCAGGTTGGCCGAACCACTATAAATTATGTGTGTGTTTTACTTTTTTGCTCTATTTTCTATCTTCTACAATTCTATTTTACATTTTGAAAATTTGTATTTTTAAAATTCCGTAAAACGAATTTCTAAAATATTCACAACAAATTTAACATACTTTTTCAGAAATATATTTGAAGTCTAAAAAGAACTTGCAAAATCTATTTCTATTGTTATCTTGCATTTTTTACATTCTCTGTTAGAAAAGCTATCAGAAATCTGCACTTGCATATAATTCTGTTCCTTTAGATATTTGGTCAGAAAATTTTAATACATTCAATTCACCCCTCTTCTTGAGTGTCTTTCGGGACCTACATTTAGTATCAGAGCGGTTCTCTATTCCCTAAGGTTTAACACCCTTGAGTGATCTTGCAAATGGCCGAATCAAACAATGCTCTTACTGTTACTCCATTCAAAGAAGGACATTATGTCCATCGTCCACCTATGTTTAATGGTGAAAACTATCCCTTCTGGAAAGTTCTCATGAGACACTTCATTCAATCACAAGATATGGATTGTTGGGATATCATTGAAGATGGATATGAACCTCCAAGAAAGATTTCCACTGAAGAAAGTGCATCAGAAATTGCTACTGTTCTAAAGACCAGAAAAGAATTCATAGAAGCTGAAAAGAGAAAAGTGTAGTTAAATTCTAAAGCTACGAGCATACTTTTCTGCTCAATGCACACATATAAATTCAACAGAGTTTATGGATGTAATACAGCTAAAGAAATCTGGGATAAGCTACAAGCAATATATGAAGGTACAAATCAAGTTAAAGATACTAGACTTCATATTCTCATGGTAGACTATGAAGCATTCAAAATGAAGCTAGAAGAGTCAATTTCTGAGGTAATCAATAGGTACATAAAATTAACTAATGAAATTAAAGCTCTTGGTAAGAAACTTGATGAGCATAATAAAATTGCTAAGCTTGTTAGAGGTCTCACACCTAGATGGAAAGCAAAAGCATCAATTCTTTTAGATAAAGATCTTAACACTTTAAATTTTGATATTGTTTGTAGATATCTTATCTCTCATGAGCTTTATATCAAGTCTCAAGATGCAGAAAAAGAAAAAAGATAGAAAATTGAAAGCTATTGCTCTCAAAGCAGAATTTGGAAGTGATTACTCTATAGGTGATGATGAAATGGCGTTAATTACAAATAAATTCAAAAAGCTGTACAGAAAAGGCAAAAGATCGTACAGAAAGCAACATCAGAAATTCTCTCATCACAAAGCTAAAAAATCATCAAAATCTGGTGTAGTAGTTTGTTATAAATGTAACAAACTAGGTCATATTAAATCTAAATGTCCAAATCTCAAAAGAAATGAGAAGAGATTTAAGAAGAAATCTATGAAAGCTAAATGGAGTGATAGTGAAGAATCTAGTAACAATGACTCAGAATCTGCAAATTCTGAAGATATTGGTCTTATGACAATTTCTGATCATGAAAAGCAAAACTCCAATTCTAACAATGAACAGAATGCTGACAACAGTTCACATGAGAATGATTCAAAAAATTTTGAGATAAGTGATTCTGATTCTAATTCTGACTTAAATGAAAATGGAAATGAATATGAAAAAAATGCTTTGAAGATTTGCATCATAAATATCTTATGCTTAAGAAGACTCATATTGAGATAAAAAAAATTATGATAAATTGCTTATAGAATATAAAAGTGCAAAGGAGACAGAATTAAAAAAACAAAAATGATTATTCAGTTCTGGAAAGAAAGTTTATTGATTTACAAGAAAAATGCAATGTAAAGGGTAAACAGATCTGTGTATGTAACGAAATTTTTTTTGTAAATTTAATTGCAAAATTTGCTTACAATTCTCATGCAAGTACATCAAGAAAATATTACAGAAAAAATACTCAGAAAAAATATAAGCAAAATCTATCTAATAAAATGATGCGTAACCCTTATGCTACATGTTTTTATTGTTGTAAAAAGGGACATATCTCAAAATTCTGTTACTATAAGAAGAATACAAATTCTGTTAAATGGGTGATTAAAAATCCTAAAACTTTTATAACTAACCATGAAGGACCCAAGAAGAGTTGGGTATCTAAAAATACTTGATTATTTTGTAGATTTGCCTAAGGAGCACCAAAATAGAAAAATGGTATATGGATAGCGGTTGCTCTAGGCATATGACGTGGGACAGGATAAAATTTTCTAAATTGAAAAATTCTGAAGGTGGTTCTGTCAGTTTCGGTGATAATCAAAAATAAAAAATTATTGGTATTAGTTCTATTGGGACTAATCTAGTAATTGAAGATGTTTCTCTTGTTGAAGGTTTAAAGTACAATCTACTCAGCATAAGTCAACTTTGTGACAAAAAGAAAAGAGTAATCTTTGAAGTTGATCATTGTAGAGTATAAGATATAGAAACTAGGAAATCTGTTTTAAAAGGATAAAGATCTAGAAATATTTACTTGGTCAGCCTAGAAGATATTCAAAATAGTAAAGCTAGATGCTTGATTACTAAAGAAGATTTAAGTATTCTATAGCATAGAAAGCTTGGACATACAAGTTTTCATGCATTAGAAAAGCTGGTCAAAAAAGACTTGGTAAAGGGAATGCCAAAGATAAAGATTGATACATATCATATATACAAGGCATGCCAGCTTGGGAAACAAATCAGAAATTCACATAAATCTAAAAATGTGATTTATACTAAAAAACCATTAGAGCTTCTACATATGGATTTATTTGGACCAATAGATCCTTCAAGTATTGGTGAAAAATCCTATATGCTAAATGTGGTAAAGGACTATACACGTTACACATGGGTTATGTTTCTTGCACACAAGGATGAAACTTTTGAAGCTTTCAAAAAGTTGAGTAAAAGGATTCAGAATGAAAAAAACTATAAAATAACAAGCATTAGAAGTGATCATGGAAGAGAATTTGAGAATCAAAAATTTGAAGAATTTAGTAATATTTCTAGAATAAGTCATACCTTTTATGCTCCTAGAACACCCCAGCAAAACGGCGTTGTAGAAAGGAAGAATAGGACTCTTCAAGAAATGGCTAGAACAATGCTGAATGAAAACAACTTACCAAAGTATATTTGGGCAGAAGCAGTTAACACTGCATGCTACATTTTAAACAGAATTTTGATTAGAACAGTACTAGAAAAGACTCCATATGAACTATGGAAAGGAAGAAAACCAAACATCAGCTACTTTCAACCTTTTGGCTGTAAGTGTTTTATTTTTAATGATAAAATTAATTTAAATAAATTTGATGCTAAATCTGATGAAGGTATATTTTTAGGTTATTCACTAAATTCTAAAGCATATAGAGTATACAATAAAAGAACTCATAAAGTTAAAGAATCTATAAATGTTAAATTTGATTTTGCTAACGAAAATTCTAGAGAAAAGAATTCTTCTGATGATGAGGCATGTCTTGAAATAGAAAAAGAAAAAGCTCAGAAGATTGTGAACACAGAAGGTGCACCAGATCAACAAACAGATCCAGATCATAGAATTTTAGAAACATAAAATAATCTAGAAATTAAAAGGGAACCAGAAAGCTCATCAGAAAATGTACCAGAAATTCAAGAAGAACAGCAACCCGAATCTCAAACTTTAGAACTGCCTAAAGAGTGGAAATTTCATAAAAATCTTCCTAAAGATGATCTACTGACTGATCCATCTGAAAGAATAATGACAAGAAGAGCATTAAGAGAATATTATGGTAATGTTGCATTTGTTTCAAATATTGAACCTAAAAATTTTATTGATGTTAAAAATGATGAAAATTGGATTAATGCTATTCAAGAAGAATTAATTCAGTTTGAAAGAAATAGAGTATGGAACTTGGTGCCTAGACCCTCAAATTGTTTCATTATTGGGACAAAATGGGTGTTTAGAAATAAATTGAATGAGCAAGGAAATATTGTTCGAAATAAAGCAAGATTGGTGGCCCAAGGCTATAATCAAGAAAAAGGTATAGATTTCGATAAAACTTTTGCACCCGTAGCTAGACTAGAAGCTATTAGAATTTTATGTGCATTTGCATATTTTAAAAATTTTAAATTATATCAAATGGATGTAAAAAGTACATTTTTAAATGGTTTTTTAAATGAAGAAGTTTATGTAGAACAACCTCCTAGTTTTGAAAATGTTAAGCATCTTGGTTTTGTTTTCAAACTTAAAAAGGCTATGTATGGTTTGAAGCAAGCTCCTAGAGCTTGGTATAAAAGACTTAGTTATTTTTTATTAAATCACGGGTTTAACAGAGAAAAAGTAGACAATATTCTTTTTATCAAGCATAAATATTCACACATGCTAATTGTTCAAATATATGATGATGATATTATATTTGGATATACTAATATTTCTTTATGTAAAGATTTTGAAGCCATCATGAAAAAAGAATTTGAAATGAGCATGATGGGAGAGCTAATATTCTTTTTGGGACTTCAAATCAAGCAATGTTCAGAAGGTATCTTCATCAATCAAATAAAATATACAAAAGAATTACTAAAGAAATATAATATGCTTAATGCAAAATCTGCCAGTACTCCTATAAGTGCATCTATCAAATTAGAAAAAGATGAGAAAGAAAAAGATGTTGAAGAAAAATTATACAGATGGATGATTGGATCGTTACTTTACCTAACTGCAAGTAGATCGGATATACACTTTAGTGTATGTCTTTGTGCTCGCTTTTAATCTGCTCCAAAAGAATCTCATTTATCTGCTGTAAAAAGAATTATGAGATATTTAATAGGAACTCAAAATTTGGGTTTATGGTATCCAAAGAAAACATCTTTTAACCTGGTTAGATATTCCGATGCTGGCTATGCTAAATGTAAAATCGATAAAAAAAAGCACATCATGAGCATGTCATTTTATGGGCAATTCCTTAATCACCTGGTTCAGTAGGAAGCAAAATTCAGTGGCTTTATCTACTGTTAAAGCTGAATACATAACTGCTGGTAGTTGTGTTGCTCAAATTTTGTGGATTAGACAACAATTAAAAGATTATGGTATAGATTTTGATAAAATTCCCATATTCTGTGATAACACAAGTGCCATAAATCTTACCAAAAATCCAATTATGCACTCAAGAACGAAGCACATAGAAATTCATCACCATTTTATTAGAGATCATATGCAAAGAGGAGACATCTTGCTGGAATTTGTTTCTACAGAAAACTAGCTTGCCGATATTTTTACCAAGCCTTTGAAGGAAGATCGTTTCTATAAGTTGAGAAGAAAACTTGGTATGGGTTTGTCTGAGTAATTTTTTTAACTTAAACCATTATCTTGTCTGTATAAAAGAAAAAGTAAGTTATAAAAATTTTTGCTTTAAATTTTCATCATTCTAATTCTTCTTACATGTGTGTTCTATTATTATTTTTGAAGAAGATGACTTGCGAGTAGTAAAAGCAAAGAAAATATGAGTCAGCCTATGGTGAGTCAAATTGTCTCTATTACCCCTAAATATATATGTGTAATAGATTTGAATTTTGTAGGGACTGTCCTGTCATTTTACGTGGATCTCATTCTTTTCGCCTGGGTTACCGTGTTTTTGCAGTTTTCCAACACTATCTTTTTAACTGCATATTTTTCCTTAGTTAAATCAAGTTAACTCATTTTTTTAAGTGTGCATGTCATAGTGTTTCCCTCCCAAACACTAAGTATTAAAACTTCCCTAACACGTTTCATTTCCCCACTCTTTACATATCACAAAAATCGTCCTTTTTAAAATCCCTAATTTGCAGTAGTTCTCATCCTTTTTAAAAACCGTTCAATCTCCTTGTTTGTTGTTGTTCTTCTCTATGAAAATGGGTAGATCAAAGTCTCTTGCTAAACGTAACCCTTGCCGGAGTCTATCTCCAGTATCTCCGATCTCCATAACCCCAACTAAAATACAACCATCGCCAAAGCCTAAACCATCCAAATTCGATGCTGCATCACACCAAAACCCATCCTCAAAACATCCCCTTCTTCCATCTAAAATCATTGATTGGGATGATCTCATTAAGAGTGCTCCAGATGTGGCTCGCTATGTAGAGAAGCAAGGATGGCAGACATTTTTCACTTACCATCACAAAAAGACATATCTAGATCTGGTTAATGCTTTCTACGCTTCTCAATTCAATATTGAATCCGAGAGTTTCAAAGTAAAGCTAAATGAACGAGAATACACTGTAAGTCCTTCGCTTCTTGGCAAAATTTTTTCTATGCATTTGAAGGGTTCAAAATGCACTTGTAGTACCAGTAATATTTTGGATTTTGAGGATCTTGATAAAGAGAAATTTTTAAGTCATATTTCATCCGATGGCAGTAGTTCTTCAAAAAATCCTTTTGCTTCAAATTTGTTGGTTCAATTTCGCATGTTAACCAAATGTATATGTTTATATGTTACTCCGCGTTCTGGCAGTACTTCATATCTTTCTGATTTTGATATCATTTTCTTGTGGCATTACCATACTTCCAAAAGCTTTAACTTGCCCTTTCTTATTTTTAACTATATGGCCACTCGAACTGTTGATGAGAAGAAACCCTATAGCCTGATTTTGACTCGTTTATTTGACCACTGGAAATTAATTACTGATGATACTGTCTCTGTGCCCTATAAGGTTGAAAAAATTAGCATTTTTTTTTCCAAAAAAGCAGGGAAGAAAGTTGTAACTGGTAAACATAAATTTATTGAGGCCCCTGCACTACCTCCCAAATCATCTCCTGTGGCCAAATCCACTAAGGGTAAAAAAGTTATGACTATTGATACTATAGAGAAAAATGCAGGTTTAGAGGCTCAAATTGCTTAATTACTAGCATTGATCAAGTCATCAAAAGGAGTGCTCATTGGTGAACCATCACCTGCTGTCCAGATTTTTGAAAAGAAATCTAATTAGAAATCTGATTCAACTTCTGTTGTTCCATCTGATGACAAATCTGACACCAGATCTGAAGGAAAATCTGATGTTGAACCTAAAGAAGAATTTGAACAGAATTCTGAGCCAAAATCTGCTGAGCCATCTGTACCAAAATCTGAACCAGTTTCTGCTCATCAATCTAGCAGCTCCCCTGCTACAAAGTCTAACCATTCTCATGCTACTCCAACATCCACTCTAAGTTCTCCATCAGCCCCAACAATCTCTTTTACTATTCATTTTATGGTGGATTAATCCAAGTTGCTCGAGTTGCATTCACTGCTTGGTAAGCTCAATTTTATTTTTGCTGATATTGCTAAAATACTTCCTGACATTATAAGCCCACCTTCTTCCTTGGTCCCATCTGGACCTGGTCTGGATGCTTCGGTCCCAAGTGATAAGCCAACTCCCTTCCCTCCAAGAAGGCGATCTGCTCGTACCATTCTTCGCGATAAGAATCCTCCAAAGTCGGGACAGCTTGGAAGCAGTTCTTTGCCAATGGATGTTGATCCATAGTATTTTATTTCTATCTTTTTGTTGTTGTTTCTCTTTTTGCATGATGACAAAGGGGGAGAATAGTTTAAAATAGTTTGATTATGTCTATGTTTAACAGAATAGTATGTTTTTATTTATGGCCTCTTATGATGTTTTGTGGACAATTATATTATTATGCTAAACTTTTATTGCTATGGTTCATTTTAGCATATTTTATACTCATATATCTTTTGTAAATTTTTCTCCATGCATATATTTAGGGGGAGTTTTTTGACTAATCTAGATAGACTTATAAGTGGAGTTTATTAAGGTTTTGTCATCATAAAAAAGGAAAAAATTGTTGGCCCCAGACCATATCCAAATTTTGATGATAATCAAATCTTATATAAATTCTATTGAGAAATTTATTCTAAGCAATCTTTTTGCAGGTATTTCTATATATCCTTCTGATGAAATTATCAAAAATGAAGATTATGGAATGAATTCTTGAAGACCAAGTTGAAGAATATCTTAGTCTAAGGAAAATTAGGTTATTAAATTGTAAGATCAATTTGAGGATCAAATTGTAATTCTTGCATAAAAATATTTTTTAAGTCATAAATTTCGTTTTTAGTTAAAACTGGTTTCCTTCAGAAAATACTTTAGAAAATGGTTCGTCAGAATTTGTGTCATTAGAAATTATATTAGAAATCTGGATAACTTTCTGATCGAAAATCTATTTCGCACTATAGGATAAAATAACGGCTAGAAAGAAGCAGATTTTTCTGTTCTGTTTTCTAACGGTCATAAACGGCTAGTTTTGTATTTTTTCACTTCAAACCAAGTTTTTGGGTATAAATATATGTTGTTAAATCATTTAGAAGTTTAGAGAAAATATTGAAAAGATTTTCTAACTCTTAAGAGAAAGCTTACTTATTTTAAATCTCACTTTTCATCTTTGCATTTCATCTTTACATATCATCCTCAATTGATTATAGCTTTTATTTTAATTACTTGTGAGGAATTATTATTGTTAAAAATTGTGAGTTGGGTTGGCT
Organism: Excoecaria agallocha; assembly: GCA_037975025.1. NCBI lineage: Eukaryota > Viridiplantae > Streptophyta > Magnoliopsida > Malpighiales > Euphorbiaceae > Excoecaria > Excoecaria agallocha. The sequence goes on from CM075806.1 coordinate 82,560,350, forward strand.
AGAACCTAAGAGAAATTCTAGTAAGTGTTTCAATTTTTTACTTTGGGAAAAAAGATCATGGGTAGATATACATAGATTTGTATATTGGCTTGAACTCTTGCCCTTAAAAGAGTTAAGAGTTGAGAGAAAAGCTCAAGTGATTCTTGAAGAGTGGAGGTAGGCAGGTTGGCCGAACCACTATAAATTCTGTGTGTGCTTTACTTTTATGCTTTATTTTCTATTTTCTACAATTTTGTTTTACATTCTGAAAATTTGTATTTTCAAAATTCTGTAAAACAAATTTCTGAAACATTCACAACAAATTTAACTTATTTTTTCAGAAATATATTTGAAATCTAAAAAGAGGTTGCAAAATCTATTTCTATTGTTATCTTGCATTTTTTACATTCTCTGTTAGAAAAGCTATTAGAAATTTACAATTGCATACAATTTTGTTCCTTTAGATATTTGGCTAGAAAATTTTAAGACACCCAATTCACTCTCCCTCTTGAATGTCTTTCGAGACCTACACTTAATAGTTTTATAATAGCAAGATTTTCTCTTGGTCAGCAGTGCTCAACTGTAAGAGGGGTTGAGAATGGTGCAGGTTGCAACGTCAGTTGGCAGAAGACACAACCTGAATGGTTGAAGCTTAATGTAAGCGCTGTTGTGTTTGACAATCAGAATAGAGTAGGTTTAGGGTTTGTTTTGAGAAATAAGGAAGGGATCTTTCTTGCTACAGGTAGTGGTCCAGTGGGTGGAGTGTTGTCACCAGCCATTGCAGAGGCATTGGCAATCCATGAGGCCTTTAGCTGGATCAGAGCCAAAAAGTTGAAGCAGGTCATCATAGAGTTGAATTCTCAATTGATGGTGCAAGCAATTAACTCTAGAGCTTTTCTTAAGTTTGATTGTTGATGATTGTATTTGCTCAAGTTTTTATGTTGCAAGCCTTAGGCTTGAGTTTGCTAAGAGGTCAACGAATTATGTAGCTCACAGTCTGACTCGAGCTTTCAATTCTATATTGGGCTTTTACATTTGGGTGGAGCATCCACCATCTTCCTTGTTATCTTTGTTATATGCTGATTTGGCTTAATGCAAGTTCTTTCTCTTAAAAAAAAATAAAAATAAAAAATCCTAAATACAAAGCCAAACGCAAAGCATTTTTTTTTTTGGCTTTTTAATTATAAATAAATAAATTCTTAGTAAATCTTAACTCCGATAAATAAAAAAACAACAGCAAACTGTAACAACATAGATTCGAAAAGAGCCCGCTAATCTCATACGTGTCAAAACATGAATGGCTACGAAGCATCGGTTGCAAGATCGTTAGCTACGAACACAACTTGATTTCGACAAGAAGAAAACCAAAAACAAGAAAAAATATATAAACCCATCAGCTGCGCGCACTTTTGTCAGCCCATTGCCCCCTTCTGCCTCTTTCTCCGTCTCCTATTATTAAGTCAACAACAGCAAACACAGCCTCCGTCCACCGCAATCCGTGAATATTCCGGCGCTGTTGTTCATTCGGCTTTTATATATCTATATATTTTAATAAAAAATGGGCTCCCAAGCTCGAGAAAAAGAAGATTCCGGAGATGGCGACAAAAAGGATGAATCGAGCCGTTTACTACCAACACCAGCTCAATCTCCGTTGTCTTCGCCGTCGGATGGCGAGTCCGAAGAAGCTGCATTCGAGGCCAAAGAGAAAATCCTGATCGTCGATGTGGACGGTCGGGAGGCAATCGACGTTGGTGATTGCGTCCCGCCATTCTCGTGGAAAAAACTATGGTTATTTACGGGGCCTGGATTTTTGATGAGCATAGCGTTTTTAGATCCAGGAAATTTAGAGGGAGATCTTCAGGCTGGGGCCATTGCGGGATATACGCTACTGTGGCTGCTGATGTGGGCCACCGTGATGGGCTTGCTGATTCAGATGCTCTCTGCTCGGGTCGGCGTAGCCACGGGAAGGCACTTGGCGGAATTGTGTAGAGAGGAGTATCCAAATTGGGCTAGATTGATTTTGTGGTTTATGGCGGAGGTGGCGCTTATTGGAGCTGATATACAGGAAGTCATAGGAAGTGCTATCGCAATACATATTTTGAGTAATGGAGTTTTGCCGCTCTGGGCCGGAGTGGTCATTACAGCCTTGGATTGGTACGTATTCATGAGTTCTATAATTTCGAAACATATATTATTAACATCGGATTAGTTCTTGTGGAAATTCTTTTTGCATCGTACTTTTGCATTTTAGCCATTTATCCATCTTTTGAAAAGAATTAATAGGCTTTAGATAATAGCTGCATACAGGTTCCTATAAGCATAATTTTGTTCGCTTTTGGTTAGTATATATCCTATTAAGCTCTCAATCTCTGGTGGAGTAAAGACATACTGATTCTAAAATAAATATTTGATTGAAACCATAAATCCTTGGGGAATTAGTCTTACCTTTCTTCCTTCACTTTTTCCTTTGCGATGTTAATGTTCTGTTTGGTTAAGAATAGCTTTGGATGACAGAGTCTCTTGCTAAAGATAAGGTCCATCTTTTTACTTGGATTTAGTTCTTTGTGCAGTTACATTTTCTGGAGAATGAAGAATTTATTTTATTGTTTGGGAATTTATGTTTTTCTATTTGGACAGTTTTATGTTTTTATTTCTAGAGAATTATGGGGTGAGGAAGCTGGAAGCTGTTTTTGCTGTCCTCATTGCAACTATGGCTTTATCATTTGCCTGGATATTTGGTGACGCCAAGCCAAGTGGAAAAGAACTTTTAGTGGGTAAGGCTGCGTATTTGTGTATGAATTTTAACATTCTCCTATTTACTTTGTGTTAAAAGATTGTCTTCATTGGTTGAACTCGTGTTTTTTTTTTTTTTAATTCTGATATCTGCTGTAGGTATTTTACTTCCAAGACTCAGTTCAAAAACAATCCGGCAAGCAGTGGGAGTTGTTGGCTGTGTTATAATGCCTCACAATGTATTCTTGCATTCAGCTTTGGTGCAGTCGAGAAATATTAATCCTCAGAAGAAAGGTCGGGTTCAGGAGGCAATCAATTACTACTCAATTGAGTGCTCTATCGCTCTTCTAATTTCCTTCATGATCAATTTGTTTGTGACAACTGTGTTTGCCAAGGGATTCTATGGTACTAAACAGGCCAATAACATAGGATTAGTCAATGCGGGGCAATATCTTCAGGAAAAATATGGAGGAGGGCTGTTTCCAATTCTTTATATCTGGGGTATTGGTTTGTTGGCAGCTGGACAAAGTAGTACAATAACTGGTACATATGCTGGGCAATTTATAATGGGAGGTTTTCTTAACCTGCGCTTGAAGAAATGGCTTAGGGCATTGATAACACGAAGTTTTGCTATAGTTCCAACTATGATAGTTGCTATTGTGTTCAACACATCTGAAGCTTCATTGGATATTTTGAATGAATGGCTAAATGTACTTCAATCAATGCAGATTCCTTTTGCGCTCATCCCTCTTCTTACTTTGGTAGCCAAGGAGCAGGTCATGGGGGTCTTCAGAATTGGACCTGTTCTTGAGGTACGTTCTTAACTTGATTGAGGGTCCTTGATCTGTGTGAGCATTTCATTGGCATTTGTATATTTGAAAAAAGACTTGGATATGAGCAGCAAGTTCTTAAATGTTAGTGAGATTGTAATTGAAGGAGAAAATAGAAAGATTTCTCAAATTCATCAATGTGCAAATCTGCCAATTCCTTGCAATATCTTTTTGATCCAGTTTGGTGTTTATGCCTGTTTGTTACACTCGTATAACCTTTGTGGAAAAGAAAAGGGAGGAAAAGAAGAAACCGTGAGAGCTAGTTCCTAGCTTTTTAAGCTTTAGAAGTCTTGCATTAGGTGATATTGTGACGTTTCATATCGTATGCAGATTTGTTGAGGAAGCACTTTATCTCTTTTTTTTTTTGGGAACTTGGCACTTGATCATGTTGAGATTTGAAGAGTTTCAATAGATTTATGCAGAGCTGAGTTTGATAGCACTTTTGATTATCTAAGGAATTTGAAAAGAAGCTGTGGTTGGAGAAAAAGTCTTTATAAGAAGATTACCCTTTTCCTCTGCCCCCTTATTTTCATGGGAGGATAGATCTCCACATTTTTGTCTTAGCTTAAGAAGCTGAAGTGCTACTGGTGTGGAAACAGGCTTTCTGAATGTTTGTATTTATCACCTTCTAGTTCAGCTGGTGAATTTTGATATTGAAAATGACAGTTCAGCCATAGTCATAATCTTCAGTTAAATCACACATTAGGCCAAAAAAATAGCGGCTAGGGGCACTTATTTCTTATTTGTAGCGGTCAATTAGTATATTGCATATGTTGTATGCTAGTAATAATGTATTTGCTGATTTTGCTTATGTTGTAATGCTTTTTCCTTTCATTTTGCAGAGGTTAGCATGGACCGTAGCAATCCTGGTTATACTTATTAATGGGTATCTATTGCTTGATTTCTTCATATCTGAAGTTAAGGGACTGCTGTTTGGTTTTTTAGCCTGTACTGGAACAGTTGCATATGTATCGTTTATTATTTATCTTGTTTCACATGGTGGTGCTCTTTCACCTAAATGGCTCAGCTTAGAAATGTCGAAGAGCAATGCTTACCCTGGAAATTGATTTCATATAGTTTGAAGAATTACACATCAGAATACTGAGACCATCTTCGAAAGCCTGCCATACTGCATGAGAGTTGTTGAAATTCTTTAAAAAGCAGTACGGTCACAGTTAAAATCACTAAGCCCCGGTGAATGCATAAAGTGAGTATACAATCTTAATAGCTTTTGCTTAACAGAGCTACTTGATCGGGTTTATCATCAATTTTGTGAGGATATAAGTTTCTTTTGGTGGGTGGATGATGAATATCAATTGCATTAATAGGTTGAACCTGATCAATTTGTTAATCTTAGGACTTGTTTATTGGTTTATTCTTTCTTGCAACAGCAAATCATGTATCATAGCGACAATGTTGTCGTAAATTTTACTTTGAGGACTAATCAATAGAACGGAAGTAAATGTTGCATTTAGAGAATATTTTTCTTTTGGCATCCTTGGCTGATATTAACCTTCATTTAATCTTATGTGGTACTCGATAGTGCTTGTAACTTCTGGTCAAGATTGACAGATCCAACTTGGCATGAGTGAATATTTTGCTAGTGATAAATTTGGTGTTCGCAGGGGGAGGAGATCAAAAGAAATGTTTTACGTATGTTATCTTCTTTCTTTCGTAGTAGTTATGTTATGAAACAGTATGCCTGTTCTCTTCTTTCATCCTCAACATATTATATGAATCAAAGAAGTCACAACGTTGCTCCAGTACATTCTTTCTTCCTCTTTATGAATTTCTAAACTTGCAGTAAAAGCATTTTGAATTGTTATACTAGTATTTGGTATAAAGGCACAAATTCATTAAAGCACCTGATATTGGTGCTTCAACTTGCTGCCGTCTGCCGTTTATGGATGGAATGTGCTCGACAACCATTGTGAAGCGCCTTATTGAAAGGGATTGGATTCTCTACCGCGAAATTGATATTGCAACAGCAGACTATGCGGACGAGAAAATGGTTTCTGGTAAGAATTGCATCAGATCTTTCTCGTTTGAATTTGGTGGATTAAGTAGACGAGAGAATGTTAAAATAAACCTATAATATCAATCTAATAAGGAGTTGATGTGATTCATGTGAATGTGAAATTATTTCCCATGTTTATTCGGTTCATAAATTTGGGCCTGCACAAGAAAAGTTGAAGAAAGAGTACTCGGTGGAACTGATAGAGCTGCACTTCCGTCCCAACAACACACGGGATCCACCAATGCTTGGATGAGACTGGTTGAATAAATTTGATTCGCTAGTTTCTTACCTAAATATGATTAATAATTTTATGAACAAGCAGAATTGATCATGGAATAAGGTAAGGATTATGAGAAACTTGACACTTTCCTCTTTTACATAATATTCAATTATAAGAAGTCTCAAGAAAAAAGATCTGATTGCCACCGCGTAATTGTGTCATTGATCAGTAACTTGGAACTCGTACTTAATTTCAATTCAATTTTACTTACTATCCATCTATTCAAATTTAGTGTCTTTTTTGAATTTATCATGGACGAAATTAAACTGAAATTGAAGAATCATATATTATAAATTAGAGTTAGCAGGAACACTGCTATAACTGGGGATACGTTTTTTTTTTTTTGTATAATTACTGATATAATCTAGTTCGAACCGGATTAGCCTCCTATAGAAGTAAAACTCTTATAATATTAAGTTTCGTTATTTATAAGATTTAAACTCGAGATCTTTTTTAAGGGTAACAAATATTAAATTATTTAAACCAACCAATATTGATTATAACCGGGGATAAGTTAATGAATAACGGTTATAACTAGAATACAATTGAATTTATTGATATTTTTACGTTTTACATCATTTCAAAGGCCCCTGCAAGGTCAGCTGTACAACATGGACCAATGTATATGCTCTCATATTGGATCACAGAAAAAACTTGTTTAGATCAATTTCACTAAAATTTTATTGGACTAAATTAGTTGAAAAAGAAGTAAATATAATTAGCATACATAAATGGCAATTTATTATTAATATAATTCATAAAAACATTCAGCAATTATGAATGAATATAGACTGATTAACTGATTTGTTAACAATTTTATTAAATCAACACATTAATTTTGGTTAACCGTTATATCGAATTTTATTTTTAATTTGATTTTTTGGATGGATTTATCAGCTAATTACTAAAAAATTTTAATATATGAATTTAAAAAAATTATACAATTTGTAATATTATTTTTAATAATTAAAAATGCTTTAGAAATGAAAAAAATAAAAATTAAATACAGTATTCATTAAAAAAATAAAAATAAAAATTAAATTTTAATAATTAATTATAAAAATTAAATATATTCAATATGAAATTAACAACAAAGTGTTAATTATGCACATATAATGAATACATAATAATAGTAATAAAAAATATAATTTTATTGTTTATTTACTAAAAATATATATTTTAATAATATTTTAGAAAATTATATATCATAATATTTATAAATTACACAAATATTGAAAAATATAACATTAAATTTTAAATATAATTTATAAAATGTATATAGATCGGTTTCGGATCGATTCGGTTAACCATTGGCTTTTAAAAGTAAAAATTGTAAACCTAAATTTTCAATTCGATTAACCTAAAAATCGATTCAATTTCGGATCAATTTTTCGGTTAACTTAAATTTTGATTTTTTTTGCTGACCCCTATCGGCAATGACCAAGTCTTCACAAAATTTTTTCTAAAGTCATATAAATCTTTCAACATTTAAGTAAATGTTACTAAGGATTATCATAGGACGGGAAAAATCATATATCCGTGGGGATCGATCCGAATGGAGCAAAAAATTCTCAATTTTCCCCCTCGGGGGTGGGGATGGGGATAAAAAAAATTTCGATGTGGATTTCGAGGCGGGGGCGGGAAACGGAGTATCTGTCCCACGGGGATCCCCAACTTCGGTATATATTACTATATTGCCCCTAATGTTCTAATTATTTTCATGTTTACCATTCATTATAAATCTCCCAATTAAACCCTAACCTCATGCCATTTCCTTCTCTTGCCGTCTATTTTCTTCTCCCTCTCACACAGATAGCCGCTTCTCTCTCTCTCTCTCTCTCTCTCTCTAACAAAAAAATTCCTCTTCCTCACCATAGCTCCTCCTCGTCGGCGTCTACCTCTACTCGTCGACTGGTGAGTCTGTTCTCTCTCTCTTTTTCTTTTTTTTATTGTCTAAAGTATAGTATAGTTTATCTCTCTCGAAATCCATTCTCATTTTTCTTTGTTTGTTATATGCTGAGTTTCGCTTCTTTCGTTACATGGCATGCATTCAAAATCTATTTTTGGATTTGAAGGAATTAAGGTTTAAGAGGCTAGGGTTTCCCTTTTTCTCCAGGTAATTTCCCTCTTTTAGTTTCATTGTTTTTTGTGTGTATTAAATGGAAATTATGTGTGTAACGGCCTCAACACTGGGTCAGCCGTGAATAGTACTTTCCGGCAGTGAATAGTGTTTTTCGGGCCTGAAATGACACACAGTAGTCGAAAATATTTTATTGGATTATTTGAAAGGAATAGTCATGGTGAGTCTATGGTTCAAATTTGAAGTGAATTTGAGGTCAAATAGGCCTCCGAAAGTCAAAAATACGAAAAAGTTAGCGAGTCAATTTCCCTGGTAGAGAATGTGACTTAATTTTGCATAAATTTTTAAAAATAGCAAATGGACTCTAAAAATTGCCAGATTTTTCAGTTCTCAATGAAATTTGATATAGAATATTTTGGTATAAAAAAATAAAATTTTCGGCGAGGTCGACAGTTATCGAATCGGACCGATACGTTTGAATCGGACCGATAACGGACTCCGATTGAGCCAAAATTTTGTGTACTACCTATTTTTGATGTGATAAAAATTATAGAATCAAATTTAAAGTAATTTGAAGTGAGAAAATGGAAGAAATCATTTTGGGCTTTGAATTAGGTTATTATTGGGCTTTAATTAATTAATTAAGCCCAAATCAACCCAAGCCCATTTTTACCCAAATTAAGTGATATAAATAGATGGAATTTTCTGGATTGGACCAGCAGCTCCATGTCTTCTTCTTCTCCTCTCTTTGGCCGACCACCTCTCTCCATTTTTGCTTGAGCTTTTCTTCATTTCTCTCTCCATTTCACACCAAATCAAGCCACCAAATAGTATTTTCTGCCTCCTTAGTTAATTTTAGTGCCCTCCTCTCTTCAAAAGAAGGAAGAAAATCAAAGAAATTCAAGAAAAAGAGTTTAGGGTTTAATTTGAGGTAAGTGAAATCATTGGGTTAAATTCTTTTCTTAGGTGCCTATTTATGTTTTAGGGTGCCTAGATTTCATTTTTGATGTTATTTTGAGCTGAAAAGAATGAAATCATGGTGTTTTGGTGAAGGGTAATTTCGTCCAAGATTGTTTTTGGTTGATGGAAGATGTTGTGCCTTGTGCTAAGTGAAGAGAAATAAAGTTTATGGAAGGTTAAGCATGAAAAGAGTTAAGTGACTACAAAATCCCTTAATTTCCCATTTAATATGAATTTTTCTTGATTATGTAACAAAAATAATAATGTGTAAAATTGTTAATTGATGCAATTATGTTAGGGTAATTGCAATTGGATTAGAGAAATGATGAATGGAAAGTGAAAATGAAAGAAAGAAAAATTTTAAGGTAGGGAAAGAATGGTGGCCGAAATATTAGTGAGAAGAAATGGTAAGGAAATGCATGAAAATAATGTATGGTAACTTAATTTAATTGTAGACATGATAATTGATGTCTATAAATTTTTAGAGAATATTTAGAATTAATTTGGGAATTTTTAAGATTATACATATTGTATGTATTAAATGAAAATTGTGATTTATTGTGAATTAAATGATTATTTTGATGAAAAATGACATTGACCAATAAATAATGCAAAAATAAATTTTATTAGAATTTATTAAAGTTATTGAAATTTTATTGGAATTTTTATGTGTACATGTATAATGGAAATAATTGAAATAGCAATGCATAATTGTATAAACATGACTAAAGTGATGACTAAATATGAAAAATAAATTAATATCAATGACGAGAAATAAAAAGTCAACCGACGGATTTTTCGAAATAATTATTAGGTCGTGAAATAATAAGAATAATGAATTATTAGAAAATAATTCATAAATAAATAAAAATGATGGAAATAAATTAATACGTAAATAAAAGAAAGATAAAATGAGTTTTAAATAGAAAAAGGACTTAATTGAAAGAAAATAAAAGTTTTAGAGGCAAAATGGTAATTTTGCCAAAGTAAGTGATTAACGCGTAAAAATAAGTAAGAAATACTTAATAAGGGTAAAATAGTAATTTCGAAGGCATAACAGTTTCTAAAGATATAATTTATGTGGTTTAAGGACTAAAATGTAATTTTACCCGAGAATGGTAAAATTAAAGAATAAAAGATGAATAATAGAGGAAATTATATAATAAAAATGAAAATAAATAATTATAATGGCAAAATCGTAATTATGCATTTGAAATGAATAAATCGATAGAAAAAGTCAAATTATGCTTGTTCGAGGCATAAGATAATGGTTGATATACTTAAGTTTCTAAATGTCTAAAAGTAGAAAACTAAAGACGTGACTAATTTATCAAAATAAATTAGTTGACAAAAAGTATTAAAAGAATTAATGATTATAAAAATGTTTCGCCGACGAAATACAGTTGGCATACCGAATGATTAAAAAGTCTGACCAATAAAAGAAAAAGAAGTTAACTATTTAATGATTAGAGTATAATTCGCAAAGAATTATATAAAAAATAATAAAAAGGAAAAGTGTGAATTATAATGCTATAATTCATAATTTATAATCTGTATAAAAGATTAAAAGATTTAAGTATCTGAGTGAATTATCGAATGATAATTCACAAAAGTGACCAGAAAAGAAAAAGTGAATAAAAAGTCATTGAATAGTCAAAGGCACGAAAGAGTGCATTCGAACAGAATAACATATAGTCATAAACAAAAAAAAGAAATTAAAAGTTTTAAATGTTCAAAAATGTTGGCAATGAGATTGATTATGTTTGCCCTTAGCGATAGACAGGTAGTATGATTCTTGTTTTGGATATAATTGGCTAGCCATAGGGACACTTCTGTACCGCGGTGCAAGTCATGGCGACTTGCTTAGCTATGGTTGGGATCTTTGATCTCCATAGCTTCTGTGAAAGTGTATCTGTATCTGTTATGTGAGACTTGATCTTTCGAGATCATTTCTCTATCTGCTACGTGGGACCTTTGGGTCCAGTCCCGTGTATCCATTGTGAGAAACCTGTTATATTGCATTAGGGGCACATTGAAATGAGTAAATAAGTACTGTTTAATTGAATTGAATATATGAAAAGTTATAACGAAAAACGATTCGTTTGAAAGAAAATGAAAAAAATTGAGATAAATCTGTAAAGATTTCTGTAAAGTGTAATTAGTAAGGAAAAAGAAAAGAAAGGTTTTATAAGAATTCAGAATGTATTGTGTTTTTCGTGAAAAGGATAAATTTGATTAATTGGTATTTCTCGTACCAATTATTATTGTGAAAAGTGACAAATTTGCAAAAACAATATTAATTTCCTGTTTAAAGTTAAAAGTAATGATTTTGACATGAAGTGAACTTAATGCTCATGAAATGTCTTTCTGGAAGAAAGGTTATTTAAAAAGTAAAACAATAAAAAGACATATGATTGACCGATGAGGAAAAAAAAAGTAAAAGACTTATGTCGTAATTAATATTTGAACGAAAGTAATATAGATATGAGTGAAGGAAAGAAAATACTGCAAAGTGTCCCGAAATACTTATATCACTTTGCAATAAACCTCAAAAGCTATTAATTAGTAATGTATTTATTGGTAAAGAGTCGAAACAAAAATAAAAGAATAAATAGTAAGAAGTACAATTAAAGTTCAAACTGAATAATTGAACATTAAAACAAGAATTTAAATAATTTATTTTGGTACTAGTAAAGACATGAGTACCAATACATATTGTTAACTGGAATGATAGTTAAATCGCTGTGACTAAAGGATAAAACGAAGGTAGTGATAAAAGTAAAAGTAAAAGTAAAAGTAAAAGTAAAAGTAAAAGTAAAAGAGTAAATCCGATATTGATTCACCTAAAGAATATACTGCAAAGTAAAGTTAATAGTTCAGAAACAAAGACCAATGGTTATCAGAATACGGACTTAATAACGAGATTAGTCATAACTGAAATAAAAGAAAATACTTAATGAAATAAGAATACTAGTAACATAAAGTATGTAATTATGCTTATGTTTGGGAAATTCTTGAATTAGTAGTCACCACTGGGCATATTTAATGCTCAGCACGTAGTGTTTACTGCGTGCAGGTTTTGAAGCGTTGCGGGAGTACAGTACATTGAAGGACCAGATCGGAAGAGAAGATTTTTGTATTAGTTAGTATAAGCTTTTGGCATGTATATACTTAGACTATTAAGGTAAAAGTTTGAATGGTATTTTGGTTATATGTTTATTTGTCTTAGATGTATGGACTAGTATGAGTTTTGATTTGATGATTAATGTTGTTTTTAAGACTGTTAGTTGATTCTGGAATTTTTGTAAAAGTATTCTCAAGTAGTTGAATTGCGCAGAGAAAAAAAAAACTTACCGTCGTCAGCTAAGCCTCGTTTCGTTAAGAACTGTTCTGTTAAGGGTGTTACAATGTGTGTATTAATGGGTTTGATTTTTTTTTTAATTTATGCTTTCTTGTGTTATTCTGTTAGGTTTTGATAATTTGTTTGATGCTCCAAGTTTGGATTGAGCTCTGGTTTTCAGTTTGATAAGCTAAAACTATTTATTGTATTTTTGTGAATTAACTTAACATTAAAATATGCAATAAACAAATAAATAAAAAAGAAGAAAATAAAGAAGAGTATATGTAATGGCCTCAACATCGGGTCAGTTGTGAACAGTGCTTTTCTGAAGGTGAATAGTGATTTTAGGGTCGGAAATGATACTCGAAAGTCAAAAATATTTTATTGGACCATCGAAAAGTATTGGTCATGGTAAGTTCGGGTTAAAATTTGAAGTAAAATTGAGGTCAAATGAATTTTGAAAAATCAAAAATACGAAAAAAGTAGCGAGTCAATTTTCCTATTAGAGAATGTGACTTGATTTTGCATAAATTTTTAAAATTAGTAAACGAAATCCATAAATTGCAATATTTTTCAGATATTTATGAATTTTTATTTAGAATATTTTAGTAGTAAATTTTGAATTTTTCGGTGATACCGGTATTTGTCGAATCGGACCGATAAGTTTGAATCGGATCAATAACGGACTCTAATTGAGCCAAAAATTTGTGTACTACCTATTTTTGATATGATAAGAGTGATAAAATTATTTTTGGAATAATTTGAAGTGAGAAAGAGAGAGAATTCGGATTAGGCTTTAATGAGCCTAAAATGGGCCTTAATATTTAAGTGGGTTAAGATCACTCATCAAGCCCAAATTTGGGGCCATTGAGAAAGTATTTAAGAGCTGAAAAATCTGAGAATGACCCAGACTTTTTCAGCTCCGCTCCCTTCTCTCATCAAGGTCGAAGCTTGTTCCCTCTCCCTCTCTCTTTAATTTATTTCTTATCCACTCAAAATCTCACTTGGTTCTCAACATAGAAACTGTTATTCCATCACTCTAGAACACAATTATAGCCTCAAGCATTTGATTTGATAAAAGAAAGGAAAGATATCTAGGTTAAAAAGCTTAAGGCTTTAAGGTAACCTTTGAATAATTAGTGTTTTTAATTAATCTTTTAATGTTTTCATATAGTTTTTGAGGTGTAGATTATGAATATGAGCTTAAATTCTGCATTTGAAAACAAAAAAAAATAAGAAAATCTAAGTTGTTTGGGCCGGCTATGGTAGGCGAGAAAGAGGAAGACAAGCTTGCAAGGGCTAAGGGCAAAGGAAAAGAAGTCTAGGTACTCTTCAGCAAGAGAAATTGGTATGTGACTAATAAATCTTAATATTTTCTATTTAATTGAATTAATTACCTTTATGTATTTAGGAAAAAAATTGCCAAATTGCTTAAATAATGCAATTGATGTGGGGAAAATAAAATTGGAGCATGTATGAGATTAATTGAATGCTTAGAAGGAAGTATCAAATTTTTGAAGCTAAGTTGTTGTGATGGCCGAAAATTCTCTTAGGGGAAAAATAGTGATTTTTGCATGAAATTGTTACATAATAGTCTAAATAAATTATAATTATTATAATTAATGTCCATGAATTTTTAGAAGATTTATGAAATTAATTTGGGGATTTTTACGTTAAATAAATGATTATGTAAGTAATGAAATTGATGAATTACAGAGAAATAATTCATAATTTAAGTAAATATGGGTAGTAAATGTGAAATAATGTGCATATAAATTTTTAGAAAATTTATGTATTTTACATGAATAAATGAGAAATAAAATGTTAAATATGTTCAATGAAAAATATTGAATTATTAGAAAATAATTCAATAAAATGAAGGAATAATGATAGTAAACGTGAAAAGTGTGCATATAAATTTTCAAGAAATTTATATGCAATAATAAGGTATTTTCGAAAATAAATTATGAAATTTGTATAGGTAAAAATTATTGAATTATGAAGGAATAATTCAATAAAGGGTAAAAAGTGGTAAATTAATATGAATTAATTTACTATATTTGAAAAGTCGGTGAAAAAGTCATTTGATGAAAATTCTGAAAATAAAAAAGTTTATGAAGACTTTAAAATAAGTGAAATTGAATAAAAGTATGTACAATAATACCCTTAAAAATCATCAAGTAGTAAAAACTAGCTCAGGATATAATTAGCTGACCATAGGAATATCTCTATACCGCGGTGCAAATTATGGTGACTTTTTATGATATGGACTAGATCGCTGATCACCATGGTTTTCTCTGTCTCTGTTATGTGCTTTGTGAGAAATAGTCCCTTGAGGGTCATTTCTCTATCTCTGTTGTGGTCCTGTGGGGTCCACATTGCCTGTATCCGGTTTAAGATTTTTTGCCGGGTCTAAACTAGGGGCATAATAAAAGTAAAATGTGAAAATGTGAAAAGAAAATGAAAAATGCTAATTAAAAGTGAAAAATGATTAATTTGAAAGAAAAAGAAAGTTTAGAGGTAAAATTGTAATTTTTCCAAAAGAGTAAAAATTAAGCAAATTAATTAAGAATTATTTAATTAAGGGTAAAACAGTCAATTAATGGTTAAACTAATTAAAAATAAAGTTTTATAGTCAATAAGAACTAAAATATATGTTTACATAAAAATGCCTATCTAAGTTTAAATTAAGGTTAAGTACCTTAATTAATAGCTTAAATATAAAAAAGAAGCATAATAAGGTTAAATTCGTAATTTAACGATAAAAATGGACTAAATTGAATAAAAGTGAAAGTTTTGAATTAAATGAATTGTTTAATAAGAAATAAGTATTATATGGATAAAATGTAATAAGATTAAGATGATATTTGAAAAGGAAAGTCAATGGCTTGTCAAGTTGCTTTAAAAAGTTTTAAGATGATAATTTGTGCATAATGAGCTATAGAAGATAATTATAGGAAATATTTAGATTGTTAGTCATCACTGGGCATGTTAAGTATTCAGCGCGTAGTTATGACTGCGTGCAGGTACGCAGGAATAGGGGCAAGAGTACACCTTGAAGGATTTCTTTTGATGGAAATAGAACTTATATTTTTGTAGCATTTATATTTGTAAATAATACGTATGGGTTTGGATACTTGTAAATATGTATTGTAAGAGTTAACATTTTGAGTTGTAAACTTTGAATGCTTGGATATGAGGAATTGATATTATGAATAATGATGAATGTATGTAAAATATTTATATGGGTGAATGTGATACAGAAAAGAATTGGATGGTAGGATAGATAGGATGAGATGATGAGTAATGGAATGATTATTTCTAGTATTATTTTGCCTTTGAGAGGCTGTGAAATTGTTTACGTTTCAGGGGGCTAGTAAGATATACAGCCGTTATATTGCCAAAATTTTATTAAGTGCATAGTAAATTGGACAGTTATAGGTCATCGACGAACCTTTATCGGATTAATTAATATAAGTTAAACCTAAGAGTTTAAAAGTAAGGAAAATGAGTTATTAGAAATATTGTTGGAAAAAAAATTTCGGCCTTTGACGTACCTGAACAGTGATAAGTGATATAAGGTTGTTACATTTAGTGGTATCAGAGCGGTGATTTAAAAAGTTCTAAGATCGGAGTGGGTATTAATGCTTGATTTAATTATATATTTACATGCCAATTGTTATATTAAGAATGTGTTTTGGAATTAATGTATTCTTACTCCCTTCTGTTTTATAGTGAAAAGATATATGGAGAACAGAGCCGTGAGGTGGGAGATAACAAGAGTGAGGCCTCCAGTAATGTTGGGCAACAGGAAGCACCTCCACTAGTAGCACCTCCTCCACCTCCTCCTAAGCTAGACTTTCTTAATCTGATATCAGATTATATTCAGCAGCGACTTCAGACTGCCCAGGCCCAGGCACAACCATCAGTAGTACAGATTCAGTCACCTGCTCCACCCAGAAGAAAATCTATTCTAGAGCAGTTAAAAAGACTTGGGGCTGAAGATTTCTCGGGGCGTGATCCTTTGACACCTGCAATAGCAAAAGAGTGGCTACTTAAGATCAAGAGGTTGTTTAAGATTACCCACAATCCCCTGGAAGAAAAAATTGAGGGCATAATTGCTTTACTACAGGGTCCAGTATTTATCTTGTGGGACTCAGTTATAAGGCATACTTCGACATATCGCTTGAATTGGGAATATTTCATTGAGCAGTTTGAAAAGAAATACATTGGGTTTGAATATAAAATTGCTATGCACGATGCTTTCTAGAGATTGAGACAGGGTAACCGCATAGTGCAGAGTATGATAGATAATTTAAGCGCCTACCAAGATGAGAGGCATGCCACAAAAGAGAGGCTATGTCAGTGGTTTGAGAGAGGATTGCATACTGAGCTAAGGCAGATTATTGGGGCTCAGTATTACCCCGGTCTACGATTTATGATAGAAGTGGATGTCAAATTAGAAGCCACTCAAGCTAAGCAAGTTGAGAGACAGTCCAGGTTTCAACAAAAGAGGAAGCAGGGACAGAGTAGTGGCAAGTCTACACAGGATAAGAAGCAGAAGGGTCAGCAGGCACCTCAGAGCCATCCACCAGCAGACTGGGGATAGGGTAGTGCATCCCGGGGCAAATCCACAGCAACCATAGCTTCTAATGCACCCAGAGAAAGAGATAGTGGGATACCAATATTGTGTGACCATTGTGGCAAGACGCATTCTGGGGAGTACAGATTACTGACCAGAGCTTGTTTTAGATGTGGGTCCCGAGATCATCGTATTAGAGACTATCTTTTACAATAGACTACTCCAGCCTCCTCACCAGTATCTGGTACAGGGTCATCAGCTCCACGAGAATGTGGTAGGGGGGCCGCCCCTAATACATCAGCCTCCAAACCAGCTGGTCAGTCATCTCAAAGACAGAGACGATCAGTGGGACAAATATATGCTGTCAGGGCTAGAGAAAAGAAGGATGCTCCCGATGTAATTATGGGTAAGTTTGTTTTGTTATCTGATTCTGTACATACATTGATTGATCCTGGCTCCATATACTCTTACATTAGCAGAGAATTGGCACAGGATAAAGGAATGAAAGAGGCATGCTTGGACCAGAATATCTTGGTGAGTAATCCTCTGGGGCATAGTATGGTAGTAAACAAGATTTATAGACAGTGTCCTATCCGTGTCCAGGGACATATATTCCTAGTAAATCTTATCGAGTTGCCTTGCATGAGTTTGACTTAATTCTGGGGATGGATTGGTTATCCGCCCACCAAGCGACCGTTGACTGTGAAAAGAAGAGAGTTACCTTACAACTTCAGAATGGTGATGAAATCACAATTATGGGTGTAAGATCCGATTTCTTTTCTGATGTGATATCAGCTACTGCTGCAAAAAGACTAATCAGTAAAGGTTGTGAAACTTATTTTTGTTATGCAGTTGAGGCGAAGAAAGATTGTTTACAAGTATCAAATGTGCCTACTGTTAGGGAGTTCCATGATGTATTCCCAGATGAGCTTCCAAGTTTACCACCTGATAGAGAGGTGAAATTTTTAATTGAAGTCGCTCTTGGTACTGCTCCCATCTCTATTACTCCATATAGAATGGCACCTGCAGAGTTGAAAGAGTTAACGATGCAACTTCAGGAGTTGCTTGATAAGGAGTTTATCAGACCTAACACTTCTCTATAGGGAGCACCTATCCTATTTGTAAAGAAAAAGGATGAGACTCTCCGACTTTGCATTGATTATAGGTAGCTGAATAAAGTGATTATAAAGAACATATATCATCTTCCTCACATTGAAGACTTATTTGACCAGCTTAAGGGAGCGGGTGTCTTCTCCAAAATCGATCTAAGGTCGAGTTATTATCAAATGGGGGTAAAGGAAGCGAATGTGCCCAAGACTGCTTTTTGTACCAAGTATGGCCACTTTGAGTTCTTGGTCATGCCATTTGGACTTACAAATGCACCAGTAGCCTTCATGGATCTGATGAACAAAGTTTTTAATCCCTACTTGGATCAGTTTGTGGTGGTCTTCATCGATGATATCTTGGTGTATTCAAAGACACCGAAAGATCATGATAAGCACTTGGGGATTGTGCTATAGACTTTGAGAGAGAAGTAGTTGTATGCCAAATTAAGCAAATGTGCTTTTTGGATGAATGAGGTATCTTTTCTGGGTCATGTCACATCTGCAGAGAGCATCAAAGTAGATCCTTCAAAGATTAAAGCAATCCTTTAGTGGAAGCCACCCAAAAATGTGATTGAAGTATGGAGTTTTCTAAGATTGGCTGGTTATTATATGAGATTCATCAAGGGCTTCTCCACCATTGCAAGTCCCCTGACACGACTGCTACAGAAGAATAATCAATTTGTATGGACTGACAGGTGCCAGGAATATTTTGAGAAGCTTAAAACTATGTTGATAGAAGCTCCTATCCTTACACAACCTGAATCAGGCAAAGACTTTGTGATATATAGTGATGCCTCCATAAATGATTTAGGCTATGCTTTGATGTAAGAAGTTAAGGTGATCACTTATACCTCCCGAAAACTCAAAACTCATGAGAAAAATTATCCTACTCATGATTTAGAGTTGGCAGCTATTATTTTTGCATTGAAAATATAGAGGCATTATCTATATGGTGAGAGAAGCTACATCTATTCAGATCACAAAAGTTTGAAATATCTGCTCACCTAAAAAGAACTCAACCTCAGAAAAAGATGCTGGATGGAGTTGATTAAAGATTATGACTGTACATCGACTACCATCCAGGGAAAGCTAATGTAGTAGCTGATGCACTCAGCAAAAAATTTATGTCAGGTAAGGTAAATATTTTTTAATGAATCTATATAAGATATTGATAAGTGTAAATGATTAATAGTGATCTTTGCAGCTCTTCGAACTATGAATGTCAGTCTAAGTATGGCACCAGATGGAGCTATAATAGCCGAACTGCGAGCTAAACCAGATTTTGTAGATCAAGTAAAAGTGGATCAGAAGAAAGATGACTAGTTAATGGCTATTGTGAACAAGCTTTAGCATGATAGTGAAAGTGACTACTCTCTATCCAGTGATTGAAGTCTCTGTTATAAAGGAAGACTTTGTGTTCCCGCTCAGGAAGAATTGAAAAAGAATATACTGACAGAAGCACACGATAGTAGCTATGCCATGCACCCTGAGAGTACTAAAATGTACCAAGACTTGAAAGTCTACTATTGGTAGCCAGGCATGAAATGTGATGTGACTGAATTTGTAAGTAAATGTCTAACATATCAGCAGGTGAAAGCATAGCATCAGGTTCCTTCGAGACTACTACAACCACTTGTTATTCCAGAGTGGAAATAGGATGAGGTGACCACAGATTTTGTTATTGGCTTACCTATGACTCAGAGGAAGCATGATGCTATCTGGATAATCATTGACCGGCTCACTAAATCTGCTCATTTATTGTCAGTACGAATGGACTGCTCTTTGGCCAGGCTGGCAGAGATCTATATCAGTGAGGTGATTAGGTTACATGGAGTGCCTACATCGATTATTTTTTATAGGGATCCCAGGTTTACCTCCCATTTCTGGAAAAAATTTTTAAGATGCTCTTGGTATTAGACTTCGTATTAGCATAACATTTCACCCTCAGACTGATAGCCAGTCAGAATGGGTGATTTAGATACTGGAAGACATGCTTAAAAATTGTGTTTTTGAGTTTGGCACCAACTGGAAAAAAGCATTTGCCCTTGGGCGAGTTTGCATACAACAATAGCTACTAGTCTAGTTTGAAAATAGCGCCTTTTGAAGCTTTATATGGTAGAAAATGCAGAACTCCATTATGCTGGACTGAATTGAGTGAGAGGAAGCTATTAGGTTCAGATTTAATCCGTGACTCTGAAGAGAAATTTCAGATCATTAAAAGTCGATTGAAAGAAGCAATGCACTATCAAAAATTATATACGGATATGAAGAGAAGAGATATTGAGTTTCAGGTTGGAGACAAGTTTTTTCTAAAGGTATCTCTGTGGAAGAAAGTTCTGAGGTTTGGAAAGAAGGGCAAGTTGAGCCCTAGATTCATAGGTCCATATAAGATACTTCAGTGAGTGGATCATGTAGCCTACAGATTAAAGCTACCACCTGTTTAGAAAAGATACATGATATCTTTTATGTGTCTATGCTCCGTAGATACAGGTCTGATCTGAGCCATACGATTGCACCAGATGAGACTTAGGTGCAGATTCATATGACTTTATGAAGAAAAGCCTGTGAAGATCTTAGCTAGACAAATCCAGCAGCTCAGGAATAAGTAGATACCGTTGGTGAGGGTCTTATGGCATCACTATAATGCAAAGAAGGCTGCATGGGAACCTGAGGTGACCATGAGACAGCAATATCCTCTACTTTTCAGTATAGATAAATTTTAAGGATGAAATTTCTTTTAGAAGGGGAGAAATATAATGGCATCAATACTGGATCAGCTGTGAACAATGCTTTCTGATGGTGAATAGTAATTTTTGGATCGAAAATGACATTCGAAAGTCAAAAATATTTTATTGGACCATCGGAAAGTATTGATCATGTTAAGTTTGGGATTGAAATTTGAAGTGAAATTGAGATCAAATAGACCTCAAAATGTCAAAAATACGAAAAGGTAGCAAGTCAATTTTTCTGCTAGGGAATGTGACTTGGTTTTGAATAAATTTTTAAAATTAGTAAAAGAACTCCATAAATTTCCATATTTTGCAAATATTTATGAATTTTATGTAGAATATTTTGGTAGTAAAAATTAAATTTTTCGGTGATACTGGCAGTTGTTGAATTGGACCGATAAGTTTGAATCGGACAGATAACGGACTCCAATTGAGCCAATTTGAAGTGAGTAAGAGAGAAAATTCGGATTGGGCCTTAATGAGCCTAAAATGGGCGTTAATATTTAAGTGGATTAAGCCCACTCATCAAGCCTAACTTTGGGCCCATTGAGAGAATATTTAAGAGCTGAAAAATCTGAGAATGACCCAGATTTTTCTAGCTCCTCTCCCATCTCTCATCAAGGCCGAACCTTGTTCCCTCTCCCTCTCTCTTTAATTTGTTTCTTATCCACTCAAAATCTCACTTGTTTCTCAACATAGAAACTATTATTCCATCACTCTAGAACACAATTATAGCCTCAAGCATTTGATTTGATCAAAGGAAGGAAAGATATCTAGGTTACAATGCTTATGGCTTTAAAGTAACCTTTGAATAATTAGTGTTTTTAATTAATACTTTAGTATTTTTCTATAGTTTTTGAGATGTAGATTATGAATATGAGCTTAAATTCTGCATTTGAGAACAAAAAAAATAAGGAAATCTAAGTTGTTTGGGTCGGCCATGGTAGGTGAGGAAGAGGAAGACAATCTTACAAGGGCTAAGGGCAAAGAAAAGGAAGTCTAGGCACTCTCGAGCAAGAGAAATTAGTATGTGACTAATAAATATTAATATTTTCTATTTAATTGAATTAATTCCCTTTATGTATTTAGGAAAAAAATTGCTAAATTGCTTAAATAATGCAATTGATATGGGGGAAATAAAATTGGAGCATGTATAAGGTTAATTGAATGCTTAGAAGGAAATATAAAATTTTTGAAGCTAAGTTGTTGTGATGGCCGAAAATTCTCTTAGGAAAAAAATAGTGATTTTTGCATGAAATTGTTACATAATAGTTTAAATTAATTCTAAATATTATAATTAATGTCCATGAATTTTTAAAAGATTTATGGAATTCATTTAAAAATTTTTAAGTTAAATAAATGATTATGTAAGTAATGAAATTGATGAATTATAGAGTAATAATTCATAATTTAAGTAAATACGGGTAGTAAATGTGAAATAATGTGTATATAAATTTTTAGAGAATTTATGTACATTACATGAATAAATGAGAAATAAAATGCTAAATATGTTCAATGAAAAATATTGAATTATTAGAAAATAATTCAATAAAATGAAGGAATAATGATAATAAATATGAAAAGTGTGAATATAAATTTTTAAGAAATTTATATGCAATAATAAGGTATTTTTGAAAATAAATTATGAAATTTGTATAGGTAAAAATTATTGAATTATGAAGGAATAATTCAATAAAGGGTAAAAAGTCAGTGAAAAGTCAGTGAAAAAGTCATTTGATAAAAATTCTAAAAATGAAAAAGTTTATAAAGACTTCAAAATAAGTGAAATTAAATAAAAGTATGTACAATAATGCCATTAGAAATCATCAGGCAGTAAAAACTAGATCATGATATAATTGGCTGGCCATAGAGATATCTTTGTACCTCGATGCAAGTCATGGCGACTTGCTATGCTGTGGACTGGATCTCTGATCACCATGACTTTCTCTGTCTCTGTTCACTGCTCTGTGAGAAATGGTCCATTGGGGGGTCATTTTTCTAACTCTGTTGTGGTCCTGTGGGGTTCACGTCCTGTGTATCCGGTTTGAGATTTTTTGTCGAGTCTGAATTAGGGGCATAATGAAAGTAAAATGTGAAAATGTGAAAAGAAAGTAAAAAATGTTAATTAAAAGTGAAAAATGATTAATTTGAAAGAAAAAAGAAAGGTTTAGGGGTAAAATCGTAATTTTTTTTAAAAGAGTAAAAATTAAGCAAATTAATTAAGAATTGCTTAATTAAGAGTAAAACAGTCAATTAATGTTTAAACTAATTAAAAATGAAGTTTTATAGTCAATAAGGATTAAAATATAATTTTGCATAAAAATGCATATTTAAGTATAAATTAAGGTTAAGTACCTTAATTAATAGCTTATGTAACGCCCTCAACGGAACCTTAACGGAACTGCTCACTCCGATATGAACTTATAAGATTTGCCTGAATTTTTTTTTAAAACTTTTTACTTAATTCAAAATATTCTTTTTTTGCCGTTCAATGATAAAAATTGACATTTTTGTTTTCTTATTTTTACTTTTACTTATATTTTACGTATGACTTGACTTATCAAGTAAAATTCTCTATTTAATTACTTCAGTACAATCTTATTTTAATGAAACGATTTACATAAATAATTACCACGATAATGGCAGATTTTCAATGCAATGCTTTATATCTTCATTAATTGCAACATTATTCTTTTCATAGCAAAAATTTCAATTTCGTTATTTATTCTTTTATTTTACTTGGACTTTTTGAATTACTTATCAAATTCCAATTATCAAAATTTTCAACATTTAATGCAAAGTGATGTATTTAATTAGAAATACTTTGCAAATAAATCTTTAATTCCTTCATTTTTCTATACAAAGGTTCTTTTACCTACTTATAGTAAACTTGACACTTTTCATTTCTAATTACAGAATTGTCGTCTATTTACTTATTTTTACCTTCAGTTAACTTTTGGCTTACAAAAGTTTAGATCAGATTTTGTTTGAATTTTTCATATAACATATTATTATTTTAATTCATAATTTCTAATTATGAACTAACCACTTTTCTTTTATAGAAACATATTTTTAGGCTATTTAATCATTAAATTACTATTTTACCTTGTAAAATAATTTATTTTCACCTTTACTTATTAATTTCAATTTTTCGAAAAAAACTTACATTTTTACCCTATAACTTTTTAATTCATTCAAGTAAGTTCTTTTATTCAAAACTTTTACATTCAGTTTACTTTTACAAATTCTGATTTATTCTTTCCAATATGCCCCTAATATAATATGATAGGACTCTCAAAAAGGATACGCGGGACATGGACCCCATAGGGCCGCAACAGAGAGAAATGATCCCCAAGCGACCCTTTCTCACAGAGCAGAGAATAGAGACAGAGAGTACCATAGTGATCAGAGATCCAGTTCATAGCATAGCAAGTTGCCATAACTTGTATCGCGGTATAAGTTGTCCCTATGGCTAGCCATTTATATCATGTGCAAGACTATTACTACCTGACTATTGCTAAGAAAAAAATCAATCAATTAGTTTTAGAAATCTTTTCAGACTTTCAGAGTATTTTACTTTCTTTCTTTTTCTTAAACAATAAATTTTTGTTAATCGCACTCTTTTTAATGCTTTTGACTATTTAGTCATTTTCTTAATCTTTTGACAGAACTTTCAAAATACTTTTAAACTTCAAACAGTTACAAATTCCCTTTTTTTGAATTGGTATAATTTATCAGTCAATCTTTTCAAATTTTTGACTATTCAAATCTTTTATCAGTCAATCACTTTGTCCTTTTTATTTTTAACCTTTTTTTATACTTTTACACCGTTAATGAATTATGTCTTCATAATTTACTGTGGATATTTTACACTATCCTTTCAGAGTCTTTTTCATTATTTAGTCAAATATTCTTTTAGTACCCTTTTACCTACTTTGTGAATTATATCATTATAACTCTTTTTTTCTTGGCACTTACTGAATTATTTCTCAATAATTCCATATTTTATCTTTTTTCATTTATTTTATTTCTTTTTGACTTTTAATCAATTTTTTACTTTCTCAGCATGAATTTGCGGTGGTTCAAAACTCGAATTACTTTTAATACGGATTGTGAATTATTTACAATAATTCACCATTTTATTCGAATTATGAATTATTTTGTAATAATTAAATACGATTACTTAACTTACTATACTTTTTATTTTTCTTAAATTCGTCATTTGACTTTTTTATTTTTATTTATAGGAAATATAAATTAATTTGTATTAATTTACTAACTTTTGCTTGTTTATTGAATTATTTTTCAATAATTCAATATTTTCACTTAAGCATATTCACTATTTATTTTTCAAAAATATTCTCATAAATCACATAAATTCTATAAAAATTTATGTGAACAATATTTTTCAATTATTATCATTTTTACTCATTTTATGAATTATTGTGATTCATCATTTATCTACTTATACTTGTTCTTAGCTTCAAAATTCTTAAATAAATTTCATAAATCTTCTAAAAATTTATGGACGTTATATTTCATATTTTACCTTATTTTATGTCTTAATTTCATCAAATTGTTTAGTGTACACATTCTTTTTCTTTAACAATAGATTTTGGTCCTTAAAGAAATTCTTCTTAAAGATTTATTTCAATTTAATTAAGCTTATATTTAAGCTTAATTAAGGTTCAATTGTATTATATTAAGGGTAATTCCAATATACATACATTTTCCCAATTTTTCCTTAATTTCATATTCAATAAATATTCTAAAAATATTCACATAATTTCTATAAATTTCACAAAAATTGTACATGCATTATTTCACATATACTATTAAATTAAGGCTTAAATTCACTAAAATACTTAACATACAATTTTTTTTCTTCCTCAAGAATTTCAGCCACTTCACTAAAATTTTCCATAAATTTTTTTCATGCAAATTAAATATTCTAACCCACTTAATTAGGGTCTAATTACACTATTATACAATTAATTTCAACTTTAATTACTTATACAAAATTTTCCTTAATAAACCCTAAGAAAAATCATTAAATTAAATGAAAATTTCTAAGATTTAGTAGTCACTAACCTCAATCTTGCCATTAACCTTGCACAAACTTCATTTCCTTAGCCTTGAACCCATGAAAACCATTTTTTCTCAAAATTATCTTCCATGGCTGAAATTTTTACCTCATTTTTCACCAAGATAAACATCATTTTAGCTAAAAAATAATCACAAAAATATACTCTAGGCACCTAAATCTTGCTATAGGTGTCTTGAAATCAAATTAAAAACCAAATATTCATTTACCTTATTTTGACCTCCATGACTTTAACTCTTGTTTTTCTTAGCTTTTCTCCCTTAAATCTCTAGTTTGAATTTAGATCCAATAACTAGAGAGGCTGAAGATCATTTTTGGTGTTTGGATCAAGAGAAAATAATGAAGAAAAATGAAGAAAATTTGGGAGAAAGGCAAGAAATGGAGCTCGGCAAAGGGAGGAGAAGAAGATGGCCAATTTCTGGAGATTTTTCACGTTAACCACTGTTCCTCTCTTTCTTATATAGGGCCATCCAGTGAGCTTGGGTTAATGGGCTTGGGTTTGGCCTAAATCAATTAACCAAAGCCTATTAATTACCCAATAATCAAACTTAGCTAATTTCTCATACTTCCTAAATTCAAATTACTTCAAAATTAATTCCATAATTTTTATCACCCCGAAAATAGGTTGCACGCAAATTTTTGATTTAATCGGAGTCCGTTTTTTATTCGGTTCAATTAAATCAGTCCGATCAAAAAATATCAGTATTACAGAAAAATTTACTTTTTGCATCTAAAATAATATAAATATTATTTTAGGCCTAACTACAATTTTTGGAAATTTTCGGAGTCCTTTTGCTATTTTTAAATATTTATACAAAATTGAGTCAATTTTTCAATAATAAAAATTGACCCGCTATATTTTTCGTATTTTTGACTTTTGGAGATCCATTTGACTTTAATTTCACTTCAAATTTAAAACACGGACTCACCATGACCAATATTTTTCGATGGTCCAATAAAATATTTTTCACTTTCGGATATACTTTTTATTCCGGAAAATACTATTTACTATCAAAAAATACTATTCACGGCTAACCTGGTGTTGAGGTCATTACAGCTTAAATATCAAAAATAAGCACAATAAGGTTAAATTATTATTTAACGATAAAAAAAAAGACTAAATTAAATAAAAGTGAAAGCTCTGAATAAAAGTCAAATCACAAATCCTCAATTTTACCGATTTTTTATCTGATCTAATTTTAATAATATTGGCACTGACTTTGTCATTAGTTACGCAGTGCTAAATTTAGAACTCAATGACTTGGAATATTTTTAGTCTCCAGTTTCAACCTTTGAATTCAAAGAAACTTCCACTTTAATGAGAGTAAATTACATAGTATATCACTATATATCATTCTAGAAGAAATATTTTCATTGTAATCTAAAACAAAAAGATGATCAGATTGAGGTAATTTAATAAAAGAGACATGAAATTTTAATTAAAAGTAAAAATAAAAATCTAATTTATACAATTTTTTGGTTAAGTTATAATCTCGGTTAGATTTTAGAAAAGTTTTGCCTTTTTAATTTACATAGTGATCGTGGTTTCAGCCACTGGGTTATATACGCAAACTATAATTTGAAATATTAATCATTTGAATTTTGTTATCTAAATTGCTGTAAACAAAACACTAAATTATAAGAAATAAATTACAAATAATTTAAATAATTAAAAGTATTATTATTTATAGATTTAATACATAATTTAAATTTCCTTCAATTTAATGTTGTCACAATTTAACACTTGAACATGCAAAAAAAAAACTTATTTAAACACAAAATTTATCTGCCCATGGTTTTAAATCAGCAAGTGACTTGCAAACGCGTTGTCGGGTAGAAACTCAAACTGCTCTATTCAACAAATAACATTGTGCCACATGTCTAAAAAACAAGAGAAAGAAAAAAGATTTACTTTTTTTCTCTCCTTTTCTATTTTTCATGGAGATTTTTTTTTTCAAATAACAGTTCTTGTAGAGTGTTTGCAGAGAGAGAAAAATTGTTGATTTTTCAGTGTTAAATTTAAAGGCTTATTGTTTATAGATGAATTGATTTTTCATTATTTGCTGCTTCACTGAAATCTGAAAATCTTTTTCTAAAGAAAAACACCAAAATTTATGTTAATTTGAATTGACTAGAGTAATTACATTTTTCACGTCCTAATTTCAGTGGTTGATAATAAAATTATGTATAACATGTTTAATATATTTAACGTATTGAAATGTCCGTAGAAAATGTGTTATGTTGTCTGTAATCACCAAATTACTGATTAAAACAAAAAATATTGGTCCCATAAGTAACGAGCATTTAATAAATATAGAACTCTTTTAGTCTTTAGTGCGGTTAAGCTTGACTTGGACCATTAGTCTACGTACAAGTCAAATTGTTGAATATCAATTAGTATATTCAACTATGGTTTTTCCTTTTTCAGAAAAAAAATGCATTGCACTAACCATAGTTATTAAATTCGAACAGAATTGAATGGTTGAACCAATTTAATTGCGAATTAATTAATTAAGTGATTGGTTCAACTATTAAAAATTAAATTGATAAAAAATTGAATTGAACCGAAAAAATTGGGTTGAACCAAAAAATAGGATAAAATCGAATTTTTTTGCTAAAAAATATAAAAAAATTATTTTTTATATATTTTCACCCACCTACACACCCACCCACACACACACACACATATATATATATTTTATTATTTATTTATTTGAAAAAATTAGTATTTAAAATTTTAAGTATATTACTTAATAATTTAATGTACTTATTATATTTTTGATTCATTATAATCAAATATATACATATATATATACATTAAATATTTATTATTTATTTATTTGAAAAAATTAGTATTTTAAATTTTAAATATGTCACTTAATAATTTAATATACTTATTATCTATTTGGATCATTGTAATAGTATATTAAATTATTAAGTAATATTTTTAGAATTTAAAATACTAATTTTTTCCAAATAAATAAATAATGGAAATTTAAAATATACATATATATATATATATATATTAAATTTTTATTATTTATTTATTTGAAAAATTATAATTTTAAATTCTAAAATTATAATTTTAAATTCTAAAAATGTCACTTAATAATTTAATATACTTATTATCTATTTGAATTTATTATAATTAAATATAATTATACTCATATATACAATGTTAATATTTTTTGTGTTTACTTCATTAGTATTCCATCTAAACATGAAATTATTTTCATGATATGATTGTATTTTTATATTTTTAACATATGATATTCAAAAATTCATAATTAATCACTTGTAATAATAAAATTAAAATTATATTTTGTAACTTATTATTATAATATTTGTGATATATATTTAATATTTGATGAATATATTTTTAATTTTTATATAATAATATTTAAAAAATTATAATATTTTAAAAATAAAAAAAATTGATTGAATCAGTCAAATCATGAATCCTCAATCTTAACGATTTTTTATCTGGTCTGATTTTAATAACATTGGCTCTAACTTTATCATTTGTCATTAGTTATGCAGTGCTAAATTTAGAACTCAATGACTTGGAATATTATTAGCCCCCAGTTTCAACCTTTGAATTCAAAGAAACTTCCACTTTAATGAGAGTAAATTACATAGTATATAACTATATATCATTCTAGAAAGAAATATTTTCATTGTAGTCTAAAACAAAAAGATGATCAGATTGAGGTAATTTAATAAAAGAGACATGAAATTTTAATTAAAAGTAAAAATAAAAATCTAATTTATACAATTTTTTGGTTAAGTTATAATCTCGGTTAGATTTTAGAAAAGTTTTGCCTTTTTAATTTACGTAGTGATCGTGGTTCCAGCCACTGGGTTATATACGCAAACTATAATTTGAAATATTAATCATTTGAATTTTGTTATCTAAATTGCTGTAAACAAAACACTAAATTATAAGAAATAAATTACAAATAATTTAAATAATTAAAAGTATTATTATTTATAGATTTAATACATAATTTAAATTTCCTTCAATTTAACGTTGTCATGGTTTAACACTTGAACACGCAAAAAAAAAACTTATTTAAACACAAAATTTATTTACCCATGATTTTAAATCAGCAGGTGACTTGCAAACGCGTTGGTCGGGTAGAAACTCAAACTGTTCTATTCAACAAATAACATTGTGCCACATGTCTAAAAGACAAGAGAAAGAAAAAAGATTTACTTTTTTTCTCTCCTTTTCTATTTTTCATGGAGATATTTTTTTTTTCAAATAACAGTTCTTGTAGCGTGTTTGCAGAGAGAGAAAAATTGTTGATTTTCCAGTGTTAAATTTAAAGGCTTATTGTTTATAGATGAATTGATTTTTCATTATTTGCTGCTTCACTGAAATCTGAAAATCTTTTTCCACAGAAAAACACCAAATTTTATGTTAATTTGAATTGACTAGAGTAATTACATTTTTCACGTCCTAATTTCAGTGGTTGATAATAAAATTGTGCAAGTTCGAACTGGCATTGGTGAACATAACTTAAAATATTTTTGCAATTTCATCAAGTTTTGGTCTTCCTTAGTATTGTTTTGGAATACCCGGTTGATATTTTTATTTATGTTTGATAGCAACCAGGTGGTTTTTGAAGGACACAAAAACTCCTCTTGCTCAACGCCTATTTCTAGACAATTTGTTTACGGTATTTTAGTTTATATTATATCAAATTTATCATGAACCCTATCAATGTTTTAAGTAATCATCCTTTTTTTTAATGGCTTTTCTTGAATTTGACTGAGATCATACGCATAAGAAAAAGAAAAGAAGAGGAAGATGAAGATGATTTATTATAAGGTGAGAGAAAATTTTATTATGTATAATTGGTCTACCTCCAAATGAAACGTACAATTTATTTTTTTATTTTAGTTAAATTTAATAGTATTATGTCAGCATAATTTTTTTAAGTGTTTTAATAAATTTGAGTGTTAAATTAGGATAAAGTTGAGTAGAGGGGTTGGGTTGATAAAAATGGACATATTAGAGGTAAATCTCACTGTATTTGCATCCAAATATGTAACAAAATAAACTGAAAATTTATAAAGATTTAGTTCAAGAAATGATAAACTAGGGTACGAAGTTATTACAAAACCAAAACAAAGTTTCACATCAGCCGGTCTGAATAACCTGTGATTTACATTCGAAGGTGATGGACAGTTGATATGTTCAAAAGGGTCCACTGAATCAAACTGGTCCCCATAATTGACACGACAAGAAGGACAAAAAGGTCAAAATAAAACGTTGATCCTGATTGGTCAGTAATCAATAATAATACAAAAAAAAAAACAAAGAAAAGAAAGCAGTGTCCTATGTGGAAACTTGACAGACATCCGCCGCGGAAAGCCGCTCGCCGGGCCGGGGGTCGCATGGAAAATAAAAATGTTGCCAAAAATTGCATGCAAAAGCTCTAATAGGCAAATAAGCAGTATCAGTTTATTGCGTGCAATTGTATATATATCTTCTTCCCTCTTCTTTCTTCTGGGTGGAGTCTCGGTCAAGTCGTTCCCTTTTTCTATACAAATTCGGAAACCCATTTTTTGCCCAATTAAATCTCTCCACCAGATTATCTTTCATCTATTAAAATCCCGATTTTCTCTCCATCACTCTAACCATACTAATTAAAACCCTTTACCATATCAAACTCAAAAACCCTCCTAACTCTTTCCTCTTCCTCTCTCCCTGATTGCCTTTTATCTCTTTCCTTTCTTCTCTCTGATTTTTTTTTTTCTGTTTCTTTTTCTTTGGCTGTAAAGCTATGGAGCATCACGAAAATGGGAGTCGTCGATTATCATCGGCAACGGTGCCGTTTGGTGCTTCTATTTCTCAACCAACAAACGCCTCTCTCCGCCACATTCTCCTCTCTGAAACTTCCTCTTACCAGGACTCCATAGATTCTTTATTTTCTCGTCTCCGTGTCTCTGATCGTAATGGACAATCTTTATATCCGGGTTTTTATAACGATAATTCTTTTGGGTCTGCTCAAGATCTTCCACTGATGACTGGCCAGCCGTTTCCGGTTCCGGTTCCGGAGGCGCGTCGAAATCTTCGTAGCAATGGTATAAATGCTTACTTGTCACCAAGGTTGCAAGATTTTGTAAGTTACTCGGATTTGCTCGCCTCTAGTATTGATTTGAGGGATAATTCTCTATATGGTTTGCCTCGATTTCCAAACGCTGATGGACTCTCCCTGGCTGATTCAAGACGATTTTCAGACGGGTTCGTTAATGGATTGCTATCAAGAACAAATGATTCTGTTAGGAGTAGTTTGTATAATAGGGTGCCCAATTATTCTCTTGTTGAGTATTTGCCTTTGCAGTATATGAGGGGTAGGATTTTGTCGTTGGCTAAGGATCAAAGTGGTTGTAGATTGTTGCAAAGGACTATTGAGCATGTAGCAAAGGAGGAAATTGATATGATACTTTTGGAGGTAATAGACCATGTGGCTGAATTGATGATTGACCCATTTGGGAATTATGTAATACAAAAGCTTGTAGAGGTGTGTACCGAGGAACAGAGGACTAGCATTCTGCTTTCTGTGACTAAAAAGGAATTTCAACTTGTTACTGTTTGTCTTAACACGCATGGGTATGTGTATCTGTTAATTTTGTTTGATTATTTGGGTTGCTTTTAGTCTTATGATTTGTTTATTGCTGTTTGACAGAACTCGAGCTGTACAGAAGCTGCTGGAACGTGTCACCTCTCCTCAGCAAGTCTCTACAGTTATGTCAGCTCTAAGTCCTGGTGCGGTTGCGTTGACTAAGGACATGAATGGTCATCATGTTATCAAGCATTGCTTGGAGCATTTCTCTGCTGAAGATAATAAGGTGATATTTAATTTATTACCCAAAAGTGAAAGCTTTATTCTCATTACTTCCAGTCTATCTGAATTTAAGTTTTGTCACTTCAGATGCTGGTTTGCTCGTATGGATGAAGTTTTTTGCATATGTATTTTTTCCTTTTCTAATTCAACTTTTATCTCTGGTAATATTAATTGGACTTCACGTCATAACTATTCAGAACTTGGAATTGGGAAGAGCAACTTATTTTTTTCTGAATCTGTTATATATTTTACTAAGTGAGCTTATAAATGTGTAAAAAAAATTGAAAGCTAACATAAGGTCATCCGTTGGTAGCATTTGTCAAACATATTTTTTTCCATCTTTATTCTTTGACTAAGGATATTAGGTGCATAGCTTTGTGGACAATTGAATGATCGGCTATGGATCAAATATACACACAGTTCTGGAGCATTTCCAGGTCGATGTTATCTTAAGTGTTATTCTAGGAAATAATATTTGAGTTTAAATTGCCTCTGTCGCACTGAATCTGCTAGAGATAAAAAGTCATACAACAACATTTTAATAAGTGGACAAGCAGAATGATTGGCTGAATGGTAGTTGGCTAACGAAGATGCAAAAAGAAATGACTCTTAGGTGATGCTGGGCTTGGTATTTTAAACTTTAAGGTACTATCAGCAAAGAGTTCTGCATCAAACGTGAGGTTGCTAAACGCTGAAGGATCACCTTCCCAAAACATCCTTTGTCCTGTGCTCTGAAATTTTGAAATGTTTGATTGGCGTGTGAGGAAGGGCCAAATATGGTGCAATTAGTGGTTGGGGCCCTCTACACAAGTAAAATACTTCCCGACAATTCATGAAGAAAAAAACAGTAATTCCATGGAATCTCAAATTGGCTTAAGTTGGTCTTGTAGAAAATACTGCCTAGTTTGTATGATAGAATATTATGGAGCAATTTTTTAATTTGACTTCAAATTATCTTAAAAATGCGGGCCATGGTTTCCAAAAAATCATATGTATACATGTTTTCAATTAGTTCTCAGATTTGTTTTTCTTCAAGTGGAATTTTACGCTGGAAAGAGCCTTAAATCTGTTTTCATGAAGTTTCTGACGGTGGACTGTCTGGCAGTATCTTCTGAATATGGTGGCAGATAACTGCTTTGACATTGCAACGGACAAAAGTGGATGTTGTGTACTTCAGCAATGTGTTGAATGTTCTAATGGAGAAACTAGAGATCGTTTGGTGGCTGAGATAACAGCATGTGCACTACTCCTGGCAGAAGATCAATTTGGGTTTGTTTTCCAGAATCCACTTCATGTTTTTGCATTGCAATTGATGGAATCTATAGTTAGTAAGGTTGTTGTACATTTTCTTTTTCTTTCTCTCCAGCAACTATGTAGTACAGCATTTACTGGGATTGAAGGCCCCACGAATCACAGCAAATCTTCTCAGACAGCTTGTGGGGCATTTCCCACTTCTTGCCTGCAATAAGTATGGTAGTAATGTTGTGGAAAAGTGCTTGTATGAGTCAAGAGGGGAGCAATCTACTCAAATTGTTCTGGAGTTGCTTAGGAGTCCAAATGTTTCTATGCTTCTTGTGGATCCTTTTGGGAACTTTGTTATCCAAGCGGCACTATCAGTTTCTAAGGTTAGATACTTGGAAATCCTCTATCAGTTTCTAAGGTTAGATACTTGAATATATGTGCATGTTTGATAGGTGGAAAATACTTACCTATGCCAAGTCCATATTCATTACTAGTCCAACCACAAACTAGTAAAGATTAAGATAGTTATTGTTTTGCGTATATAGCGATTGGTGATTCGGTTGGTCCTTGAATGTATGCATGAATATGGTCTAGGCAAGAAAAATTTCTAACGGATACAGCTTTAAACAGGTTTAGTTCATGTAGCTGGCAAGCCAGTCTAATCTTTTGAGGTGTCCTTTGTCAAATTGATGCCACTTAACGCATTGAGGAAATTGGACTTACCAAATTCAAATTGCTGCAATTAAGTTCTCTCAAATTGTAGGACGAATATTTACTGCACGATTGGTTATATAGAGTCTTTCCATTTTTATGTATCTGCAGTTTTTCTTTTTCTTTTTTTTTTTTTTTTTATGTGCCTTTTCTAATGATCATGAATTCTTGGTGACCAAGAATTTAAAAATTTCAAAATTTTGCAATCTTATAATTAACTTTGAATAGAGAAACATCCAAAATCTTCTCTTTATTTGAATTTAAAGTTGACCTATTTTAGTTCTATAGTTAATATCTTAAGCCTAGAATTAAAGATCTTGCATTTGTTGCAAAAGCAGGGACCGGTTCTGAGAACTTTCCTAGAACTGATTCAGACAAACATTCCAAGGATGCGCAGCAACATTTACGGCCAAAAGGTGCTTGGTTGGCTCCACAGAAAGAGGCTGCTGTATATGTAGACATGTATAATTTTTGAGGAAGTAATTGAATGCTGAGATTCCTACAAAAGTAGGCTGGACTTAAGATTTTTTGTTGTTTACTTAGGATGTCCTTGAGAATGAAGGCAACAGTGAAAATCGGGTGTTTGTAGTTTTGTCACTTGTATTCTTGAGACATGGAATTGAAGGATGTAGCATTGGAATGTGGGGATACGGAGAAACTTGATATTTAGTGTACAATTCTAAAACGAGGATTACAAGGGAGACTATCCTACACTATACTATAATTTCTATGAATTAACTGTATATTGTGAGATAAGCCCACTGTTGCTTTTGATAGATTGTAGTGCAATATACCCGACCCTTCTCATCATAATCCATTTTTGACCCGATCCAACCTGTTTATTTTCATTTTTCCCGAAACTTGTTATACTGGTTTTCACATTCTTAATTTAACAATTAACACAAACTCTATTCAAACAAGAAAAACTCTCATACGGATGGCCCCTGGATAGGAAACTGAAAAAAAAAACTATTTTACTATCAATTTTGTTTACAAATAAATTGTAGTTTTTTACTGGGGATAAGGTTCTCATTTGATTTAAATATTTATTTTATGGCTAATTTGTCTTTAACGTTTTGGCATTGAATATTAAAATGCCTATTCATATTACCTTAACTTTTCAAGTTAATTTCTTTTTTGTTTAAATTATATCCAAAACGTATAAAATTACTCTACAATATCCCTATCAAAATCTAATACCAATTAAAATAAACCTGCTTTATATTGTTTTTTTCAACTATCCTAAATGAAATTACAGAATTGCTAAGAATGGTTAAAAAATAATTTTACAATTTATAAGTAACTCTACATTTCTGTTTAAGATATTTAGAAAATTATATATCAAAAGTTGATGGAAATATTTTAAAGTAATTTTATAGGTTTTAGATATAATTTTAAAAAATAAATTAGGGTGAGAACATAAAATTAGGATGAAAATCAACATTGAAGAGTTTTACTCTTATAGTAGATCAATCTGGCTCGAGTAAAAATTAATTTAAATATGGTATGTTTTAAAGATACATTCCATATGATCTAAAAAGAAAAATGAAAATATATTTAAACATCCAAAATCAAAATATAAAAGACATATCGGAACCTTTTTCTTTTTTATTTGATATGCTATTAAATTTAATTAGTTACTTTATGCCAATAATTTGTCTCAACTTGCCTTTTGCTGTAACCTAATTTAAAATTCAACGAAAGCATACATCTGACTTTGAATTTCGTTTCTTTAAAAAATAGGGCATTATTTACTTAAATTACTCTTCTGGAGGAAATTGAGATTGAATTGAAATCCACTAAAATTTACATAATTTTTCATTCCCTCAAAAAAAAATAATAATAATAATAATTACAAATTATCATGTGGTCCTTCCTTTCCTTCCAATTGGTTAGTTACTCTACCGGCAATTGCAGCAAAAAATAACGTACTATTTCTTTCTCTTGAAAATACAGGGTAGTTTACTTAATCCGTCTTCTCTTCTCCCAGACCCAGACTCCAACTGATCCGTCGTTGACCATCTCTGCCTGCCATGGCTCGCCCGCCTTTCCTTATCCTTCGCTGTTCTTTAATTCTATTTATCGTCCATGGCATCGTCTCATCAGCTGTCGATTTAAGTAATCTCCGGCGGCCTATGATTATTCCCCTCCATCTCTCAACCCCTAACATCTCCGCTCATCGGAAAGCCTTCGCCAGCGATTTTAACAGGCGGAAGCTCCGTAATTCGGACCTTCCTAACGCTCACATGCGCCTCTATGACGATCTCCTCGCCAACGGGTATTATCTTCTTGCCATCACAATAAATGACATTTTATGTTTTTTTGTATTCGAAATCTCTTGTTGCTGAGTTTTTATGATCTATTTTTCAGTTATTATACGACACGGCTATTTATTGGGACACCTCCTCAGGAATTCGCTCTAATTGTGGATACTGGGAGTACTGTTACATATGTTCCGTGCTCTTCGTGTGAACGGTGCGGCAAGCATCAGGTTTGTTCTGTTCTGTTTCGCGTGATGTTGGATTTTGTGTTACTATCAGTATAGAAACGTTGATTTGGTTAAAATATGAACTGCTGCGCTATCACACCTGTAATTCTGGATTAGCATCTACTTCTAAGATGGGCTTAGTATGTGATGAATTGGGTGAAATTTGCCTAAAGTCTATTCCTCAGAATGAAAAAAATAGAAATGGATTTTTTGCTAATTTTGATGTCCATTGTTTCATCAGGGGTGTGGAAATCTAATTCTCTTTATCAGTTCAGGATTTTAAGAAATATTAAGCTTCTTTTTTTTTCCTTTTTTGGAGGGAAGAATCTGTGTTTTGATTACTTGCAGATTTTTTCTTTTTTTTTTATTTTTTATTTTTTATTGTTGTTCAATTGAATTAGGCTAGGTTATTTATAGCTGTTCGTTGTTGTTATCCAGGATCCAAGGTTCCAACCAGAGGCATCTAGCTCTTATACACCTATGAAATGCAATCCCAGTTGTAATTGTGATGATGAAGGAAAACAATGCACTTATGAGAGACGATATGCTGAGATGAGCTCTAGCAGTGGTGTGCTTGCTGAGGACATTATTTCGTTTGGAAATGAAAGTGAGCTCACACCTCAGCGTGCTGTTTTTGGATGTGAAAATGCAGAAACAGGTGATCTTTTCAGCCAACGTGCTGATGGAATAATGGGATTAGGCCGTGGACCACTTAGTATTGTGGATCATCTTGTTGAAAGGGAAGTCGTTGGTGACTCATTTTCTTTATGTTATGGTGGGATGGGTGTGGGTGGCGGTGCAATGGTTCTTGGCAGGATTTCTCCTCCAGCAGATATGGTTTTCACCCATTCAGATCCTTACCGCAGGTATAATGCTTTCTTAACATCAAGGTCATCGACCGGATTTATCTAGGCATGCTTTTTGGTGCATCTCACACATTTACCTTAGTTTTTCGATGGCAACAGTCCATATTACAATATTGAGCTGAAGGAACTGCACGTAGCTGGGAAGAGGTTGAAGCTAGACCCAAGAATCTTTGATGGAAAGCATGGAACTGTTTTGGATAGTGGGACTACATATGCTTATCTTCCAGAAGAAGCATTTCTTGCATTCAAGGACGCTGTAAGATAAAATGACTCTCGGTTAGGTCTTTTTTTTTTTTGTTCAATTGTCAGGTTTAAAATCTGTTATTCATGTGCTCGTCATTCTTTCTTTTTGATTAATTTTTACAGAAATTATTGGTAATTATATCAAATGGTAATTCATAACATGCTGGAATGGAGTTTTCAGGAATAATTTTGAAAGTAATGTTATATAGTTTTGCTTTAGATTTCTATTGCTCCAGCTCTTCACTTGACTGCAATGGTCCTGTTAGGCACATAGTGGTACTTGGATATAATTATGTTAGGCACATAGTCGTCCTTGAGGTACAAAGAAAAATTATTAAAAGATTCAGCCAAACTTTGGCAATTGACATCTGCCTCACACCCTAGGTGAAGCCAAGCTGCGTAGGTTTTAATTATCATCATAAAGTTATAAAGTTTTTTGTTGATATTTGTAATGTCTTAAAATGTATATTGTATTTGGAATATTGCTTTTAAGATGACGTGGTTGGATTGGTTTAGATAATAAAGGAGTGTTTTTTTCTGAATTTGCCTGTCCTTGCACCTGAAAGCATGCTTTTCATGTTCTGCTCTGGTGTTGTTCTTAGCAGCCTTTAAAGAATTGTAATGAGGTTGAATGTAAAAGAAAAATAGAAATTGCTATGCTTAATTATTGGAGAACTTGGTAAATGTTGCACATAGAATATGGCACGTCTTCGACTGTATTTGCATGTCACCTTTTCATGTTATGGATGAAAAACTTAAGAACCTGCGATGAGGGTTAAATAAGTTGAGTTTTGCTACAGTATAACTTATCCTCATGTGGCAGAACTTCAAAATGAGACATTATGGTTGTACATATTCTAATGCTTTATGGCTTACAAGTGCCATCTTTTTCTTTTGGATGTGAAGGGGATCCTATTCATTAAAATTTCTTTCCATATATTTGAGGACTAATCTCCTTGGATGGGTTTGGATTCCTCATTTGCTAGTTACTGACATCTATACTGTTTTTGCAATCCCATGTAATTGTCCATTTGATGTGGCTTATGGAAACTTTCATGCATCAAGTCTATGTGGGAAATAATTCCTTAAATTCGGTGCTAATGAAAGTCTAGGCTTTGTACTGGGAGTTTTTGCTATGAATTGCAGCAGTTGTTAATTTTGGCATAAAATAAAATAAAGTTTGGAATTTTTGTTTTACTCTGCTGCTTAAGTTCTGACCTTGTCTCTCTGCCTTTAACCTGCTTTTTGTTGTTTTTATCAGTAGATTAATTGTAGTGAGTGTCTTTATGCTTTTTTATGGTGCCGAATGCAGATAATGAAGGAACTCAAATTCCTCAAGCAGATCCATGGCCCTGATCCAAATTACAATGATATTTGTTTTTTTGGTGCTGGAAGGTGTGCCTATTATAAGAGCACAAATAACGATTTTTGCAGTTTTTGCTCGGTGTTTTGAGTCTAAGATTTCCTAAGTCTTGTCTTTCTCTATAGGGATGTTTCTCAACTTGCAAAAGTTTTTCCTAAGGTTGAAATGGTATTCAGCAAAAATGAAAAGCTATCCCTTTCTCCAGAGAATTATCTCTTCCAGGTAACTTGACCAGTTATTGTTCTTAAGACTTTTCTTGACACCCCTGCAAGCTGCTTTCTCCTGAACACTTTTTCCTTTCTTTACATTCTGACATGTGCCTTTTGCTGTTTGTCTTTGTCTTCCTTTCTCTATATGCCGTGCCTTAAAGCATACAAAGGTTAGTGGTGCATATTGCTTGGGAATTTTCCAAAACGGGAAGGATCCAACGACTCTTTTAGGAGGTATAGATAATTAACCATGTTCATCTCTCTATCTCTCTGACCATGGCATGTCATAGTATTGGGATGAGATACCATATGCGCACATATGTGGTGCATGCACATCTGGGCCGTCCGATCGGGTGGACGCATGCGATCCGATGCTCCACATGCGTGCACACTGGATTACTACTCCATAGTATTTACAGTTATTGTTATTCCTTAATCTAAATCCTGACTATCTTGAGTCAAATGTCAAGGTTTTTTAGACATTGCAAAAGGCAATTCTTCACCCTGCAAAATGCAGCCAACTGAAGAGGCCTCTTTTGTCAAATTTTTTGTGCTTACATTTATTGTCTAACAGGAATTCTAGTGCGGAATACTCTTGTGACTTATGATCGTGAGAATGATAAGATTGGTTTCTGGAAAACCAATTGTTCTGACCTATGGAAGACACTGCAAGTTTCTGATGGGCCAGTTCTGGCACCAATAGTTTCCCCCGATGGTAATATAAGTGAAGAAATGCCTCCTGCTGAAGCTCCAAGTCAATTGCCTCCTGTTTTCTTTCAAGGTAGAATGGGTTTTGATGATGTCGACTGCCTTATTTTGTGCTTTGGACCTAATGACTTTTAGCCTGTAAAGCTGGTCATGTTCTTATTTTCTCTTGTGCTTTTGGTGTCACGCTATTAGTTGGTGATTGATACTTTTCTGCTTGTGAAGTTTTGTCTCTCTTATTGAATAAATTAACAATTAAACTGCAGCTTTGAGACTGGACTTTTGGTGGAAAAAAAAAAGAAAAACTTGTCTTCTGTATTTTCTTCTTAGAGATTTCAGTTATTTGAACAAGCCTTTTAGAATTCAAGGTTTGAGTTCGATATCTCATGTTTGTTGAGTATAAACAAATTTTGCATCTCTCAGCAGCGGTCAAAGTCTCTTTCAACTCAAGCTGTCTTAGTTTCCAATATTATTCATTGTCTATATTTTAAAATAATTGCTGAGGAAGTGATCTTTCCAGTGTTTCTCATGCATTGTAGCGTTTTCATTTGGTAATACTTGTTTCATTCTTGATGCACTCAAAATGATTTATAATGCTTGAAATTATCAATTATCCAGTGAAGTAATTTTGACAATTATTATCATGTAGATGATACTTTCAAACCCCTAAGAATATTGCCTTCATGTGATGTCAGGTGAACTTCGAATTGGGATCATAACATTTGATATGTTGATTAGAGGCAACAACTCTTCCATGAAACCCAACTTGACAGAAATAGCGGAGTTCATTGCCCACAAGTTGGAAGTCAATAATTTGCAGGTTAAGTTGAGAGTTACTTTATCATGCCATGGTAGAAGCAATTTAATCCTTACAGATTAATCGATCATTTGTTTTTTACTTCAGCTAGGAAATGGTGATTGGTACTCAATCTGAAACAAGCAAATCAACATAGTGGCATTTGGTGCTTTAATTTTATGGTTATTTGGCGATGATGTAATCTGTCATTTGCCGATTTCGTGATCCAATAATCATTATGTTGCTCGTTTTTCAGGTTCATATGTTGAATTTCACCTTAGAAGGTAAAGATTACCTTGTTAGATGGGGCATATTGCCAGCGGAGACTGCTGACTACATTTCTAATACGACTGCAGTGGTAATAATGCCATCATGAAACCATAGTTACTGCAAATGTAACTTGATCTTTTCCCATCTGTAGGACTAGGCTATAATCTACTAATGGTTGTTTACTTTTTTTTGTCTGCAGAACATAATCATGCAGTTAAAAAATCATCAGTTGCAGATTCCAAAGAAATTTGGGAGCTACCAGTTGGTTGAATGGAAGATTGAACCACAAAAAAAGCAGTATGTTGCATTCTTTTCTAATTATTAACTCTTAACTAGAAATGCTTAGTTTTGAATTACTCCTAAAGTTTTGTTAATTCCATTATATTGGACTTGAGCGTCTCTATCTCCAATTAATTTTACCGGTCTAGAGATTTTGTGAGGTTTTGAGTGTTTCGGCCAGGGTCTTGTTGTATCCGTTGTTCCTTTAGTTGTTTATGCTCACGTTTGAGATGCAGGGTTTGACTTTGTGGCTGGTGATTGCCAATATTAGAATAGTTGTTTTCTTTTGGCCCCCAACTCGACCAATGTTTTAGTGTGCTTCTTTGACATCTGGTTGCTTCGGTATAATGCAGGACATGGTGGCATAAACATTTTGTGGCAGTGGCAGCTGGAGTTCTGGCTACCCTTCTAGTTAGTTTATCTAGCATTGGCATATGGATGGTCTGGAAACAGAGACAAAGAGAACTTGGTTCATACGAGCCTGTTGGTGCCATTGTTTCAGAGCAAGAGCTCCAGCCATTATAATCTCAGTTGAGTTATCACCTGAGGCTTACCTTACTATATGTTGCCCTTGAGTACTAATTTATTTTCAGTGACGGTGATATTCCCTAACCTCTGCTGCTGTAAAAGAATAGATTCAGAGAGGAAAAAGAAAAAAAAGAAAAGTTGGATCTGTTAGGTGCTCGACTGCTCATTGATTGGGATGCTCTGTACGGGGAGAGCAGTGTGTGTCATAGGCGTAATTAGTGAAACATTTTTCTCTTAAAGCAATCCAAAAAACTATATTGTTGTCCACTGAATTGTGAAAACAATATACCAGAGAATCGCAATACATAGATGGTAGATGCATATTTTTCATTTTCTTGTTATAACTTGAAGTTTAATTTTGGTGGAGAATTAGATATAGAATTCTAAGTGCAATTATTTATTATAACCATTAAATTTTTTCATTGTATTTTTTTTTCTCAAAATTCAGCCTAAGCCTATATATATACACACACACACACACACACACTAAGAATTTTGAAGTTAATTTATGACATTGACAGATACAGACATTAAATTTTAGCCGTATATAAAAGAATTTTGCTGAAATTCCATCTTGATGCATTAAACTAGCGCTAGCATATCCATAATCAGGCTATCAAAGTGAGCTGTTGCAAATAGTGATTTGAGCTCCAAACAAGCCTACCATTGATTTGAAACTGCTAACAGCTGTCTCAAAAAGCTACTCTCAATCACCACTCAGTGGTGATGTGCCATAACGCGTGATTAGCAATGTGATGGGGAAGGATACCTCATCACCAGCAGCCTGAAACTTTGATCTTCATTTGACTGAGGCTTCTTTGTCCTACATTGCTTTGTCTGTATCAACATACGAAGCTAATATGGAGAGACGGTGCTCTTTTGTTGCGGCGTCTATTTATTCACCATTGCTCGTTGCAATTCTTCTTTCTTCTTTTTTCTTTTTTCTTTTTTCCAAAGACATGCTGGTTTGCTACTTTCTAGGGAAGCAATAATAGTTGTTGATTTAATCTTTACGATAATCCTTCGTCTGTTTCTTTTTTATGCATGGGAGCAAACTCCTCAAGATTTTTCTTCAAGCACTTTCACAAATCATCCTAGGGAAAAGTTGTTGCCTATGTCTTTTTGAGGTACTTTTCTTTGCTCTTTGTAACTCCACTGGAAAGTCAGTGAAACATGCATTTGTTTCTGATATGGTTATTAATATTATTATCGTATAGTCGGATCCGTTAACTTTAAAAAAACTTTTTATTTATAAAATTCGAATTTATAATTTTAATTATACAAAATAAATGCAAGATAAATTGAACCAAATAATGTCGGTTAAAAAAAACAACTACATTCCGCAAGACATCGAAGATTCTAGTAAGAGTTTATGGAAACAAAAAGAAAAAAGGGACAAAAGTGCGTGGACCTAAGTCTTTAACTAGGGATATTATTGGTGCTTTACACACTTCTAGCTCCTCATGTTGCCTTGTTGATCCTGCATAAAATGGGATAACTTTCTTAATCCTATTTCCCCACACGCATACCCTTCACTGTAATTAGGGGCTCGAATGTCACAGACCAAAATTCAGCAAATATTTCTGGAACTTAAATTATCAGCATTTACCTAACTTTTTAAATGCATAAAATATCATCGGAGAAAAATGGTTAGGTTGTTGCTAGGAATATCAAAAAGCCATCTGTAGTGGGTAAATGGACAAAATTTGTTTAAATTTAAATTTTTCACAAGTCAGTATTGACCTAATATATATATATATTTTTAATTTTATCGTGAAAAATCCATCAACCAAATTTAAATAAATATATATTTTTCATTGGGCTAATAAATCGCACTATCCTTCCAAGAATTTATGTTTTAATGGTTAATTCATTTATATTTTTGGAAGAAAAAGACTTTCTTAGATCAATTTTATAAAAACTTTATAAGTCAACCCAATTAATATAAATAATTCATATAATATAAAGTACATTCTCTATTTTATTTATTTTGACAATTTCCAACATTTTACACGGATAAAATATATCTTTAATTAGCATCAATTTTTTATAATTATATATTTTTATATTATAAATGTATATATTAGAGTAAAATAATATATATATATATATATATGATTAATGTTTTTTAAAATTTAAAAATTATCAAATTTAATAAAAAAAATTAAATAAAAATTATGAAATTTAATGGAATATTTACAATTTAAATTGAGCGGTAGTATGTCTTGCTCTGTAGCAAGTTATGTCTTTTTCCTTTGTATTGCTCTGGAGCAAGTGACGTATACTTCTTTTGTCCTGCAGTGACTTATCCTTTTTTCTTTTCCTTCTTTATGGCTTCGGGTAGTGGCGAAAATCTTGAAGGGCTCTGTGCTAATATGTCTCTTGAAGATGATGATGATTCAGGGGTTGTTTTTGGGGATGAAGACCTAAATAACCAACCTTCAAATTTTCAATGGAGTTTGGTTGGGCATTTTCTAACAGACAAGAATATCAACATTCAGGCTATGAAAAATAACCTGGCCTCTATTTGGAGACCAGTGGTGGGAGTTTACATAAAAGAATTAAACTCTAATCTGTTTATTTTCCAATTCTTCCATGAAATCGATGCTCAAAGGGTGATTGATGGAGGTCCCTGGACTTTTGATAATCATGTGCTTC
Source organism: Excoecaria agallocha (assembly GCA_037975025.1). Taxonomy (NCBI): domain Eukaryota; kingdom Viridiplantae; phylum Streptophyta; class Magnoliopsida; order Malpighiales; family Euphorbiaceae; genus Excoecaria; species Excoecaria agallocha. The sequence goes on from CM075806.1 coordinate 82,605,305, forward strand.
TCCTTAAACGCTTGAAACCTGATGATAGACCTCACAGAGTACCCCTTTTCCATCTCAGTATTTGCGTGCAAGTCCATGATCTACCGGTGGGTTTCATGTCTGAAAGGGTTGCTAAGAGTATTGGAAGTTATTTAGGTGAATTTTTATATGCTGATCTAAATAATTTTACCGGCTCTTAGAGAAATTATATGTGTATTACTGTGTTGATTGATGTTCGCATCCCTCTGAAGAAAGAGATGAAACTGAAGAAGTCCGGCGGTAATTGTTTTGGGTGAAATTCCAGTATGAAAGACTCCCTTCTTTCTGCTTCATATGCGGTTTAATGGGGCACATTGATAAGTTCTGTTTAGTTCTGTTCAAGCAACCACAAGATGCAGTAGTGACGAAATATGAGGAGTCCATAAGAGCTTTTCAGTGTAAACAGCAAAACTCCATTGGGGAGAAATGGATAAGGGAGGCATCTATGATGGCTAGAACTGACAATTCCGATCAGTATTCTGACTCCGCCATGAACACTGATGAGAACGTGGCTAAAGGCAATATGGAAAGAAGAGATGATCGTGGGAAAGGGGTGTCTGTATATGAGGAAATGATGGAGGAATCTGCATCTATTTTTTCGTGTAGTGCTATTTGTAAGCAATCTCAAGGAATCATCATCTCTGATAAGTCAACTGAGCCAGCTCAACATAATGGGTTACTTATTACAATTCCTAAATGCAGACGTTTAGAGGAGGAGGTTAGTTTGGGTTTACACGATGGACCTCAGGCCAATTCTGTATCTATTCTGTCTGGTCCTAAAAATAATTTTTCTGCAGGCTCTGGTCCTTGGACCTGCAACTATTATGAATTGCTTGATCTGGAATTGTCGTGAGTTGGGTAACCCACTGACAGTTCGAGTTTTGAAAGACCTTGTTTCTAGTAAAAGGCCTGAGTTTGTTTTCTTAATTGAGACATTGTGTACAAGAGAGACTGGATTTTTTAAAGAATTTGTTGGGATTTGAAGGTGTTTTCGGGGTGGATTGTATGGGCCATAGTGGAGGCCTGGCTTTTCCATGGAGGGAGAAACGTACTGCTAAGCTTCTGGGTTATTCAAAGTACCATATTGACATTGAGATTTGTCTGCCTAACACCACTAGTTGGCGCCTTACTGGCTATTATGGAATCCCAAAATGAAATAGAAGACAGGAATCGTGGGCTCTTATTCGCAGGTCAGTCTCTGTCTCAAATCTTCCTTGGTGTATTATAGGCGATTTTAACGATGTTCTGAGTTTTGCGAAAAAAAAAAGAGGAGGGCAGGATCAACCTTCCCATTTGATTCAAGGTTTTAAAGAAGCTGTGAAAGAGTGCGGTTTGGTGGATCTGGGTATGGAGGGTTATCCCCTTACTTGGGCGAGAGGGTTTGGTGCCTCGTTTGTAGAGGACGCCTTGATAGAGCGCTCGCCTGTAGCAACTGGGTTTCCAGGTTTCCCATGTTCAAAGTGTCAAATCTTCTTCTTAGCTCCTCTGATCATTCTCCTCTTTTACTGGATACTAAACTCTTGATGTCAACTTGCTCTAAGAAAAAAAGATTAAGATTTGAAAACACCTGGACTTTTGAGGAAAAATTCTTGCAATTGATCTCTAATATTTTGCGGAGTTATCCTCAAGACCGGTTAGAAGACAAGCTCCATCACTGTACTACTTTCTTGGCCAATTGGGGTAAATTTATTACCGAAAATTTTCCTAAGAAGCTTGCTAAACTGAAGAGGAAAATTGAAGTTCTCAGTGCTCAGGGTGCTCTTTTTAATCAGATGGATTTTTCGGATATTCAAAGGCGTTATCATGAAACGCTTCACCAGCAGGAATTGTTTTGGAAGCAGCATGTTAAACTTGCTTGCCTCAAAGAGGGTGACTCCAATTTTAAGTATTTTCACGCTGTCGCTTCTAAATGGGAGAGGAATAACAGGCTTTCTCAGCTCAAAGATCCTTCTGATCAGTTTTGCAACTGGGATACAGGCATGGATAAGGTAATTCTTGACTATTTCTCTACTATTTTTACTTCAAATGCGCGTGATTCAGATAGTGTTTCTTCCCGTATTCGTAATAGAGTTATGCCTGAACAAAATGAGTATTTGCAGCAAGACTTTACTCCGGAAGATGTGAAGGATGCTCTGTTTAGTATGCATTCCGGCAAAGCCTTGTTTGGATGGGATGAACCCCGCATTCTATCAATGATGCTGGAGCATTGTAGGGATGTGAGCAGGGACTGTCTGGATATTATCCGAAGTGTAGTTTACCACAGGGCTTAAATGATACCGCCATTGTCTTAATTCCAAAGAAGAAGGATGCAGTGGGAATGGCGGACTTAAGGCCAATCAATTGCATTATGTAACGTAAGGTATAAGATTGTGGCCAAAATGTTTGCTAATAGATTAAAGTTTATCTTGCCATCGGTTATTTCTGAATTTTAAAGTGTGTTTGTGCCTAATTGGTTGATTACTGATAATGTGGTAGTTACTTTTGAAAGTATGCATTTCCTTAAGCACAAATCACAGGGGAAAGATGGTTTTGCAGCTTTTAACTCGACATGAGCAAGGCATGTGATAGATTAGAATAGGGTTTTATGTAGAAAGTTTTGATTGCCATGGGGTTCAATGTTCAATGGATCTCTTTGATCAAGATTTGTATGCAATCTGTCAATTATTTTGTGAGCTGTGAAGACAAACTCTTGGGCCCGATTATTCCTAGTAGGGGTTTACGACAAGGCGACCCTTTGTCTCCGTATCCTTGCATCCGAGGGACTCTCTGCTTTGATATACAATAGAGAGGCGTCCAATTTAATCAATGGGTTTCATGTTTGCATTGGTGCTCCAAGAGTCTGTCATTTACTTTTTGCTGATGACTGTTCTATTTTCTTTAAAGCAACTAAGATGGAGTCCACGGTGGTTAAATCCATTCTGGACGTGTATGCTTCGGAGTCGGGTCAATTGATTAACTTCAACAAATCTGCCATTAAATTCAGCAAGAATACTTCTCTCCAGGCCAAGCAACAAGTCTGTTCTATTTTCGCAGTTAACGAGGAAACTGAGTTCTCTTCCTACCTTGGCTTGTCGTCTCTTATTGGATGGAATAAAAAGGCGATTTTTGCTTTTATTGAGCAACGTATATGGAAGTGAATACAGGGTTGGAATCGCACTTTTTTATCCAGAGCAGGGAAGGGAGGTGCTTTAGAAAACAGTTGTGCAGTCAATCCGCAACTATGCTATGTCAGTGTTCTTATTGCCTCTTGATCTCTGTTCTAAAATTGAGCATATACTCAACTCTTTTTGGTGAGGTACGAAGACTAATGGCTCTAAGAGAATGTGTTAGCGGCGTAAATTTGGTGGGATGGGTTTTCGCTTTATTCTGACTTTAATCTCGCATTATTAGGCAAGCATTGCTGGAGGCTAGTCTCTGATTCTAGTTCGTTAATGGCTCGTTTTCTTAAGGCCATATACTATCCTACGTCTTCTCTCTTGCAAGCTTAATTGGGTAATAATCCTAGCTATGTTTGGCATGGATTTATCTCTGCTCTTGATGTTCTCAAAAAGGGCCTGCGAAGACGGATAGGGAATGGGCTTCATACTTCGGTGCTTGGTAATCCTTGGTTGCCTGACCAGGTTAATCCCTATATTTCTACTTCCAATCAATTTAGTTCTTCAGACTAGCATGTTGCTGGTCTCATTGACTATGATAATAAAGCTTGGAGATTTGATATGCTAGCTAATTTCGATGATAGATATCGTAATTTAATTGCCAGTATCCCGTTGAGTTGGCGTAATACTCTGGACAGTTGGCAGTGGATTTTTGAGTGTAATGGGAAGTATTTAGTCAAGAGTGCTTATAGAGTTCTGCATGAAAAACCGGATAATTTTCCAGATTTGATGTCTCCCTTCTGTTGGCAAAAATTGTGGAATTTGATGATTCCACCAAAAAAGAGGAATTTTATGTGGCGGGCCATCCATTCTTGCCTTCCTGTCCTAGATGTTTTATTTTCAAAAGGGATTGCCATTGACTATTCATAACAAATTTTATGTGGTGGTTTCGTGATTCAAAAGGGATCCATTTTGCTGCTGTCCCTTCCTCCTTGAATGTTTGCTCTTGGACCCCTCCTGCTGAGGGTTGCATCAAAATTAACAAAGATGCAACAGTCTTTGAGGCTTTAAACAAGTGTGGTACTGGTTTTGTTGTGAGGGACCATAAAGGGAATTTTTTAGTAGCTGGAACTAAAGTTTATCATGGCACTCTGGATCCTGTTGTAGTGGAAGCTCTAAGAGTTCGAGAGGTGTTAAGTTGGTTGAAGCAAAATCCTATTCCTTCAGCTGTTGTTGAATCTGATTCAGAAATAGTCATTAGAGCTTTGAAAGATCAAACCAGTTATGACTCAGATTTGGGCAAACATTATCTCTGATTGTTTTCCCTTTTTTCTGTTGATGTTAACCTTAGTTTTGGTAATGTTAAAAAGGTATGCGAACCAGTTGGCTCATTTACTTAGCCTCCGTTTTTATGTCAAACCTTATGTTCTGAGACTTGAATCCCTCTTCTTGTGTTTCTTCAGCTATTGCAGCTGAGTTAATCCTTCAGTTATGAATTGTTTGTTTGTCTTCAAAAAATTGAGCGGTAGTTACCCTCCATGGCTGTCCCTCCATACATAACTTAAAAAGAAAAAAAAAAGAAGAAAATCAATAAAGGAAGGCATAATCACGTGGGACCCAATCAGATGGGTATAGAAAGAACTGGGAACCGACCAAACCCCGAAGTGCCTGTTTTTATAGTACAGTTCACATGGTTGTGCCTCGTAAAAATCAGCGATCCCACACCCTCCTACAACAACAAACCCCTCCGTTTCTTTTTCTTTCCACGTCAAATTCTGTCTTTAATGGTCCCCGTTTCTATTTTAGACTATTATTCCTGCTAAAACTTAACATTACCACCCCTTGTAATATAATTTAATTAAAGAATACAATGTAAATAAAGTTCAAGCGACAATGACAATGAGAAATTATTTTATTTGTAGCAAATGAATTGGATTTTTAAGTGTCATAAGAACTCAATTAAAGACTAGTATTTATTTATTTGGCTAAAAAAAGACATATTTAAATAAATACTATAGTTTATAATTATTATTAATTGTACACTAAAAACCTGACCAGATCAAGTACATTAGATAGAAATTAGAACAAAAGTAATAACCATCAATCAGTTCAAACAAATAATAACAATCACTTGTTCTTATTCTACAAACACTCCTATTTCTCTACATATTTATATGACCTGATAATTAAGCTATATAACTAATATATATAATAATGTATTAAATATTTGATATTGCTCCATTGAACAACATTTTGAAGCCTTTAAGAGCAAAGATCCGTGAAGTGTAAGAATCAAGGGCACTTAGGCTTGCCCTTGGAGTTCTTCATGTCCCTGTAACAAGGGCACTCGTGCTTATTCCCGTAAGTCCCTGAGGGCACACAGTTGCATTTCTCACAGCAAATTCCGCAGTACTTCAAGCACCGATCTTTAACTCCTGCTTTTGAGCACCTCGCCTCACATTTGGAGTCACAGAATGCTGTTTTAAATCAAATAATAATTATCCCATTTTCACACTTAATAAACCCACCAAATTAACTTCCAAAACAAATAATATCCATACATATGCGTACCTGAACCAGCCATTGTAACCTCAAAGAGAGAGGAACCGAGAACAAGGCACACCAGCAAAATACCTGCAAAGACTGCCTTCATTTTTTTCTTCTATACTCTTTTGAGAAAAACAAAAGAATATGACTGAACTTCCTTAGTAGAGGACTTTAGTAAGTGTGGTGAAGCGTGGAGAAAAGGGGTATTTATAGTGCCAAATAAAGTAGGTAAAAGGTGAGGGCGGTGGTTCTACATAGTCCCTGCGAGTGCGAACTTGTTTAAATATTCTGATTAAAGTAAATAAATAACCAGCAGATTACAGACTGTCACGTGGATTGAAATGAAAGAAACAAACTTTCTATGGTCGTTGGCTCTATCTATCATCTGGTACCAGATTATGGGATATTAATAAGTGTGACTGGGTAAAGGTATTTTCTTATTTTCTGCTTCTCTGTTAAATTTGCTTGTCTTAATTACTACTGTTTACCATATGCTGAAGTTAGTGGCCAACCAGCAATGCCAAATTGCCAATACGTGAAGCTTAATTTTGTCTTTATCACCATGTTACGTGAAGCTTCCTGATCCTGCCACCTTTTCTACCTCCAAAGCAAAGACATCAACTGCTTTAATTTCAAAAATTAAAAGAAAATTACTTGGAAGCAAACAACACATAAATTACTCAGCTTTTCACATAGCTTTACTTCAAAATGGCGAACAATTCTCAAGACCATTAGTTCACACAAGTTTAGTTAAAAAATGACCCTTCGATATATGTATGTATGCAATGAATATTACTCTCTATGTTTCAAAATAGATGACGTTTAAGAAAAATATACAATAATTAAAAAATATAATTATTTCACTATTAAAAAATATTGTTACCCTTACTATATTAATTACATTCATTAATAAAATATTATCTTTTTTCAAAATTAATTAAGAATATATTTAGTAAAAATTAATTAATGTATCTTGATTATATCAATGCGTCATGTATTATGAAATAAAATTTTTTTTAACGTTATTTATTTTAAAATAAATGAAGTAATCAAATAAAAACAGGAAACTGAAAAGTTTGTGTCCAGTGTGCGTGGTTGTTTCCTGAGAAGTCTCTGGAAACTAGAGAGGGCAATAAATGAAATGAAAAGTTGAGCAGGGGCAGTGGATGAGCACTACTTCTACCACTTAAAGTGCGGATCATCCCATGAGCCATTTAGTACTAGAAAGTAGGAACTACAAAAATCCCCACCATCCTCAATGCTTACATTAATTAGTTTTTTAGGATCTCAATCTTTAGATTTATATTAGAGATCAGTCCGAATTAACTAGCTGGTATTAAGAAAGGCAATTCTAGTCCATCAATTGTATAGCCCCATATATAAATTTTATATTATATTAAAGTTAATTATCTTTGTACATTCTACCACTACTACTACCAGTTATTCATTCACCCGTTTATCGACGAAATAATTGCTACCATATTCTGTTACAATCTTCTCTCTCAGGCAATTAATCTTGGTGATATTTTACAAATGTAAATCAAAATGATCGAAAACATTTTAAAGGTAAATCAAAACTCTTATTATATTCATTAAACTTGTTATTAGTGTGACTTCTCTTCGACAAAAGGTAACCTTCGTTGATGTTTTGGCCACTTTTCAAGCGTCACAAATTTGTTGACGAAGCTAGAAAACACAACATGTGCATGTATATGCGATTATCGAACTACTACTAGTAAAGATAAGGAGAAAAGGATTAATTGGATAATAAGAATTGAAAGAGATGGGGCATTTGAATAGATGCCAACGAAGAATCACACATTAAAATGCATTTCATTATAAAATGAATAAGTAAATAAATTTTTTCCAAGATATATATGATATGAGGAATATGTTCATCATCGGCTGGTGGAGCACACACAATAAATACCTAACCCCACCTAAAAGAGAACTGCAGCTGTAAAGCTGAATGATTCAATTTTGTGCTTGTGCTCCCCACTTAGCATATTACTAATTAATTACTAATTACATTCATCTGTTAATTGAATGGCCCACTATCCCTAAAAAATCATTTCTCATCGTATAATTACAGAGTTTCTGTTTAGGATGTAGCATGCAATTGGCATTAATCCCATCCTCAAACATCTTATGATTTAAGCAAATATGATTATCCACTCAAATGCAATCCCTGTGGTTTAAATTAGAACAAAGATAATGAGCTTTAGCCCGCCCTCTTTAATGTTATGTCGCAGGATTTATTATTATTATTATTATTATTATTGAAGAGTCTGAGAGTAAATAGTGGGCGATACAGTATAAATACAGTTTATCTGTTAATCTGAAAAGTGAAAATTGATGAAAATGGCCTGCAAATAGTGATATGAGGTATCGGATGGTTGATTTGTAAATGTGGCTCCGATGCTTAAGTCAATTCAGATACTAAAAGGGCAACCCTTACAGAGAGAAGTGTCCTACGAGAGCTTTATTTATAAGCTTTGGTGTCTTTGACCATAATGACCATGCTTGAGGATGCCAATTAATTTTGTCCACGGGGATCAACTGCTCGAGAGGTTCGATATGTGGACTTTCTCAATAGACTGTGGGCCTCTAGGCGCCAGGCCTTGACTGGCCTAGGTTCAAATAACTAATTATCAAATTTTTTTGGCAAAATTATCAAATTGTTATTGATTTATGTAATAAAATATTTCCATAAAAAAGCCTTTGAAAGATATATATCACGAGAAGTAAAGATAAATAAATCTCGAAACATAAATTTACAAACGTCGAGATCGTCCGCTTTTTGAGTTACCTGTCTAGTTCTCATCCACACCACACAAGCCTCAATATGAAAATTTTTGTGCCACGAACTAAAAACTCCAATGAAAAGGAGAAAAAGTATGTGAAAATAAATTGACAGAGTTTCGGTATGTGAGATTTTTCTTGCATACCAAGAACAGAATTCTTGGCCCTATTTATATAACTTCAATTAAGGTATTTTAATTTTCCTTAATTGGTGTGAATTAAATTGACAGTTACAATTAAATTATTAGAGAAAATAATATTTCATTAATATGTCAGTTACCTAATTTAAATTAAGTAACTATTCATATAAATGCACACTTAAATGGCAGATTTTTCAATTAAGGAAAATTTCAATATGAAACTAATTACATGTATATTATTTTCTATTTTGATAAATTATCGTTTATATCGGAATTAATTTCTCATCTTGTAAGTCATTGACGTATCTCAAACTTTTTCATCTTCCACTCACACATAACAAAATAATTTTCAGTCATTATCTCATATCATATAGGCAGATAGTTCTATGACCAGCATACGTCGAGAACACTAGTGTTATACATCTATTAGGAATATATAGCATTTTGAGAAACAAGATTTTTTCATAATAGTATGCCAAACTCTAAATAGTTTTCTCATATTCGTTATTTTATCTCATGATCTCATAAAAATAAATTTTGTTGGTAGGTAAAAAATTAATAGGTCTATTCAATAAATATGACTAGAAAATTATCCAAATTAATAATATGATTAGGAATTAATTTGATTTTAAATTTAATTTGAATTTTTTAAAAGCTAGAAATACTTTGTAAACATCGGATCCAAATTTGCATAATATGAGTAGATTGAGAAGTCAATTTTTCTTGTAAAAAAAGATATGTACCATTCAAAAGCTAGAGATGATACGATTGGACAAATATTTAGATTTTAGACTAAGTATATGTTTATGTCACGATTGGAATATCAAACTCCCATATTCTTCTTCTTATATTATTACTATTAGGCTTAATGTGGGTTTTTACCTTAATATCTGAAATTTTAAGTGTTTAATTTTACTATTTCTGTACAAAATAAATATTAATAAGCTGATTAGGCAAGAAGACTTAAACAGCGTGAAGCTCCTTTTTCCAACTTATCCACTTTCCTCGTTGGAACAAAATAGTGTATTTTTCGGTTTATCTTCGACATCTCCACCTTCAACTCAATTAGCATCAAACTCCTATACATAACTCAACACACAATCCAAGAACACTGTATTTATGGTCTTAATATTATACATGCTGTCGTGGACTATTTGTCAATATGTGTTATAATTAACCTGATGCCATTGTACAAACCTTTTGATTGATTAAGGTTCGTATAAGCATCATTGATACACTAATCGAAGTTTTGTGTAATTGTTTTCCATATATATGTCTTGCTAGTACCACCGTGGCCATTGATGAAAAAAGCTTTCCCTTAATATTGTGCATACAATCGACTGTAGCTTCATAAGCCTTTTTCTAACATTGATTTAAAGCCAAGTACATTTCTTCATGCATTTATTTTTGTAGTTAGCAATCATAATCCAACTCTTCATTCAAAAGCCGATTTGTTAAATCTCATAATAGAGCAAAGTTTGTAATAGGCGTCCACTCAATATCCTATAATGTTTTGCCCATCATCATTAACATGTGTTAAATCTCAAATATGGCATAGCTAGGTCTGGACTTGTTCTTCGATTAATTGTACATTTTGAAGTCGGAGTCTTTTTTCTCTGCAAATGAAATATGTCTTTTGATAAGATATTACTGTTGGCTTTCCAAAGCTCATGTGCATCGGCAACTTGACAATGCAGGAATATAATTCCTAATGACAAATAAGTTTCTTAGTTCATGTTCAGCGGCCGATAGTGATGCTTCTTCTAGACCATTGTTCCATTCTTTATCATCATCCAAGAGTCCCAAAGAATTGTTAGTGGTTATACCTAGACCAAACATTTAATCATTTATGTAATGTCATATTTCATTAGCAAAAGTCAGATTCCAACTCCAGCGTGACGTTTTAATTTGCTAATTTCTTCCATCGATTAGGTTATTTGGTGTGGAATTAGGCTTACTAAATAATTAATTAATATATGAATAACAGAAGTTAATTTGTTCTTCATATAGTCTCTAGTCATAAAGTCAGCCGACAACGATGTTTGCAATAAGCATTTTCACAGGTCTAATGCATGACTATATGACTTTACACCCCACCATCCCACCCAACCAGCTGAATATATATCTTCCCCATTTCATTTCTTTGTTTAATAATCATGGGATAATCTGCTATGACTAGGGGTGTTCATGGGTTGGGTTAGATTAAAAATTAAAAAAAAAAACAACCCAAACCAATATAGATAGTTTGAGACGGTTTGGGGCGGTTTGAATGGTTTTTTTTGTTGTAATTTAAAATGGTTTGGGGTGGTTTTAAAACGGTTTGAAATTATTTGAAACGATTTGAAGTAAATTAACTATATAAATTAACTATATACTAAAAAACTTATAAAATAAAATAATAAACAAAATAATAATTACATTAAATTATAAATAATACTAAATTTAAATACTACATATTAAATTTAAAATTAATAAATATTAAAATTTATATTCAACAAGCATTGTACTGAAATATAATATTATCAGTCAAATATTAAAATGAACATAAGCATTGTACTTAATGCTAAAACGGAAAATAAGATTTCAAATGAAAATAACATCCCTTTGGCTTGTAAGACACAGCACCTAATCCTAGCTACTGTAACTGAGGAAGCCACACAAACCCATTGATCGATAATGGTCTCATTTTCTGATTAATGAATTCAAGGCACTTGAAAGAAATGAAGAACAGGCAAAAGAGAAACAAATGTATAATTATATATATTATATGTTAACATAAAGCAATTACATCTGAAGCAGGAAAATGTAAAGCTAAAGTAGAGACAAGGCACATTGCAACAAATAAAGGCCTGATAAAATACTTATTGCCTATGAGAATTAACCTATGCAAGACAAAGCAATCCCTCTATTTTAGTGAAACATGGGAGGCAGCAACAGAATCAACAAAATCACAATGGCACTTACAGGACTTACCTTGGCACGAATCCCTCTATAACTAAGATTGAACAGCACACCGTAGCACAAATCCTACAAGAGTCTGAAAATATCATTAAAGTATTGTATTTTGAAACGGTTTGAAGTAAATTAACTATTATATATTAAATTGCACTAAAATTAAAATACCATATACTAAATTTAAAACTAATAAATACTAAAATTTATATACAAATCAACAACAAGATACACGTATTTCCCATCATTATGCACCTTCAGCAACCTGACAATAATTTTAAATAAAACATATATCATGGAATAAGAAAAGTTACTAATCTGATTACACAGGAAATAACTTCAAAAGAAATCAGATAAACTTTTGATCTCTTCAAGAACGATTCCCAGACTAGTTAAAGGAGAAGAATAATAAATGATAGTATTTCAAGATAAAAACCCTGAATGATAGACATGTCTAAAAATCAATACATTAGAAGGAACTAGGCATCAAAAAATGATAATTTCTAGAATACAATATTTGAGGCGAAATATGCATCAAACCCCTGACTCCAAGTATTGACCAGACTTACTGCAGATTCCAATCAGTTTCTATATACACTAATCAATATTTGTATTACATATAATGTGTATGAAGATGTGCACGCCTAAGCACCAAGATAAAATTGAGGTACTACTGAAGAGTAAAAATATCTTTAAAACCATCCTCTCATGGATATTTTATTTTCTAAATACAGAGCAAGGGACTTGAACAGCCTTAGCTATGACCAACAGCAAATCCTTGAACAGCCCTAGCAAGTCACATAAGTTCAGGATATATATATATATATATATATATATATATATATATATATATATATATATATATATATATATATATATATATATATATATATATATATATATATATATATATATATAAAGAAAAAGAAAATGAATAATACATCTAGAACCATCAAAACTTAAACACAAAATGTTATAGAAAAAGCAAATCCAATGTTTAAACTCTTAGCCTGCAGACAATAGGGAGGATAATCAATGTTTGAGTAATGCATCAAAAAGGGAAGGAGTATGTAAGGGAAGAGACTTGTTACAGTGGAAGGCATGATCGGAGTCATTTTGATAGATTCCTTTCCACTTCGATGGAATCGGTCTATTCCATTTTGCTCTAAATATAAACAAGTGCAAACTTTTTTAAACAAATAGCTCAGATGACAAGTAATTAATATTTGGTCTTACCCTTTATTAATTAGTAAGTGGCAAGTCATTACCAAAATCAAGATTTCCACACTTAAATCCAATAATTGATGGGTCACCATTTTTTTTCTTAGTACCATCCTAAGCATTGTCGTAAATCCAATAAGAAGTATAAATAGCTGCATAAAATTTAAACTAAAACAGAAATGAAACCATGAAGTTTTCAGTCCAGCTGTAAATATATACCAATTAATTAAAGATGGTTTTATCCCTGTAATTTGTAATTAATATGCCATTGTTTGTGTTAGAAATAATTTGTGAGATTAGACTAAAAATGTGTTGATTTCTGGTACTGAAGGGGACAGAAAGAGAGGAAAAAAAATTGACGAAGAACTTGAAATTGGAGGAAAAAAACTGCAATCGTTTTATCTTAGCCTGAACGAAACGCAAAACACCAAAAATGGAAGGAACATATGCGGCGTTGCAATCAGATTAGCAAAAACCATGAGAATCGAAGAAGAATAACAAAGAAATAAACATCAAATTCAGCTTTAAAAAAAACGATAAACAGAAATAAAATGTAATACCTAAGAAATCAGTGCCTTTGAGGCCTTTGGTATTAACAAGCTGCACTTCCAATGTGCCGATGGCAAGAGACGAAAGAGGGAGATGAGGGCAAGAGACGGCAGAGTAGCGGGATGAGCTGAGGACAGAGTCTAGGGCACGATAGAGAGAGAGATGGGGAGAAGAAAGGAAAAAGTCGGTTTAGGTAATAACCCGACCTAATATAAAATAACCCGACTGCTTTTCATTTAAAACTGCAAAAGGTCACCCAACCCGACCATTAAATCACCTAAACCGTATTTTCTTGGTTTGGTTGGTTTGGATTGGCTGGGTTGGTCGGTTTGCCAAAAAATGTGAACAGTCCTAGCTATGACTCCTTTTTTCTTTAAAAATGCAACAACAAGAGAGAAGCTAAAGGCCAGAGGGGGAAATGGATTGCTTGAGCTTAAAGATAACATCAAAGCAATCTATTTCATCTAAAAGGTCTTCATTAACTTGTCTTAATCAACTCGCTCAGAAACTTAAGCTATAAAGCATTAAGAACAATTTAAATCAATGGAATATATAGAGAGAGAGAACAATAATCAATTTAATTTTGTGATAATTATAAACTGGCTCCAATTTATTGGGATTTTAACAATTTAAAGTATTTTTATTAACAATTAATTCTGAATGTTTAAATTTTTAATATTCGGTTCGGTTTAAAATAACAAAAAAATATTGATGTGGCATTCAAGCACACCGTTGTACGAGAGATACGTAATTGATGGAAAGTGAAACCAACTCTCTTCCTTTTTTATTTTGTATTTTTTATTTTTTATCAATGGAGTCCCACTTTAATGCCACATAATATTTTACGATATCTTTAAATGAAATTTTAACGTATGGACTAAATTATTAAAAATTTAAATGCTTCTAGCTTAATTGTTAAGAAAAGTTCTTTGAGAAATTGTATTGTTAGCAGCCAACGAATCAGGTCAGTTTGTAGCCATCCCATTAATTCTTAATGAAATTTGCCCCTCAAAAATATACTTCATCTGTTCACAAATATTTTTTTAAGTGTATTTACAAATAAATATCAATTTTATAAATTTATAATATACTTACATATATCATCTATATAATAAATATTAATTCAATTTTTAAAAATATATTAATAATTTATTATTTCTTTTTAAAACTAATAAATTAATGAAAACATATAATAATAAACGAGTCAATTAAATTTTGTAAAAAAGTCTTATTTGAGTTATTTGTGAATACAGAGAGTACAAGCCAAGAAAATAATAAATTTGTGAAGATGGACGCTTTGAGTTTGATTTTAGAAAAATGCGAGAGAAAAGTATGAAAGTAAAACGCAACATAATAACATAAAGTAATGAAATTTGCATAAAGAAAAAAATGAAAGAATAAGAAATGTGATGTTGGTTTTTCCATTTTATTTACTTTATCCTTTTTATAATTATTATCTATTTTTTAAATAAATAAAAGAAATTATTATTATTATTATAAATAAAAAGATTATAATTATTATGATAAATAAAAAGATTTTGATAACTTTTTTATTAAATCAATTATAATATAAAATGAGTTATTAAGTATTATTAAAATTAAAAAAATCATAATTAATAATATAAAATGAGAAATTTAAATTTCAGATAATTAAACAATTTATAAATTTACTATAGCTTAAAAAAAGTGAATTATAGTTTGACATAGACTAAAAAGAAAATATGACTAAAAATTATGGAATAGAATTAGAGGAACTTTTATATAGATAATGTGTTTAGAAAAAATATTTATAAGAATAGGGTGTTTTGAATTTTAATTGAAAAAATGGGGTTTGTTTGTTTTCGTAGGTGTCAGCTACGGGAATGAAGAAAGTGAGGCCTGCCTACAAAATGCTTCCTTTAGTGATCCCATAGGTACCTTCTACAGGAATGGCAAGTGGGGTTCGCATTCAGCTGGAAAGATAAATTATTGGTGCCATGATACCGTAGATACTGAAAATAGGTTCAGGCTCTGAACTCGCAACCCATTACTATGGATTCAATCAACTTTTTTGTTTTTTCAACCTAGTAATTATGAATTGCATTGAAAAAGTATGATCCGTCTGCCTATATAATGAGTCTCCATTTCACCTTTAGTTTTCAACAATTATAGATTCGAGTGCTTATATAAGGAGTCCCTATTTTACCTTGCAAAAAAGTTCAGTTTGCAACAATTATAGCAGATTTGCAAAAAAATTCGTTTGCAATATATATTACAATTTTAGTGTGTAGCATAATATTAATATCGGATAAGATTTTTTAACATATTATTTATAATTTGATACTTTGTATTTTAATTGTTTATATAATAAATCAATTTTATATTTGATTTGATAAATTATAGGTAGTATACATTCAATAAACAAAAAATCTATCGACAACAGTAGCCTAAGATACAAGGTAATTTTTTAACTATAAATTATTTATTTATATTTTATAAGTAGATAATTATTAAAAAAATATAAATTTTTTCTTAGTATTCCTAAATAAATTAAAATACTTATAAAATAATATGACTAATTTTAAGTTGATAAAATAGCATGTTAAATAAGAATATATATATATATATGGTTGAAGAAGTGAAGTTTGGAGGAAGAAAATAAAGATATCGGTAGCACTGTTCATCCATGAGGAAGCATTGTCGGAGATATCGAAATCCGTAGCTGCTGCCTACGGGATCAGAGTATGATCCTGCAAGTGGCAGCTACGGGATTAAACTTTCCTCGATAGACGTGCTCACAATTAGCAAATATTTCGTTCTTTCACTGTAGACGTGCGTGAATTAAATCCCATAATTAACTGCTACGAGATTGATCTAAATCACCTCAATTTCATAAATAAAATCCAAATCACCTTATTTTTATAAATAATCTTTTATTTTACATTGTTCATAAAAAAAATCCCAGAATTAGATGGAGTATTATTTATTTAATAAATGGTGGAAATAGTGAAAAAAAATTGTTTTTTTGATGAATGATAAATAAAAAAAGTATAAAGGCAAAAAAATGAAGGTACGGTTGATGAAATGATGAGAAAATGAGATAACATAACAATTAACAGGGTGGCGGTAATTTGGGTTTTGTGAGGTTATTTAATTTAAAGGACGAAGCAAGGATAAGAAGAAGATGCATGGGGTCCACGCGCACACCGATGATAAAGAAGGATATTTAGAAAGAAGAGATGATTGGCTCAAAGCACAGTTTGTCTCGTAGCATGCAAACTTTATCAATCATGATCATAGATCAATGGTCATCAGCTCAAATCCACCGATGGTCAGAAACTGCTGCATTTTACATCGAATATTACGCTGGCAGTATCATCACAATTTTAAAAGATTGGACTGTACCGAGATGTGGATCCTTACATGTGATCCCTTACCGTTTTCAACGCATCATTTTTTTTAAGAAATAAAACAACTCTTATTGGCATCTGTTAGGCTGTTACTCTCATTGTAAATTCTCAGCTACCTATTCAGTTTCGCCTTCAACATCATAACATGCCTTCAGGATACCCCTCTCTAACTAATCCATCTAAATAAGTACTTAATAAGCTGGATTTTTCCTTTTTTTTTCTTCTTATTAAATCACACTTGCAAATTTCTTTTTAATAAGCTGGATTGAATGTTACTTAGATGTTAGATTTCAGCCATGGGTTCTCAATCTTGATTTTCTTGTCATGAAATACAAGACATTATCTATGTAAATTTTTGTTTTCTTTTTTTTTTCTTCTAAAATTGGAAGCATTTTTTGATTGTATAAAACATAAAAGCATTGGAAAAATAAGCTTTTGACGATGATAATGAAAAAAATACACTCATAGTATTTTGTTTTACGATTTGCCAAGGAAAAAATAGTTAGTTCTATATTTTTCAAGCAATGAGCAACCTTTTTTGTGAAAAAAGGAAACACTTTACCTTACCAAATAGATTCGTGAACACTGCTAACATGGAGGAAAGGAAAGCAGAAACCTAGTAAGGTAAATAATAACTGGATTAAAATTATCATTTTTATGATAGCAATCGTGAAGTGCAAGAATTATTCCCCATACGTGATACGGTATATTGGTGATACGTGCAAATGACTGAATAATAATAGATTGTATAACGAGATCAAATAGAATTTCATAGAGAATTAATTACATCCCTTGATTACAATATTCGAACTAATTTTGTGAAGTAATTATCCATAGAGAGCAAAGTTTAATTTATTTTTTACAGTACTTACTAATTTTAAGAGCAGCAGTCATCCTTGACACCCATGTTGGTTTATTAGTTGCCAGAGTCAATCATGATTCATGGCGAATAGCCAATAGTACACTTGATTGGAAAGCTTTTTAATTTCCCTAAAAGTCCAAAAAACATTATGAATTATGTTTTGCTAATGTTTATGAGCAGCATGTGTTGTCCCCATTAATAATGCTTCTGTGACTTATGTGAGTTGTGACCTTTTTTTTTTTTTTTTTTTAAAGAATGTGAGTTGCGACCGTAACTACGCCTATTCTACAAAAGAAAATTCCTCATTTCAGACAAAATAAATAAATAAATAAAAGAGCTCAATTTCAAATATCACATAACTAAAATGGGGTTGGCTGCCGTGATTGGCGATGTTGATTGAGCAAGCCGTTAAAAATAGAGTTGATTAGTTTTAAATTTTAATTTATAACTTATAAAGGAAATTTTACCTATTTAGGTAGTGTTTGTTAACCTGAAAAGATCGAAATAAAAAAAAATTATTTCAATTTTTTCGATTTTTTTAAATGTTTATTAAAAAAAAATAGGTCTCACAAAATTTTTTTTTAACTATTTATATCTTGATATTTTAAGATATACATATCTTGACATAGATCATGATATGCATATTTTAAATTTTCAAGATAAAAAATAACTAAAAAATTGAAGAAAATTATTTTTAATTTATTCAAAAAAATTTAACAAACGATTGAAAAAAATTTTTGAAATATTTTTCAGTTTTATCTTGACTATTCTATATCTTGATCCGAAAAATATTTTAACTCTATTTGAAAATTTTTTATCTAAATTAATTTAAAAAACGATATTTTAATGGACAATGACGTACTTCAATTTACTTTTATAATTCATTTCAACATCTAAATTTTAACAATAATTTTTAAAATACTTATATTTATAAATTTAGTTATCAAATCTGCTTATACGTATAATTAAGCCAAATTAAGCACTCGTATTTCTGTATGCAAATATTTAATGTAAAAAATAAGTGCATATTGGAGGGCTCATGGGGATGAATGCACGGATTATTATAAAATATATATTTTAAGAAGATAAATAATAAGTTGAAGGAGGGTAGGGAGTCCACAATTGTTGAATAATGTTACTCAAAATGCACGGGGGAGATCTTCTAATTGGTCCTACACTTCCAACCACCAAACATTATTTCGTATCATCATTTATATATATTCCCATGCCACTCACACCATAAATTCAAACATTTACAAATAAATTTATTCTCTCATATAGCAAAAAAAGGGCGCAAGAAATTGACATATATTACACGAGAAATTAAAACCATGCATATTCATGAAAATACATTACTATTTTGTAGGTACATCAAGTAATTATTTTATTAATCGCTTTACAAATTTCAATTAATTGCTATATTAATTTCAAATTTTATTTATTTATTTTTATATTGGTGAGGTTAAATAATATTTTTTAATTGATCATTAAATATTTTTAATATATAAATTTAAAAAATTATATAAATTATAATATTATTTTTAATGGTTAAAATTGATATTTAATATAAAACTAATAATAAAATGTTCATTATGCACATGTAATAAATAAATTACTGTAATAATTAATAAGAAAATAATTTCAATAATTATTATCTAAAATATATTTTATAACAATATTTTAAAAAGTCATCTGTTGTCAAAAATATTAAAAAATTTTAAGCATAAAAATTAAACTATAAAATGCATATAAATTTATTAACTTCTTGATAAAATCTAAAACGTTTTATTTGTAAAAGGAGAGCTGACAGCAGAGATAGCCGATCGAATCGCTGGACCTGCAAAATGGAGTATCTGGTCGAAACCGGGCTTTAGCACTCCGAAACTTAAGTTAATAGCTTTTAGAGAAAGAGTGTTTAGAGAGAGAGTCTCAGATATTCAATACCTTGAGTCATTATATTTTAAGCTATTTATAGGAGTTCTTTGGAGGGGTACTTGAGTACCTTAGGGAGTGATAATCGGCAGTCAGAGTAAGTTAACGGCGACATGACAGGAAGTAGATAGAGAGTATGGATGTTGGCTTGTGTCAGTGGGCTGACAGGATATGCTGTCCCATCAGTCCGATCGGACATCACAGTTCCCTGAGCTGTCTTCCAGATCACTCTTTGCCTTTTTGCTATTAGGCTTAGGCCCTGCCGAATGTTGTTGGGCCACCTTGATTAGGCCTTTAGGAATGTATTTGCCATAGTTATCACTTGTCCCCCCTCCAACGGGTCTAATCGGGCAATGTATTAACTTATTATTTTGGCAAAATTTTTGAATTTTCGGGAGGTGCCCTCTTAAGGAGATACGTCCATCGATTTTAGACAACCGTTATGCATTTAATGCCTGCACACATGCCGAAGATGATGCTTCGCTCTTCCCGTCATGAATTTAGTACCTACACACGCGTTAAGGGTACATACATCGAGGGCGGTGCTTCGTTCTCTGTTATGTATTTAATCGATTGACGCCACATGGCATTTATCCGACAGAGAGGTAGTTGGAGAATTATAGAAGCTTGGAGCCTATAAATAGACGACTTTCAGTGATCCTTAGCAAAACTCTTGTCATGCCTTTTTCACAAACTTCGCCATTTCGACTATTTCGGAGTCTCTTCGAGATTAACCAAGTAATTCCTCATTCACAATATCATCATCATTTTCTTTATTTTCCCATTATCAGAGATGGCTTCAAGCGGTATCAAGTCTATAGATTGGAGTTTTGAGGTTTATAAAGACTATGAGACCGGGGGTCATTCTTCGAAACTCACAGAGGAGAAAATGATTGATATCCCTTTACAATACGATCTTCATGTAAAGGTGTCTGCGATGGTGCGCCCAAACTTCGTGGTGATGAATGAAAGGCTACTTGGATGTGAGAGCAGTAAGCCGTTCATTTGCCATTTGCAGACACAATTGCAGAGGCGATACAACATAAGTTTTTTTTCTTTGTTGTTAGAAGTCAAACCACTTTTTGGGCCATGCCTCTTTCAGTGTGTTTCAATTTTATACTATGACTTTGACCAGATTCTGTAAATTTCCCAATTACTATACCGTCGCTCTACTAATTGGCATCAATATAAGGAGAACCATCATCATCGAGGTTGTCGACACGTCTGACTTTGCTTCAATGTAAGGAGCACCATCATCATCAAGGCTGTCGACATATCAAACTTTGCTTCAATGTAAGGAGCACCATCATCATTAAGGCTATTGACACGTCCGACTTTGCTTTAATGTAAGGAGCACCAAAATTGACATTATCGTCGGATTTTTGTCTCTGACTGATCGTGTTCCGAAGTAGATTCGGAAACATAGTTTTTTTTATAAGAACTCTTCATTATAAAAATTGATCGCCTTTCAATTACGTCTTCGTACTGCAATTTGCATTTTAGGCAAAATTTATCATAGAAATAACTAAGGAGAATAAACATTATCAACCATGAATGAAAATCATATATGTAGAGTTCATAAAATTGATTAAGGAGAATACTTCCTGAAACTTAATGTGCTATTCGAACGTCACAGTGCATAACTACCTTTAATTGACGATCGTTTAATTCGATCGGATTCTAAAACACAATTTCCCTTTAAGCAGGAGTTGTGATTTAGATTTATCTCACAACCTTTCAGACTTTAATTTGATTGAAGTATTAACCGATTGGATGTTTATTGGAGAATCATGCATGGCAAAACTTTGCAGAAAGAAATGGAAAGATTTCGATCGGTATAGGAGGGAAGCGGAGGTCAAATATGATTTTCAGCGAGAAAAGAGTCTCTGCTTGGCCGATCAGAAGTTGAAAGGCTGAAAAAGGAGTCTGCTCATCTTTTCCAAGATCTAAAAGCTCGACAGAAAAAGGTTAACCACCTCAAAGAAGATGTAGCCCGTCTGTCTGTTGAATGTTCCAAGGTTAAATTCGAGCGTGATCTTCTATGTGAGGAACGAGATTCATTACAGGCTATCCTAGAACATGAGATGGCGCAGAGAAAGAAGTTTGAAGAAGAACATTCTGCCTAAAAGGGTGATATCATGAATCAATCAATGGAGGCCCAAGGAAAGTTGCTGATTTGGCTAATTTACGAGGCCAACAGGCATTTTCCTGAGGCCGATCTTAGTTGGATGGATGACCTGGATATTTTACCCGATCCTCCTTCTAGTGACAACAAGCACGGAGTCCCTCAAGGCCCTGCATCGTCTTGACCAAACGTCGGTGCAGAGATCCATTCTGAGGCTGTAACTTTTCTGCTGACAGAGAATGCTTCCGGGGAAACGGCAAAATCTCTTGAACTTCCTATTGAAGTTGCTGCAGGGCCTGCTTCTAGTGTAGAGATAGTAAACATAGACGCGTAGCTTTTTGCTATAATCATTTATAAGAATTATTCGTATACAATATTGGGTCTTCCTTTCAGTTGCGTTTGTAGACTGCGATTCTTATTTTAAGCGATATTTATCATAAGATCAGCTAAGAAGAAATTATTAAATTGACTGAGGAGAATCGTGTGCAAATTACCCATAAAGAATATATACAAAGAAAAAATACTCCCTGAACTTCAATATGCTTTTCAAGCACAGTGGTACACAACTCTATCAACAGTTGCTTAATATGATCGAATGTACAAAATGAAATTTTTAGTTGAGAATCGTGATGTAGATTTATTACATCAGGTGCAGCGGATGTCATTTTAGTCTTTAACATTGTTTTGATCAGATATTTGAGAGAGTTAGTTAACTTAGCTGTCGACTTTCGCATCCTGAATTCAGGACATGCATTGAATCTGGTGAATTAATTGATGGAGATTGAACGGATGCGAGCGCACTTTACATCCCGAGCTCGGGATGAGCATCAAACTTAACAGATAAGTTGTATCAAATAGGAAATTTTGACCCTAAAAGTTCAAGGGAGTTATTTGCTTGGAATTACCTATTTGGATCAGGATAATTTTTTATCCGACTGGGATTAAGGTGGCGATGCCGATTGTCATAATAGATGCTAAACCTGGCAACCAAGTCGATGCAAATCGAATTTCGCGCTCGGGATAGACATCAAGCCTAATGATGGAGTTGTGCCACTCAAGCATTTACATAAAATTTCGAACTATTCTGACTGTTCGGGAGGAGGTTTATAGGCATCAGGGCCTTTATCCCCATCTCTTGTTAATGGAGAGATTTTTTGGGCCTTTGACCCTAGTCCTCTTCGACGCAATTCGATCTTTGAGATTGAGGGTTCGAGAGTGTCGAAAAGTTATCAAGCCTGATACATCGATCGGGATGTAACGTCGATAAAAAATTTTACAATTTTATCCTGCAAAATAATTTCATAAATACTTATCAGTTCGTTTTACGGCTGCTTACGTTGTCTGAGAGATTTTCAAAGTCGTGGTTGGCGATGGATGAGAATTTCTCAAGGCATATTTACACCTTTATCGATCCTATCCGCGCTCGATCGGTGGCGATAATAATATCCGACCTGCTCTTGGCGGTGGCGATCATGTCATCCAATCTGCTCTTGGCAGTGGCGACAATAATATCCGACCCGTTCTTTACGATGGCGATCATACCATCTGATCCGCTCTTGACGATGAATGGTCTTCCTATCCGATCCGTACTTAATGGTGGCGACAATAATATCTGATTCACTCATTGCGATGGCAATCTTACCATTCAATCCGCTCTTGGTGATGAATGGTCTTCCTATTCGATCTGCACTTGGCGGTGGTGACAATAATATCCGATCTGCTCATTGCGGTGGCGATCATACCATCCAAGCTGAAAAACCGGTTTGCTGGGGAGTTAAATAAATTTTGCTTAATATGACAAGTATTAAATTTATAAATTTTGGACACGTACCTATTTTTCAAGTTATCTTTACTTTGTGGAGACACTTATTTTGTGTGCATCACGATGTTTGAATTTTCAACAGCTTTTTGCATGCTGTAGCCCCCCTTTTTTTATATATTGTTGTCTCTTGAAAATAGATTTTTAAATGGCAAAACAAGTAATATTAAGAGAAATTGATATTCCAGCACTTACAACAGGAAAAGAAGAGAACATTCAAATTCAGTACAGATGCCTTTTTAAGAACTCAAATTGGAACAACTGCACCTGATTTTGTCGTTATTTTTCGGTCTCTTCAATTCATCCGTGTCGATCTGGCTTTTCGTGCTGGTAGTTTTTGTTTGAACTAGTTACCTACTCTCCACTGTTGGGCAATTCACAGGAGCTTTCTCGTTTATTGCTTCAAGCATCCAACCTCATGATATGGCTTACGACTTTTGTTGCGGCCTCAACTGCTTCTCCTACTGCTTGGCCATTTTGAATTGATTAGCCTTTCCAAATTTTCTCTTGGCGCTCATCGACATTTGGGAGGAATCGATACTGAGGGGGGTAAAGGTCTCAACCAACCGACTATTGTGACGATCTGGTTTATTTCGCTCATCCTCATTTCCCCTCTCCGTAATCCTCGAGAAGACCGACCGTTTAAGTTTCCCATCTGTTCGATCGGACACGGGGGTTCTTTTGAATGGCTGACCATCTGGATATTACAGTCTGTCCATTACGTTAGCTTTCCCGATTCTGTTAGATCTGAGAGCATCATTTAACTGGACGCGCTGCCTGACCCTATTCATTAGGTCAGGAAAACTACTTGGTGGCCTTGCTGTCAGTGATTCGACAAATGGATGATCTGTGACGCTTTTTGCCAAGGCATTTGATGCTAGTTCCACGGTTAAATCCCCTATTTCCGATATTGCAGCTTGAAAGCGAACGATGTAATCTCTGAGACTTTCATCGATTTTTTGATAAAGATTGCACAGGCCACTAACCGACTTTGATGCGCGTGTTCACATATGGAATTGCATCATGAACAATTCTTTGAGTTGCTTGAAGGAGGTGATTGATGCATGAGGGAGTCCGAGGAACCATTTCAAAGCGTCCCCTCCTAAGGTGGTTGGAAAAACTCTATAAGTAATCCTCTTATCGAAGGTATAGACCTGTACTTTAGTCAAAAATTTCGTAAGGTAAAAGGCAGGATCGATTTTACCTGTATATTTATCCATCACCATATCTCTCCATCTAGAAGGCAGCTCAGACTCCATAATTTTCCTACAGAAAGAAAAGGTGCTATTGCAAGCGTTCCCTTCAGACATTCCTTTTATTGGCTCCTCCAATCCGAACTTTTCAAGTTTTTATTTAAACCATTCATCCTCGTTGCTCATCGTCGAAGGAGTGAACTCTTATTTTATCCTTTGGAAGCAATCATGACTGGGTGCATATCTTTCCTGCTTGCCAAAAGATGAGTCGTACGATTTATTGGGAATATGAGGAGCATCTCTGCTCGAGAACATCGTTCTCTTTCCCTTATCGTATCTATTCGCGATTCTAGCACCTGCGTTTCGTTCATCATGAGCGCTTGGTTTTCTGAAGGAGATCCCTTTATTCTTTCTTTTTTCGAAGTCTTCAGCCATTAAAATCATTTTCTGACTGCTTTCGAATGTTCTGGGCATTCTTTCCATTTCTAAGGCTTGGACCACGCTTTTAGTGAGGTGACCAAGTACAACACGCATGTCTCCTACAGTAATAGGGGTGTTCTCCTGTTGTCGCATAATGACGTCGTCGAGATTCGGGAGGGGGTCACCTCCGACTGGTGATCTGAAAGATCTCTCTCTCAGCCTTGAGGGTTTAGATCTTTCCTGGTTATTGCGATTATGCTCTCCATGAGCTATACGTTTGTAGGATCTTGAATCTGCCATGGCTTTCAACGAAAATACCAAATGATAAAACCTAAAATATTTTATCCGTAAAAGAAAAGCTGACAGTAGAGATAGTCGATCAGATTGCTGGACCTGCAAAAGGGAGTGTCCGATCGAAATCGGGCTTTAGCACTCCGAAGCTTAAGTCAATAGTTTTTAAAGAAAGAGTGTTTAGAGAGAGAGTCTCAGATATTCAATACCTGAAGCCATGATGTTTTAGGCTATTTATAGGAGTTCTTTGGAGGGGTACTTGAGTACCTTGGGGAGTGATAACCGACAGTCAGAGTAGGTGAGCGGCGACGTGACAGGAAGTAGATGGAGAGTATAGGCATTGGCTTGTGTCAGTGGGCTGACAGAACATGTTGTTCCATCAGTCCAATCGGACATCACGATTTCTTGAGTTGTCTTCCATATCACTCTTTTTCTTTTTGCTATTGGGCTTAGGCCCTGCCGAACGTTGTTGGACCACCTTGATTGGGCCTTTAGGAATGTATTTGCCATAGTTATCACTTCTAATGTATAAAAATAAAAATTATAACTTTAAATTATTAATAAGATATATTTAGAACGAGAAAATATAAAATTCTAATTCTAATTAATTAAAAAATATTAAATTTTTAATTATTTAAAATATACATAATTTTTTTAAATTATCAATTTGATTAATTTAATTTTCAATTGATTTTTCAACTAAGAAAATTGGATTTTTTTTGCATCGTAACCCTAGTATTTTGCAAATTTAATCTAAGCAACACTCTAGCATACTTTTTACCGAAGTTTTTACTTTTTTATTGTGAGAAATCTTTAATTCGTGTGCCTATCAATTTAGGATGTGTTTGGTAATATTTTTTATTTTTTGATTTTTAAAATTCATAAATTGTTTTTAGTTTTTGTTATTTATTTTTCAAAAATTATTTAAAAACTATTTTTTATTTATTTTTAAAAAATATTCTAATATCCATTAATACATATTATACATATATATAATCTAATTATTAATATTAAATAATAAATATTTAATAAAATTCAAAATTTAAAATATATTACATTAAAAAAATATAATATAGTGATAGTGGTGGTAGCGATGGTAGAGGCAACAATGACGACGACAGTAGCAGTATGGTGGTCGCAGCGACGGTGGTAGCAGCAGCGATAGTCTGGCGGTGGTGATGATGACAGTAGTAGAGATGGCAGTGCAGTAGCGGTAGTAGTAATGATGGCGATGACAGTAACAATGATGGTGGTAGCGATGGTGGTGATGGTGGCGACAGTGTGATAATGGTGGTGATACTAGTAGCAGTGTGGTGACGGTGATGGTGGCAAAGATGGCAGCGTCAGTGGTGGTAATGACAGTGATGGTATGGTGGTGGTGACAGTAGTAGTGTGATGGCGATGGTGATGGCAAATATGATAGCGACAGTGATAACGATGGTAGTGGTAGTGGTGGCAGTAGCATGGCATTGTGGCGGCGGCAACGACGGTGTGGTGGCGATGGCGGCGATAATAGTAGCGACAGTAATGTGATAGCGACAGTGATATGATAGTAATAACGATAATCATAATAAGAATGAAGTAATTAAATTATTGATAAAAATAAAATCATAAAAATTATATTTTAAAGATTTTTAATTTTTATTTTTATTATCAAAATTACTTTTAAAATTTTTATAAAAATAAAAATAAATTTATTAAATATATTTTTATTTTATTTAAAAAAAACAAAAAATCAAAAACAAAATCGTCCCACGCGCAACTTAGCACACTGATTATCTAATACTCAACGCCCAATTGCTCAGTAAATCCGCATTATATGACTATTACTATTTAATTATTTCTCTGACCATACCGGGGTGAAACTTTTCCGTTGCTAACGGCGCTAATTTCTTCAAGACTTCAACTCTTTCATGGAAGAAAAAAGAGTTTCGCCGTTTCAGTGGCCGTCAAGGGAAAAAGGATCACCAGCAGTCAGGAGTGCTTGTCTTTTTGTCTGAATCCTAAAAGAAATAAAGAAAATGAATAGAAAATATTGTGTGTATCTGTGTGTGTATGTATATAGTATGCCAGAAAGAGACTGAAGAGTGAAAGCAAGGTTCAGAATAGTAATCAAAACCAGAACCACAATCCTCACTCTAAGCTTACAGTTTTCGTGCCTTCCGGCAATAATATATTATCAACACTTTTTTCTTTTTTTAAATCTCTTTTCTATCACTATCATTTATTTATCTCCATTCCTTTCTCTCTTCCTTGGTCTTTATGTTCCTTCTCTGCTCTTTCTAAGAACACACTTGCATTTGAGGTGTAAGTGGCCAAGTCGTAAAATGGAGAGGAAGCAGGGGTTCTTTTCGGCGCTTAAAGGGGAGGTTGTCAGGGGTTTGTCTCCGGGGAGGTCCAGAGCTAAGAGTCCGGCCAGGAGTAGCTCACCAATGTCCGGCTTCTTAAGGAGGAGAAAGGGACATGGTCACCACATGTCGCAGCCGGAGCCGTTGATTATAACGAGATCGGGAAGCTTAAGGCCAGTGGAGGCTTTGTCGCCGTTGATGGAGGGGCCGGATCAAGATGAAGGCGGAGATTCTAGGATGGAAGGGAGGTGGGGCCACTGGATGAAGGGACAGCTGTCAAGAACGCCGTCAGTTGCGTCGTCAAATGCTTGCAAGCGTTCCGATCTGAGGCTGCTGCTGGGTGTACTGGGTGCGCCGCTAGCTCCGGTGCATGTTAGCAGTACTGAACCTTTGCCTCACCTCAGTATAAAGGATACTCCAATTGTTAGTTCTTTCAATTTATTTCTCTATAGTGCTGCATTTTTTAAGGATTATCTCTGTTAGATTTGGTGCTAACTCTTATTACTTGGTAGTATTCTTTATCTGCACATTAATTAATTCTGTTCTACTTTTTGGTTAGAATTTTAATTTTTCAAATTTTTTATAAAATAAAAAAGATCACTAGTACAACTTGTTGTGACAGTAAGTAAATGCTTCAGTCGAGTTGAAGTTTCTTTAGTCTGGTGAATGTTAAATGTGTGATTCTCTCTGTTTCAATGACATAAACATATCGGAACGATTTTTAATTTTTTGATTTTTAAGCTTGTTTTTCTGTGGGCAAAATTTCATCCCTCCCTCCTTCTCATTCTTGCTTTTCCTCTTTTCATACATACTTATGATTCTTGAATTGAGGCTTCAGACCGAACCCTTTTCATGTAAGGTATGTAATCTGTTGAGAATTGGTTTTTCGGGCCTTGTACGCAAAATGACCACTTAGCATAGTGTTGCTTGTAAATTGTAATCAAAGAGGAAAAAGTGGAGACGGGGCAGATATGCTAACAGTTTTATCCATTAAAGAGTAGAACTGTTCGAATCATAGAATATGATGGATATTCACCGACCTGAAGAATAAGGAAAAATGACTGGTAAACCAGTATTTTTGACAATAACGGAACTGAGAGATATTGATTATGATATGCTTTTTCTATACCCCTCTTCCTGGCAAAATCATCAGTTCATATTCTTTTTGCCATCACCTAACCGTTGAAACAGGAAGAATTGGACTTTTCTGTGTAGAAGAATTCTTTGTTCCAGTCCTATGCAACTTTTAATGAAATTTTCTGGGGTGTTATTGCAGGAAACTTCATCTGCCCAGTACATATTGCAACAATACACAGCAGCTTCGGGAGGGCAAAGACTTCAAAATTCCATCCATAATGCTTATGCCATGGGAAAGGTGAGGATGATAGCTTCTGAGTTTGAAACAGCAAACAAGGTCACAAGGAACCGAAATTCCTCCAAAGCTGCTGAATCTGGTGGCTTTGTTTTGTGGCAAATGAATCCAGACATGTGGTATGTGGAGCTTGCTCTTGGTGGTAACAAGGTTCATGCAGGGTGCAACGGGAAGCTTGTCTGGAGGCACACACCCTGGCTTGGTCCACATGCTGCCAAAGGCCCAGTTAGACCACTGCGCCGTGCACTTCAGGTGAAGATGAGCTTTCTTGTTTGTTTCCTTAAGTACTAGCTCCAGCAAGTAGTTATTTTAATTCCGTGTTCTTTACAGGGTCTTGACCCCAGAACAACCGCAAGCATGTTCACCAATGCGAGATGCATTGGAGAGAAAAAGATCAATGGGGATGATTGCTTTATCCTCAAGATATGTGCAGATCCTGCAACACTGAAGGCTAGGAGTGAAGGACCAGCAGAGATTATTAGGCATGTTCTGTTTGGCTACTTCAGTCAGAAAACTGGGCTCCTTGTTCATATTGAGGATTCCCATTTAACCCGCATTCAAAATAATGGAGGTGATGCTGTGTACTGGGAAACCACAATCAATTCTTTTCTTGATGATTATAGGCCTGTGGATGGAGTCATGATTGCTCATTCAGGGCGCTCTGTAGTGACCCTTTTCCGGTTCGGAGATACAGCTATGAACCACACCAGAACCAGAATGGAAGAAGCATGGGCAATTGAAGAAGTAGCATTCAATGTCCCAGGTCTGTCAATGGATTTTTTTATTCCTCCTGCAGAATTAAGATTTGCTTCAATGAGCGAAACCTGTGAGCTTCCTCAGAATCAGAGGGCAAAACCTGCTGCAGCTTCTGTAGCATATCGTGCAAGAGTCACTGCATTGGACAGGTCTTGTGGCAACGTTGCTAACTCTACCATGTGGAAGACAGATGAGTAGGAAATGGCGAAAGGCCTACGGCTTTTTTATTGCACAGCTAGGTTTAGGCGTCTAGTTTACTGGACCAACCAAACAGTAGGTAAAGGCAGTAGGTATAGCTATTTGCAAAGTTTTGGCATTAAATCAATGTCTCTTTCAATCTGTAAATAGAGCAGAGTCATCCATAGTTTCTCAGCTTCTGGTTAAGTAGTTATTTTCGGAGGGATAATTCCGACATTGAATCAGAATGTGGGTTTTTAGTGGGCGATAGAGCTAACAGAAGTTTGTTTCTCCTTTTACCCCTGTTGCCTAGATGTCTCCTTAGTGATATCTGAAGTTCATCTTTCCGTTGAGGTTCACCAAGATTAATCATCTATGAAGCTATTCAAGTGCAGTAAATTACCTAAGATTTGTTTTTCTTGTATTAGTTTCATATTGTGAAGCCAATAAATAGATGCGCAAAAGTTCGATGGGATAATTTTCGCTTACTTTGGATTGGAGGGTGGACCCGTCTATAGCCAACTTCTCCAAGGATTCGCTGCTGCCTCTTGACTTTGCAGTCAATTGAGTCGAGTGAAAAAGTAACCATGTTTTTTATCCATATTCTGCCAATTTCATACGTAATTTATTTAATCAACCTATGAGGAATTGATAATATGTAAGGTAATTACTATTTTGCATAAAATGTAGTTTATTGCTAAATTGGTTCATGAATATATTCATTTAATTTATTTTCTCATATACAATCATAAGACAAAAGTCACACACACACACACATATTTTCTACTTTTTCTGATAGAAATTTTGGTGCCCTTCATCTCCATCAAAAGACACCTAGTCCTGTAAAATAATTCAGCTTTTCTCGCAAATGTTATCAACTTCTTGAAACTTCGAATTCAGCTGATTTTATCTGCAAGTTGCAACTCTTGTTTTCCTCTCAGAAAGTTTAATGATGTTCCAATAGCTAACTTTTCCAAATTTCAAATTTTCCAAGCTACAATCCGCAACTTTGAAATGGAACCCAAGACTTACGTTTGACTTAATATGCATATTTGCATATAAAAGCCGGTGGGCGTCAAGTGCTGGGATGGACCAATCCCGACAGCAACTTTAAAGCAAAATTCAGTAATCACCCAAATTTGGGCCATAAAAAATTTAATTTTGGGATAACAACTTCTTTTTTTTTTTTTCACTTGAAGTATTAGAATTAAAGTAATTTCGTTTCTGTATTTTTTTTATTAAGGTGAATTTTTGCCACTGTACTATTTGGAAATGAGTTAATTTTGCCTCTATTCTTTTTTTAGAATCCATTTTGCCCATGAACTCAAATTTTTTGTATGTTTTAACCTCATGAACGGACGAAATACTGACTTGACTAACGATATTAACGGCAGTCAATCCTGTTACAACATATCACGACTCTCTCTCTCCTACTTATGGATCCAATCAGCAAAAATTAATGAAAAAAATTGATGTGGCAAAAAATAAAAAAAAAATTTTAAAAATGGTTCATGTTTCTCTCATCTTCCTTTCTCCTCGTGTTCCTCCTCCTTCTTCTTCTTCTTCCATGGCTAAAAATATCCATCCAAATATTTTGATTTTTTGTTGGTCTTGGATATCGATAATTGAAAGAAAATATTGTTTGTATCGATAAATTAAGAATTTTTTCCCCAATCAGGTTGAATAAAGGGAAGGAAGATTTGCTCTCCTCTACTCTTCTCTTCCTCCTCCTCCTGCTTCTTCAAAGAATTTTAGTGAAGGCTTAATACATGGAACCATTAAAGTAAAAAATTAGATGTAGTTTCTTTTAGAAAAAAAATAAATTCAATTACTTTCTCTTTCCTCTTGTTCTTCATCTTTCTCTCTCCTCATGTTCTTCTTCTTCCATCACTTCTGCCTCCATCGAATTGTTGTTAATACAAGAGCGAAGAAGGCTAAGGTTTGTGCCGGGGTAAAACAAAGTGCACTAATTTGAAACCATTTTTCCTTATTATAAACTCTTGAACACATTAACTTAGGAATTTTTTTCCTCTTTTTCAGTTGAAAATACCCATCCAGATATTTTAATTTCTTATTGTCTTTCATATTTTATTTTTTTATGTAATTTTAATTTGCTATAAACTATAATTTTTTTTTGGATTTTGTTGGTAACTTTTTGTCCAATTTTTCTCGATTTTGTTGCCTTCTCTCTCTATATGTGAAAGAAGAAGAAGAAGAAGAAGAAGAAGAAGAAGAGAAAGAACACAGAAGAAGTGTAACGCCCCATGAATCGCCGATCATGTGAATAATACTTTTCGAGATAAATAGTATCATTAGGTGGGCCTGTAATTTTTTTTTCACCATTGGAAAGTAATATTCGTAATGAGTTCGGTGGTATAATTTGGAATAATATTGAGATCAGACCTCCAAAAGTGAAAAATAAAATAAATAACGGGATCAATAGAGTTAACTGAAAACTTTGAATGGCTTGAAAATATTTCACAGACTTCATAAAATTATTTCGATTGCACCGAGTCACTAAAAATTATGTACATGAATTTTTGGAAAAGTAAAATAAATTTTTTGAAAACTTTAAAAATTAAACTTTCGGACTGGTAAAAGGTACATTCGGGTCAAGTTTTATATCAAAACAATATTGAATTGATTCAAAATTTTAAACATGACCTAATTAATATTTTTAAAAATTTTTTATCTAATTTTTATCAAAAATTGATAATTAAAAGTATTTTGACCAATTAAAGAGTGATCAATGGCATTGGATTCACTTAGAACTTAATTAATTTTTGTCCTAAAGTAGATAAGCTATATTAAATGGAAAAAATCAGGTTTTGCTTCCTCATTTGGCCGGCTTTTCTCCTTCTCCTTATTGCCCATAAGCTTCTTCTTCTTCCTCCTCCATTTTTGCTCACTTTTCAAGCTTTAATAAACTCCTAATTTCATCCAAATTATCAAAAATTGCTTCTCTTCCATCCTTGGTTGCCTATAGTTGTGAAAGAAGCAAGAAATAAGATAGCTCATCCAGTGGGTATTTTGGTAACTTTAGGAAAAATTGAATTTTTCTCGATAATTTAGTTATTTAAGTGTAGATTTTGAGTTTCTATAAATTATTTGGACTAAAATTGATTGAAATTATGGTGAATTTTGGACATGAAATTCAGACAATTAGAGAATCAAGGTGAGGAAATCCAAGCATTAATCAAAGACAA